>JAAIIK010000057.1:1294567-1331028 GCA_014706435.1 Silurus glanis | reverse complement strand
AGAGAGAGAGAGAGAGAGAGAGAGAGAGAGAGAGAGAGAGAGAGAGAGAGAGAGAGATGTGTACTATATGGACAAAAGTTTCGTGACACCTGACTTTTCTAGCCTTATGTGGTTCTTTCCAAACTGTTACTACAAAGATGGTGGCCCTCGATTGTATATGATGTCTTTGGATGTGGTAGCATTATATGTGGTATCCTTTCATTCAGGAAAAAACTGTTCCAGAATGACAATGTTCCTGTGCACAAAGCCAGCTCTATAAAGATATGCTTTACATGGTTAGAATGGAAAATGCCCTGCTATAGAGCTCTGACTTCAACCCTATTGAACACCTTTGGAATGAAATGGAACAGTGACTGCAACCCAGGCCTCCTCACCTCGCCTACATCAGTACCTGACTTTACTACCACCCTTTTGGCTGAATGAGCACAAGTCTCCACAAAATCTGGTAGAACCTCTTCCGATAAGAGAATTGAATGTGGAATGGGATGTTCAGAAAGCACATACAAATCTTATGCTGAAATGTATTCAACGTTTTATCCATGGCACACAGCTGCATTTGTGGTGTTCCAGATTTCCCACTTGGTATATTAGGCAGCACATTGTTTTCGAATGTTGATTGAACGGACCTGACCTTGGGGTTTTAAAGCACACCCTCCAGCCAATAAGAATACAGTTTTCAGACAGACCAGTGGTAATCATAAAGAATAAAACATGCCAGGGTGTGTGGTTAAAGAAGAATGATCAATAAAGTTATTATGGTAATATGAAGCTGCTACTATAGCAATGCTAATGTGAACCAGCTGTTACTCTAAACTCTAATCCTTAAGAGCTAGTGCATTAATACACCAGCCTTAATTTGAATATCAATTGGAACTACTGTCAAAGCTGCTGTAGCAAATGAATCAGCATGTTCTGAGCAATCACATTGGAGAATTCAATTCAGTTCATGCTGTGGTATATTTGTGATTTTGTTTCAGGATCTCATTTCTAAGGATGTAGTGAAGTTGTAAACAGGAAACAAAAACAAGAAGAAGAAGGAAGAAACAGTGTCACATAAACAATGGCATGATTTCAACTGCGAAAGCAATTATTGGGATCTGTTCTGGGGTAGAAATTGGCAGGATTTGAAAAATAAACAAGAAACGAGAGAAAACATGGAGTCATCATTGTTCGAAAAGAACAAAGACGAAGCGTAAAAAAAACACACTACAATTGCCGGATCGTATTTTATAGCCAAATGTTGCTCTACAGTTTGCTTAACACAGCAATGTTTTTTTTTCCTCTCCTTGTCCACGTGTTGAGTATGTGACGATACTGCTTTTGAATGAACTCTACTGCTGGAATACTAATGATTCCAAGAGTTACTCAGGTAGTCTGGTTTCCAGCTTTTCCTCCACTAATATAAACAAATGAGCTGCCAGAGATCCAGGAGAGGGTTGTGCATAAACACAGACGAATAAATCATAATCAATCAATCTGCCAATCAATCAGGAGCTACCATATACTTCTCTCTGGCTCTGTGAAGTAGAGACGCTCTTGCAAAGTGGCGTGTAATATGTTTCGGTGTGTAAGTGTGTGTGTGGTTGCATGTGTGTGGGAGGTTGTAGTGTCTGCGAATGCCGCAGTGGTGAATTAGTCCCTATAGGAAGCCATCAGGAGCCGCCTTTCTACCCAGCAGGCATTAAAAGCAGCAGGTTGCGCTTCAGACCTGACAGAAAATAAGAGAGTTTGCGGCTAGCTGATGATAATCCTATGTTGTCTTACTTCTGGGGCAAATTTCAAATCTATTTCTCCCGAAAAGATCACAAATGGATTTCTATCATCGGAAAATAAACTCATTCTTCAGGATGTTTGTAAGGCAGTGTGTCAGAATGGATAAATATTTTATGATAGTATTTGTGGACTAGAACTTTGTCATGTCACCTGATTGGTTGGACAGAACCGGTCCTTCCATTTCACTGTTATAGGTATGGTAATTAAAATGGCGAGACGAATAGAGATTGTGTGTCAGTCACAATTAGAAAACTAATGAGCTCAGACTAAATGACTGCCTGGTCATTAGGGAGACTGTAATAATCTGTCTGAAAATGGGCAAGTGTAGGGAAAAATATATTATACAAGACGAAACTGTACATTTTCATATATCATGATTAGGTGAGATCAATGACTTCTATTTGGTGAGTTCTACTTTTTTAGACTAATTGTAACTAAAATGGTATATTTATCACTTGCATTCTTCACATGGTAGGAGGAAAATGTCCAAAATGTCAAGTTGTCTTCCTGAACTTTATTACAGAAGAATATTGTAGATACTACATAAGATTATATAGAATTTTATATAGATATAGATTGTATAGATAAGATAAAATAAGATCAGATCAGATTTTTAAATCTTGATTAATCCCGAAGTAAAATTAAATATTAGTTATATAATTCTATACATACAAAAAATTCAAAGTACAGAAAGGTGCTAGGGAACTAAGGACATATGATATTGCACATGGTATTATATTAACATACATTGTAATTATGGTGAGATTCAGTAGTAGTATAATAAGAACAGTAATCCTATTAAAATGCTTTTGTTATATTTGCAGGTCTGGTTTATGTAACAATTTGTCAGAATCTAACAGCCAGGAACTTGATTGACAGAAGAATAAAGAATGGACTAGACATGGGCCACGGACAGACGTGCCCGCATAAGGTTCGAATCAAGTAAGTGGTTCTCTGTGATAGAGAAAGCACACTTTTTTTGGTGTTCAGCCTTTACCCCAGTTCCTTCATGTGGGCAAGAATGACATCTCGATGCCGGGCCTCTAGTTGCTCTGATTAAGCCGATATCAACCAATCATCTATATTATTTAGAATGCGGACGCCCTTTTTACTAGATCTTAGTGCTGCATTCGACACTATAGACCATGATCTCCTCCTAGATCGCTTACAGAATTACATCGGCATTCAGGGACAGGCATTAAGCTGGTTTAAATCCTACCTGTCCGATCGTTACCATTTCGTAGACTTAAATGGAGAGTTATCCAGGCTAATGCTAGTAACTTATGGCGTGCCACAAGGTTCAGTTCTAGGACCCCTGCTCTTCACAATATACATGCTTCCGTTAGGAAATATTATTAGAAGGCATGGAATTAGCTTCCATTGTTATGCTGATGATACCCAGCTATATATCTCAACAAAACCAGGCGATACAGCTCAATTAGCTCGCATAACTGAGTGTGTTAAAGAAGTAAGAGATTGGATGACCCATAACTTTCTACTACTAAATTCTGATAAGAAGGAGATTTTGCTCATCGGCCCAAAAACCAGTATACAGAAGCTCCAGCATCTCAACCTGCATTTAGACGGATGTTCTGTAACCACTAGTTCAACAGTAAAAGACCTAGGAGTTATTTTAGACAGCAACTTATCTTTTAAAAATCATATCAACCAAGTTACAAAAGCAGCCTTCTTTCACCTTAGAAATATTTCTAAGCTAAGAAATATGTTGTCTATATCCGATGCAGAGAAGCTCGTCCATGCGTTCATGACCTCCAGAATAGACTACTGTAATGCATTACTAGGTGGATGTCCTGCATCATTAATAAACAAGCTTCAGTTAGTTCAGAATGCGGCAGCACGAGTTCTTACAAGGTCAAGAAAATATGACCATATAACCCCAATCTTATCATCCCTGCACTGGCTTCCTGTTAAGTTTCGAATAGACTTCAAACTACTCCTTCTTAATTATAAAGCACTAAATGGTTTGGCTCCCATGTATCTCTCCAGTCTTTTAACACGCTACAATCCGTCACGCTCCCTGAGATCTCAAAACTCTGGGCTTCTAGTAGTTCCTAGAATAGCAAAGTCCACTAAAGGCGGTAGATCATTTTCACATTTAGCTCCTAAACTCTGGAATCTTCCTGACAGTGTTCGGGGCTCAGACACACTCTCCCAGTTTAAGTGCAGATTAAAAACATATCTTTTTAGCAAAGCCTACACATAACATCATAACCTTGTGCTCCAGAACATCTGATCACATGCACATTATCAACTTGTGCTGTTAATATCATGAACAGCAGCTACGCTAATTCCTCTCCACTGCTTCTCTTTCTCTCCCCATCCCGAGGCATCCTGAGGTTGGCCAGCTCCAGTCACGTCCCACCTCTTGAGGATTATGGACCTTTGAAGAAGTAGATGCCGAACTCGCAAAAATCTCGAACCATCTAGAGACGTACCAGTGCCAATTGGATCCCGCTACATGTGGGTTTTGACATTGGACCTCCTGGAGTGTTTAAAGGCTCTGGCATGAAGAAGCTGATGCTGGATCTGTGATGATGACAAATGTTGAGCTCATAAAACTAGGAGCTACTAACCATATAGACT
Source organism: Silurus glanis (assembly GCA_014706435.1). NCBI lineage: Eukaryota > Metazoa > Chordata > Actinopteri > Siluriformes > Siluridae > Silurus > Silurus glanis. The sequence goes on along the minus strand of JAAIIK010000057.1, from coordinate 1,326,651 downwards.
GTATAAGACTGTAGAAAGAACATTACTCATAATCTTACACTCCAGTACTCATGTTAGTTCTCACTCTCCAGTGTTCTGTATTGTTGAAAGATTTATGATCAAACTCTTGATGTCACCCAAATGAGGATGGGTTCCCCTTTTGAGTCTGGTTCCTCTCAAGGTTTCTTCCTCATTACTCAGGGAGTTTTTCCTTGCCACAGTTGCCACGGCTTGCTCATCAGGGATAAATGCACACCATTCACATTGACTGTTGATTTCTGTAAAGCTGCTTTGAGAAGATGTCTGTTGTGAAAAGCTCTATCGAACAAAACTTGACTTGACTTGACTTGACCTGAAGCCTCAGCGGGACCAGTGCTGCATCCACACACTTGGTGAAGGTGCGGGGTGAGAGGGCAAGACCAAATGGAAGGACTTGATATTGGTAAGCTTTGGCCCTGAAAGCAAACCTCAGGAACTTCCTGTGAGCTAGAAAGATGGATACATGAAGTATGCATCCTTCAATTTATGGTCACAAACCAGTCCTCTGACCTGATTTGGGACATGACCTGCTTCAAGGTCAGCATCTTGAACCTGAGTCTCAAAGCAAGCGGTTCAGCTGACGCAGTTTCAGTAGAGGATGCCACCCACTGTCCTTTTTGGGAACTCTGACGTACCGGCTGTAGGACCCGGACTCTCTGTCTGTTTGAGGAACCACCTCGATGGCCACCTTTCTCAAGAGAGTGTTCACTTGCTGTTTCATGACCAGAGACTGCTTCGGCCCTACCAGAGAGGGGGACACCCCGTTAAACTGGGGCGGGCGAGACCCAAAAAGAATCATTTAGCCTCTGTCTGCAGTGTGCAGGACCCACCGAGACACATCTGGCAGAGCATGCCAGGCCACCAGATAATCTTTTAAGGGAATCAGTCTCTCGAGACTGACCTCTGGCACACCTCGAGCCGGTTTATTACTAAATATTATGTTATATATATATTTATTGATTATATTTTACCCTGGAGCAGCTCTAGGTGCCTCCTGAGAGGCAGCGAACCCCCCACATCTGCTACGGTGCTAGGCTGAAAGCCTAATCAGATAGAAATCCAGTTGACATGACTCTAGTTCCAGCACCTGAATAACCAAGAATCTTCACAGACATACCTGCAAAACAAACATTTCTTCTTGTCTAAATAAAATTTGTATCATTCATTCATTCATTCATTTTCTCCCACTTATCCGTAATTCGGGTCACGGGGGCAGCAGTCTAAGCAGGCCCCCGCCTTCGACTGCTGCCCAATCCTCACAGCACCGTCCCTTACGGTCCCTCCTGCAGGTGGTGAGCCCATAGGAAGGCGGCCCCACGTCACGGACCTTGATATTTCCCTCGTAAGGGACCCCCGGAGCATAGAGGGTTAAGGGCCTTGCTCAAGGGCCCAAGAGTGGCAGCTTGGCGATACCGGGGCTTGAACCCCCGACCTTCCGATCGGCAACCCAGCGCCTTAACCGCTGGATTTGTATCATATTCTATAAAGGCTAAAACAAATTATGAGAATCCGAAATGAATAACTCACCATACAACTCAGTTATTAGTTTATTTTATGTTGGCCATGCATAAGCAACATACTTCATTTGTAAAAGGAAACCATAATATCTCTGTTGAGATAATAGAAATGATTAGTTCACCTTCCAAGAGTATTGATGCTAGAAGTTCATTTCTGTTTTCTGTGCAGAGCCTATTTGGCTTTCACGTTATATGAATGAATGACGTTTTTCATGTTAAAAAACAAACAACGTTGTACAACCCAAAATGAACAAATCACTCTAGGAGACAACTCCTTAGCCTGGAGTCATATAAAAAAAATTTGGTCAAAAGGAACGAACCATTCATGAATGACCCGTCACAACTGAGCAGGAGAAGATTAAGGATTTTGCCCAAGGACCCAACAGGGTACATTTGTTAGAGATATTGCTAGGATTTCGACATCACATGATTTCGACATCACATCCAATAACCTAATAAACTGCATTTCCAGTTCCATAAGATCTTTCAACAGTTCTAATGGGCTATGAACACTCAGGGTTTCTCAAGTGTTTGGAATTGCTCATGCATACATGTACACATCCAAAACCTATGCCAGGGATACTGGGTATGAATTCAGCCCAGTTAACACACTGGAGGAGATGCCAGTATATCGCAAAGGCACGCTGAACACACACGTTCATACACTCCTTTACAGCTAGGGGCAACTTAGCCTAATGGATCCATCTACTAACAATGCTTTTAGAACGAAATCAGAGAAATCCCATGCGGACAAAAAGGACAACACGAACGTTGAAATCTGCCCCAAAAATGTGTGTTATTCACGACATGCCAATAAGTTGAGTGTGTCAGTGTGCTGCTGTTGCTGTAATCACAGTGCGTCTTAACCTTTTTGCCAGTTCTGTCTGGGCCTCATAAATCACAGTGACATTAAAAAGGTTTGCAACAAAAGCAGTAGCAGATTGTACATTTAATCTCTCCAAATAATCTTCTGCTTACACATTTTTCAGCCCTCAGCCAGGCTTCTGTGTCTAAGGATTTTTTATTTATTTATTTATTTGCTTTTTTTTATTTATTTAATATAAGAAGAAGCAATTTTACTGTCAGGCTTTGCCAAAATGCCAGACCCCAACAGGTGGCTAATATAATCTGCTCAATTTGGGTGGGAGGCTTTTGCTAAGGTGTTTTACACACACACACACACACACACACACACACACACACACACACACACACACACACACACACACAAAGACACACACAATTTATTTTATTTATTTTTCAGTTTAAAATGGTATATAATATTTAAGTGATTAAAAAAGCTGACTGAGTATGTATCAATGCAATTTTATAATTTTAGCTAATGTTTTTTTTCCTACAAGGCTTTCTACAATGCATGTTGTCTCAAAGCAGCTTCAAAAAATTAAATAGATTGTAAATATATATTTTTGCATCATAACTTAGTGACAAGGAAAAACTCTCTAGCGGTATTTGTAGGTTCTCTACCATAATACTGTATGTAAGGCCATTACTGCTTTATAATCTTCACCATATGGCTTGTAATTTATTCATTGAATTTTAATTTTATTTAAATTAGTTCACTTTTGAACTGATCTGCAATTTTTTCCTACACATTCTGGTGAAATATGCAGGTAGTTCCATCAGTTAGCTCATTTAAATGAAATTTGAATGAAGCATGTCATTGGAGCAGAATGTAAAGCAGTAAAGCTTTGGTAGAAAATGTGCCACTCACAACCTCTATTCCAAAAAAAAGTTGGGACACTGTGTAAAATGCATATAAAAAGAGAATGCAGTGATTTGTAAATTTCATAAACCTATATTTTATTCACAATAGAACATAGAAAACATATCAAATGTTTAAACCGATAAAATATAACATTATAAGGAAAAAGTATGTAATTATTTTTTACTTATTATTGCCTTTAACAATTACCCTGTGGGATCAAAAAAGTAATCTTTGATAGCTGTCTGAAAAAAATTGGGACAGAGCAATAAAAGTATGGAAAAATTAAAATTAAAACTTATTAAATTTAAAAGGTTGGAGAAACCTTTTGCAAGTTCACTAATCTGTGAAAGACTGTCTACAAAGACAACATTAAAATTGCAAACAGTTGAATATCTCATATTATCAAAAGTTTTAAAAAATCTGAAGAAAACTCTTTTGCATACTGGTGAAAATTAATATTGGATGCTTGCGATCTTTGGGCCCTCAGGCGGCAGTGCAATTAATAGTCATTATTCTGTAAAGGAAACCACTGCATAAGCACATTAACACCTCCAGAAATCATTGTCTGTGAACACAGTTGGATATATCATCTACAAATACAGGTTAAATCTCTATCATGCAAAGAAGAACCTATGCATGAATATGATCTGGAAATGCTGCCATCCTCTCTGGGCCAAAGCTCATTTAAAATGTATTAATGCAGAAAACTGTAGAAAACTTTTATGTGGTCAGACGAATGAAAAATTTTCATTTTATTTTTTTAAAACCATAGACACCACGTCCTCTGGACTAAAGAGGAGAGGGACCATCCGCCTTGTTATCAGTGCTCAGTTAAAAAAGCCACATCTTTTTGGTTTGGAATGGGCAACTTGCACATTTGGAAAGGCTCCATCAGCGCTAAACAGTATATACAGGTTTTAGAGCAACAAATGTTTCCATCCAGAAAATGTCTTGTTCAGAGAAGGTTTTGCATATTTGAAGAAGACAATGCTAACTGCATACTGCATCTAGTACAAGTGCATGACTTCCTAGTAGCACAGCCCCGGTGCTAAACTGGCCTGATTACAGTCTAGATCTTTCACCATTTGAAAACATTTTGCGCATCATGGAACAAAAAAAATAAAACAAAGGACAAACCAGAACTGTTGAGTAGCTCGAATCCTGTATCAAACAAATATGTGACAACATTTATTTCCCAAAACTTCAGCAACTGGTCTCCTCAGTTCCCAGATGTATACGGACAGAAGATGTGATGCTACACAGTGGTAAACATGGCCAACTTTTTTGAAACCTGTTGCAGCCATGAAATTGAAGATGACCTTATTTTTCCCTTAAAATGGTCCAGATTCTCAATTTAAACATTTCATGTTTTTTTGTTGTTGTTGTTTTGTTTTATTTAGAATAAAATATGGATTTATGAGATTTGCAACTCTGTTTTTATTAACATTTTGCACATTGTCTCAACTTTTTTGGTATTTCGGTTGTATATCGGTGGAAGGAAAAATAAATTAGTGCTTGTTCGTACATGTATTTGAAGCTTAAGACAGAGGAATGGTTAAAGGTGAACATTACAGAGCTTCAATGTGACTATAGAATGTAATCGATGAAAGGTTGGTGACTAATGAGTCTGGATGGAGCTGTAGTTGTTATGTAAACTGTGTGGCCAGGACACTTTCTGAAACAGCATCGCAGAGTGATTTAGCAAGAATTTTGTAGACTTTGCAAATGCTCGAATGGGAAATAGCAACTTAAGGTGGAATTAGATCTCTGGTACTGAGTCTAAGCTTTCTTTTATAATGGAACACTGATGCTGGTGGATTGGATTCTAGGAGGATCAGCTCCCATGTGTGTGTCTATGTGTGTGTGTTTGTATGTGCTTATATATGTTTGCTAACTCAAGGATGTCTAGCTCAAGGTAGCTCTTGGTGCTCTGTACATTCAGTTGTTCGTCAGGGTTGCATATGCGCAGTGAATATGCAGGGGTATGCAGTGGATTGTTCCAGAAGCTTACTAAGACATCATTGTTATCATGGGTCATATGTTACAATATTTATTATTATATAAATACTTCATTTTGTATTGCATAATACATATGTTATAGTGTGTTTTATGCCAATTACATTAAGGGTAAACATTTACGATGACATGTCCTTGTATCATAACTTGGAATGAATTTCAATAGGATTATAATGTATGTTTTACAGAAAATACTAAAAAACACATATTGATGGAAAACACTCAAGTTTGTGATTGCATTTTCAATCTGTTACTTAAAGCATCCTGAAAACCAAGAAGCTTTTAAAGCAAGTGTTGGACGAAGTTTTGGAAAATTGGACTGTAGGATTTCCTACAGTAGTCATGAACTGCAAAACATTATAACAAATTATAAACCCAAATAACATCAGAAAACACAGTAAGCATTCAAACAAAACAGAGAAGTTAAGTATAGTTTAAGAATACTTACCCTTGATTGGACCAGACATCTGTCACTCAAGATGGACAGTAAATACCGTATGCTGCAGCAGTAGAGGGTCAATTTGTGTGTGTGAACTTTAATTTTTTCAATAATTTCACTATCAAAAAAGACAATGGTTTAAAGTGAACGCAGAACTTCACAAATGAACAAGAAACAAAGTTAGATAGACAATTTCCTACGTGCTACATATCAGATTTCTTGATAGATGTCTTGTATTTGCCTTTTTTCTGTTTTGTCTGATTGTTTTGTTGTGTTTTCTGACTTGTTATTTCCTGTTGCACTTTTCGGCTACTGTCATTACTCTACTCAAAGGAGGCTTTCCATCAAAAAACATGTGACCAGCTAAAAAAGGCATTAGTGAGCTAAGCAACAAAGAAACCAAGGGTAGCTCTCAGCATAATGCTGATTCTAACACCAATAGGCTTCACTGTATTGATTTCTTCCAAATTATGGCTTCATTTTTTGGAAAATCTATGACAATCCCAATAAAATTAGGCTGCGATTGTAACAGTACAAAAATTATTTGATTAAGAAAGTAATTTAAGTTCTTATGTAAGTTCTGTTCTAATTGCATTCTGCCTTGATTTAATGAATAATATTGCGCAGATGTGGACTCATAAATGCAAATGAGTCCAGTGATTTGTTTACACAAGGACTTTTTATTTTTATTTGAACAAAGTCTGAATTATAAGTTCGGTCCCCCAAAAGAAAACAACCTTGAAACAACAGCTCAGAGGGAAAAGTGAAAATCGAAGCGTAATGGCCAGCAGCCCAAATAAGCATTGATAAACCAGAGCGGCTGATGGAAATAACGGCACTGGGTTTTATCTTGTCTAATTATGCATTTGTCTTAATGGCTCTGTGGTGACAGGAAGCGGTGCGTCAGCTGTTTCTTTCTGCCACAGGGCTGGTTCGGTCTATCAGCAAAGCCCGTAATAAATAAATAAATAAATAAATAAATAAATAACCAAATAATAATAATAATGAATGAATAATTAAATAAATAAATCAATAAATACAAAAATAAAATCCATGTTGCCTTGACAACAGGTGATGAGTATTGGGGCCCTGATGCTCAGAAGCATAAATTTAGATGTGACATTATCTTGTTATTTGGAGGTGCTTGCTAACAGGATTCAGGGGCATCAGTGTGTCATCCTGGCATCATGAAGCAAATGCAGATGCATCTAATCAGCCAAGCCAGTAATGTCCTCGTGTTCTGTGTCTATGAGCGTGTGTGTGTGTGTGTGAGAGAGTATGTGTGTGTGTGTGGTAGCAGTAAGATATCTCCAATAATCTTGGATTACGGACATGATTTTATGCAACATTAACCATCACTGCTCCGTTTTTATTGAATTGCCCGAGCTTTATGCAAGCCGTCGACACATTCCTGATGTCGCATCCGTGAGTCGTCTGCATACTTCATCCATCCATAATGGTAACGTCAGAAGATGCTCAAATACGCAATTTAATCCAGCATTAAGCTTCAAGAAATGTGAAATCATGCATTACCAATAGGTAGCAGTGATTAATAATGCTTACTTCATCTTCCATAACAGAACATTGATTGTTAATTCTCCGGTGTTGTTTGATGTTGTTTTCAATGCTAATTAGTTCCCTCAGGTGGTTAATTAAGAGTAGCACCCTGAAAAGTGGGAATTATTAGGAGGGCTTGCTAAGAAATATTGACGATGTATCTAGCTCGATATTTAGTGTGTTTCAAGGGGTCTAGACTTAGTTTTCTTCTCTACGGTTAGGGTAAGATAGCATTCTGAAATTTTATTGAGTATTGTTGAATTAGGGAACTAGATTCACAAGTATTGTTGATTGTTGATTCTGAAGTGTTAACTGGAAGTGGCTGTTGTTTGCTAAATAGGTCTCTTAGGTGGCTAATAAAAGCAAAAAAACAAAAATTTTTTGGCCCCATGATGGTTTCCTTGTTAAACAGATTTATTCCACTATTCTTTGCTTCTGTGATAAGCTATCCCACTTTTCGGGGAAGGTTTTCCGCTGATTTTTGGAGCATACACATTTGTGATTATTCAGCACATTTATGAGATTAGGGACTTATGCTGGATCAGGAGGTCTGAGGTTTTAGTTCAACCTTATATAATTTAGTTGGGTTGAGGTCAGGGATTTGTGCAGGTTGCTCTTCTAGATTTATCAACTTTAATGGCTTCATGGAGTCTGCATTGTGCACAGAAGCAGTGTCATGCAGGTTTGTGCCTCTTAGTTCTAGGGATGGGAAATTGTAATGCAACAGCTTACAAAGAAATCCAAATTCTATACAAATCTGTGCTTCAGTTTGGAGAGGAACCACATATGGGTGTGATGGTCAGGTGCCCATATATTTTTGGCCAAATAGTGTATAATAAACTGCACTGGTCCACACTCCTTATGATCATCTAGCACTGCTTGCCTGGTTCCACCAGGATACAAGGAAGGATTCTGCCCTGTTCTGGCAACTAGATGGTGGAACCCATAATCCCGTTCCAAACATCTGTCATCAAACAAGTCTCTCCCAATAGACTTTATAGACTGCTAGTATTTATAGACTGTGACCTGAATAAACCAATTTCATTATGTACATTCTATAGCCAAGGTTTGTAGACACCTGACTATTAGATTAGTGCTTTTTAAACATCTCATTCCATATTTACTCCCCATTTGCTGTTATATAATCACCTTTCTGGGAAGATGTTCCACTAGATTCTGGAGTGTGCTTGTTGAGATTTGTGCTTAGTCAGGTACTGATGTAGGTGAGGTGAGAATGTAGTTGTAGGCTTGTAAGGACTAGGCTCTGTCTGCAACTGAGGTTAAAGTGTAGGTGGTTCCTGTAGCCTGTCATTTTCCTTGCTGTTTTTTCATACTTCTGTGCCATCTTCAGGGTCTCTGCCCCCAAGTTTGTAGCAAGTGTGTCTGTGAAGATTCTCAGTCATCCGGGTGCGGTTATCTGGAAGTGGATCATATCAACAGGACTTTGAAACGTTTCACTACTCATCCGAGCAGCTTTTTTTTTATGAATGTCCAGTTGACGTGACTCAACTTCTAGATCACCACACCTGAATGACTACAGACTAAAAATCTTCACAGACTAACAAAAGGTTACAATTTGTAAATAATAATTTTCTAAACTATTACTAGAGGCAGTTTATCATATATATATTTTTCCCCAACCTGTTTAACAAATAGGGCTTTGAATTTTATACGTTTTAAAGAAATCCCATTTTTGCAAAAACACCAACAATTATTTCATCTTTTCAAGCTGATGGTCCTGTTTTTGTGTTCGAGGCCGAGTCAGCTCATCTCGTAATTTTCTCCTGATGCCTGCTAAATTCCTGTTCGCCGCAGCACCTTTGTGAAAACACTCCATGGCCTCGACTTGAGGCAAACCCCCATTCACCTGACCAATTTTTGCTCGTCAAAGTGAGTGTGTTGATCAGACTGTGCTGAGTGACTAAACTGCTCATTACTTTCGACGCAGAAGCTGCATGCCAATGCCATCCTTGCTTCGCTCCATCGAATTAAAATGTATTACAGCCTTGATAAGCGTCGCAATTAATAGCACTGACACCTTCCAGTGCATGCTAGCTGCATCCTCAGTGGCGTAGTGTTTCATTCTGGGTTACCGTAATATCAAAGTGTATAGCAGACTGAATAGTAGTTGTAAATAATGCTCTTCGATCATTTGTGTTTTCTTTTCACTCAGTCACTAATCCTGTTGCTAATTCCAGCCTCATCACCATTTGGAGACAAAATGTCCCCAAACATGGGCTGCAGATCTCATTAGGCTCAGACTATATATTCTTTCTTCTAGGCAAAATTGACAAGCATTACATTTTAGCCACTGTTCTGATTTTACCAGAAATTACCATGCAGGAGAGCCAACCACTGTCTCACTCCCTCTTGCTTTCTCTCGCTCTCTCTTGCTTTCACGAGGATGTCATTTCAGTCCACTGGCTCATGCCAAAGAAAGGCTCTTCAGCTCCCGCCAAACGGATGATATCCATTGCCAAGCATCCACCATCGCCCTCCCTCTCTCCTTCTCCACCCATCTCTCTTTCAGACGACTCATTTCAGGGAAATTATTCATGGCCCCTGCACTGTAATCGCTCCTCCAATCCCAGAAAATCTCCACCGGTACTGAAAATGGCCATAAATGAATTTTCTTGGATGGGTGCTGTGAAGTGGCAATATTTGGACCGACAAATTCATATGCAAAGCAGAACGATGTCTGTTCGTGGAGAATCAAAAGAGTGCTTGGAGTGCTCATACATGTTGAAGTTAACAAGAAGATCAAGCACTTCATAAATGCCACAAATAGTGTATTAGGGGATTCAAATAAAACTGTAGTAGGAAAATTGCTTCATTCTTCAAAGGCGGTCAATAGTGTAGAGGAAACATTTCTAATTCAAAATGCATTAGGATCTGTAAATTGTATTTAATTATTATAAATAAACAAATGACCAGAAACAGTTGGTATAAATTAAATTTTTATACCTCATTACAAGCCTCATTATAAGCAACATTATACTGTAACATTAAAACCACCATCATCAGTTGATTTAGGCAAATTATTTTGGATTTTTGTGGATCCAAGAGCAACAGCACCAACAAGGACCATAAAGCTATACATTAAAGTGTACAAAGAAGTGAGACACGGGGTTGGGGCTGCTTTCTTTCAAGCCCAAACTGTAGATTCATTCCTCCTGTAACTGATAACCATGTGACAGGATTGTACAGAGTGAAATATCTCATTAAATGCAAGGGTAATTTTTTTTGGGGGGGGGTTGGATGCCTGATGAATGAAATAAAAAAAACCTGTTTATGTTTATTGGTTCCTTGGTCTATCATTAACTATAAGCCCTTATGACTTAATGCATTGCTCAGACTTACTACTCTTAGTTTCATTGAGAAGCTATTGATTGCTAATTGATTAATGGATTTTAGCCTGATCTAATTTAATATCTACACTAGCCATGAGTTAGCAACCATCAGGGCTTCCAATATGGCCGCCATACTCCACAACACACAAGCATACAGTACTTTCTTGCTCTGAGTCTCTCTCCTACTGATTGAGTACAAGTGTACTAAATTACACAAGCACACACACACACACACACACACACACACACACACACACACACACAGAGTATAAACTTATTCCACGATTTTAAAAGACATAAAAAATTATTCTTGTTATTCTGTAACAAGAGGGGGAAGTGATAGCTCAGTAGATAAGATGTTGGACTTCTGATTTGAAGGTGAGTTCAAATCCCAGCACCACCAAGCTGCCACTGCTGGGCCCTTGAGCAAGGCCCTTAACCAGGATAAGGGTATCTGCATAGTTCTATAAATGTACATGTAATGTAAATGATCCATAAAGCACAATGAACAGCAAAAACATAACTATGCTCCTCTTAAGGTCTGGAGGCCGGAGTTGATGAAGCCAGTTGTGGGTTTTTTTTTTCACATTGCAATAAGGAAAACATTATATTTCCGTGATAATATCTCATCATACTTAAATCCTCTTCATAGAGTTTCTAGTCTGGTGCTTTGATTGTGGATTATGGATTTAGCTGCACTTTCTGCATCCCTGACCTCTACCATCGACTCGGCAGCGATACTGTATTTAGAACTACATCAATAACAAAATCTGCATCATGTCATATCTAGGTCACATTTAATCATTTAAGTCTTTAATACCTTGATATTTAGTGAAGGGAGAAAAGGGCATTATAGATTATGTATGTTTTGTGGACATTGCTTTATTGGAAATGGAAAACCCTAGCTTTTTTAGTTTAGGAACAGAACAAGAACAGGACTGGAAAATCTGGTGAGATTGCCCTGGAGGTGGGGTATTATCTTGGGCAGTTTGGACTAAATTGAATAATTGGGATTCTAAAATGTTTTGACTGCTTGAGCACACAAATTGTTGAGAATAGGATCATAAAAAAGTGAGACTGAGGTAATGAAATCCCACTATATTTGAAATTTCAGACACTTCCTCCAACATCTACATAAAGAACCACAAATTCATTTTGAAAACTAAGCTTTATGAGTAGAGTATGACTTCTTTACATGAACGTCAGGGCCGGGTTGTCCATTTGTTACCTGGGCCTTCGGTAAGGACTTACCCGACTTAATCCACCTCTTAATACCACTGATATAATGTCACAATTATAGAAACCATCAACACTGTACAAACGCAATATAACAACATGCGGCATTACAGAGAGAGAGACATTTCACATATGGAGGGTGAATACCATTTTACTAAAGCAAGCTCCAAACCTCTACACTACAACCGCAACTGTGCACCTACATCATCTGGAGCAGTTTTTTTATTTATTTTTTTATTTGTCTTATAACATGACAAAAACATAAGAAATGTAAATAAAATACAACCTACTCACTGTCTCTAGGTAACGTATGTAACCCTAGTTCCCTGAGGGAACGAGACGCTGCGTCGAAACGCTTTGGGAACGCGCCTGAGTGTTCACGCTCTGAATAATGTGTGTAATCAGTCAAAAATTGGACGCTGGCCGTCACCGATGAGGTGACATCACGACCCGGATTATAAAGCGCATATGAGTGAGGACAGCGGCAGCTTCTGTAAGGGAGAAGGAAGCGCTGCAGGGACGCCGGAGGTGTGGCATAGAGACGCAGCGTCTCGTTCCCTCAGGGAACTAGGGTTACATACATAACCTAGAGACGTTCCCTTTCAGGAACTCGAGCTGCGTCGAAACGCTTTGGGAACGAGTGTCCAATCACGCCAGACTGAGGAGTCCCTGCCTAGTGTGTGTCTGTCACCACAGCTAGAGAAGGACTGAGGGGCCAGGAGTGGCACTGCGGTCTAAGGTATAGAACCGCACAAAGGTTAGCGGGGTGGACCAACCCGCAGCGTCACATATGTCTTGGAGGGAACTCCAGAGGACCAAGATTTTAAGGCAGCCACACACCGGGTGGAGTGTGCTCTGACCCCGGATGGAGCGGGGAGACCAGAGGACTCCTAAGATGATGTGATAGCATCAACAATCCACTTGCTCAGAGTCTGCTTATTAGCAGGGAGGCCTTTCTTGGGAGGGTCGTAGCAGACAAGCAGCTGATCGGTCCTTCTCCAAGGACCCGTCCTGTGGACGTAGGTGTACAATGCGTGCACCGGACAGAGCCGGTTCAGTTTCTCCTGGTCTGGGGCTTGAAACGGAGGAGGATAGAATGCTTGTAATCTTGTGGGCTGTGGGAAGACCGAGGGCACCTTAAGCATGTAACCCGTAAGGGTGTACAGAAAGGCACTGGCTGTACCCAGGGTAAGCTCCAGGAAGGAGGGTGCCACAAAAAGGGGCCTGCAGGTCCCCTACCCTCCTGATAGAGCAGATGGCCAACAACAATGTGCTCTTGATTGAAAGGTGCCTCAAGGATGCCTCGGATAGAGGCTCGAAGAGGGGGTCTCAGACAAAGCCCCCAAAACGACAGTCAGGTCCCACCCAGGCACTCTAGGTCGTACCGGGGGCCTCAGCCTCCGGGTGCCACGGAGAAAACGCGTTACCATCGGGACTCTGCCAGAGATTGCCAGGCCACGGGGACATGATAAGCCAAAGTGGCGGATGCGTAGACTTAGGGTGAACGGAGCCAATCCCTTGGTGAACTGTCCAAGGAGGAATCCAGCACTGAACCAACCGGGCAGTAGACTGGATCCAGCAGGTCGTGCTCACACCACGAGCAGAACAGATGCCACCTGGCGGTATGCGACCTCCTCGTGGAGGGAGCTCTGGAGTGGAAAATGGTCTCTACCACCTCGGTGAAGAGACCAGAACCTCGGAGCCGTGCCCTCTCAGGGGCCACAGGCTCAGCCTCCACAGCTCTGGGCGGGGGTGAAATATGGCACCCCCTAGCTGGGAAAGGAGATTCCTTCTCAGAGGAATCTCCCATGGAGGGTGCTCGAGGAGAGCTACCAGGTCCGCGAACCATGGTTTGCGCAGCCACCTTGGAGCTACCAGGAGGAGACTGACTCCGTCCTGGTGAACCCTCTCCAGAACTCCTGGAAGCAGCGTGACGGAGGGAAAAACGTACAGACGCGGCCTCCGCCACGCCTGAGACATGGTGTCCAGCCCCAGCGGGGAGTAAGGAGGAGTAAGGGAGAACCAGAGGGGACAGTGCGACGTCTATTGAGACGTGAACAGATCCACCTGGGCTCTTCCAAATTTCTCCCAAACCTGCTCCACCACATCGAACGCAGGCCTCCTTGATGGTTGCTGTAAGAGACCACCGCAGTATTGTCCATACGGACCAACACGTGGTAACTTCTGAGGTCCGAGAGGAAATGCTTCAGTGCTAGAAGCATGGCCATCATCTCTAGGCAGTTAAAGTGCCAGTGTAGATGGGGCCCCTTCCACAGACCTCTGGCGGAGCGACCACTCATGACCGCTTCCCACCCCGTGAGGGACGCATCCGTCGTTAGCATTAAGCGACGACCGGGGACTCCCAGCACAGGGCCTAGAGATAGAACCCAGGGATCTCTTCAAACATCTAAGGCACGTAGGCATCGCCGCGTGACCTTGATGGTGCGGAGGGGGTTGCCCCTCCGTGAGAACCTGCGGGTCCTGAGCCACCACTGAAGAGGTCTCATGCACAGCAGGCCGAATGGAATCACACTGGATGCAGCTGCCATAAGCCCTAACAGTTTCTGGAACTGATTGACAGTGAGAGGCTGCCCTTCTCTGACCTTCCTGACGGCCGTAAGGATGGCCACAATGCGGGCAGGGGAAAGCTGCGCACGTAAAGTAGTTGAATCCCATATGACACCGAGATAGGTGGTTCTCAGTAATGGAGAAAGCACACTCCTCCCGGCATTTAGCCGAAACCCCAACGCCTTTATGTGGGCGAGAACGACATCTCGATGCCGGACCGCCAACTGCTCTGATTGAGCTAGGATCAACCAATCGTCGATGTAGTTGAAGATGCCCTGAGACCTCAGGGGAACCAGAGCTGCATCCACACATTTTGTGAAGGTACGGGGTGAAAGGGCAAGGCGAAAAGGAAGAACCCGGTATTGGTAAGCTTCGGCCCCGAAAGCAAACCTTAGGAACTTCCTGTGAGAAGGTAGGATGGATACATGAAAGTATGCACCCATTAGATCTACCGTGACAAACCAGTCCTCGGCTCTGATTTGAAGCACGACCTGCTTGAGGGTCAGCAACTTGAACCCGAGTATCTTGAGAGAGTGGTTCAGCTGATGTAGATCTAAGACAGGATGCAACCCTCCGTCCTTTTTGGAAACTATGAAGTACCGGTTGTATAACCCGGAGTCTCGTTCTGATGGAGGGACCACCTCGATGGCCTCCTTCCTCAGGAGAGTGTTTACTTCTGTCCCATGACAAGAGCCTGCTGGCATCCCACTAGGGTGGGAAGAAGGGGACCCGAACTGAATCGAGTAGCCTCGCTCTATGGCTTGCGCAGGACCCACTGAGACACATCTGGAAAAGCTTTTCAAGCTGCCAGAAAGTGCCCTAGGGGTATAAGTCTCTCAAGAATGACCTCCGTTGTGCCTAGAGCTGGAGCAGAGCCCTGAGACAACTCTAAGGGTGGCAAGGTCTCCTGGACCACAACGATGCCGGGTGGAGACCAAGGAGAGAGCTCGCTGGAGCTGGCCATGCACTAAAGCACCGAGGGTGGCAGGGTTAACGTACCAGGTCCCTGAGTGGGCTGGGACAGGGCGGGCACCAGATAAAGCGGTGCGGCACGCCCCTCCACGGCCAGATCCCCAGAAAGCCCTGTGACAGGACTTTCCTGTCTAAGCCTTCCTGTTGAAGATGACAGTCCTCAGATCTGTCAGCTCACAAGGCTCAGACGCCGAGCGCCATGCAGGATCCCTCACAGGGGAGAGCGAGACGTGACGCTGCGCTCCTGCACCCCCCGGTGGGAGGTGGAGGGTCGCCCACCAAGCAGCCCCATGTGAGCGGTGAGGGTGGACACCAGGGCAGCCATAAACCAGCTAAAGGCCCTAGCAGTCTCTACAGTGGTTCTGAGAGCCAGATCCGCCGTATGGCGAAGCTCAGCAAAATGGCTGCCCGGGGCGCCTCCCACTCATGTCGGGGTCTTGAGGGAGGAAGCGATCCCGGGAGAGATAGATCGCAAGCGTCTATGACCATGACACTTCAGTGTACCAATCAGGAAAGAACGGAAGATCCCAACATGGAGGTATTTATGTGACCTGGTGTCAGAAAGCGCTTGTCCAGCTTGCTGGACTGAGGGACTTTCTGCCCATGAGCCAGCCAAGTTATGTAGCTTGGCTATGGTGCAGGTTGCTCACCGCTTATTATTATTATTATCATCATCATCATTATTATTAGTATTATTAATAATATATATATTTTTCTATTTTATTTTACTACGGGGAGTGAGAGCACCCCCCTCGAGGAGTGCTCTCCAGGACTGGAGTGCTATTTTTTATTTTTTTATTTATTTATTTTTTTTCTGTGCCATATGCGCAGATCATGCACAGAATGTGCAGAGAATCTGCGCCGAAAGTGCGACCTAGCTCCGCCCACAACTCCATAGCTCTACGAGCCTAGCTCGCAAAGCGCACCCCCCCCCCTTCCTCAGAGGAAGAGAGGCGGAGCTAATGCTCTCCTCGAAGGGGGAAGAATCCGCCGAAAGGCGTGCTTCTGACCTGCGAGCGAGTGGTGAACCAAGCAGGTGAGGTTGGAGAAAGGGACAAGCCTGTCTCGAAACCCTCTGCGAGGTCCATATGCGAGCCCAGGAACTGCCGCTCCGCTCCGCCTCAGCGAGAGCGGGGCAGAACCCGAAACGTGAGCTCTCTCCTCGGAGAACCGACTAGCGCGCTCCGCTCCCGGGAACATATATGTTTTTTGACAAACAATCTGACAAACAATCTGACAGACAACACAACACACAGAACGCTTTCTGAACAACAGAAGCTGCCGCTGTCCTCACTCATATGCGCTTTATACTCCTGGTCATGACGTCACCTCATCGGTGACGGCCATTGTCCAATTTTTGACTGATTACACACATTATTCAGAGCGTGAACACTCAGGCGCGTTCCCAAAGCGTTTCGACGCAGCTCGAGCTCCTGAAAGGGAACAGAGATGCAGACTCATAATTTGCACTGCTCCTCAGAGGCTGTAATCAAGTGGTACCGCTCGTGTTCACTGGTCTGGAAATGGTGAACATACCCTTTCCCGGGCTGAGACAAGCTAGCTAGCTTCGGGGTTGGCCGACCTCTCCTCTCCTCACGATGTCGAGCTTTTCTTGAAAATGGATTTTTAAGAATGTCCGAGATTAAATCTATTTCTCTTCCTCCTTAGGCATAAAAAAGTCTAACTCAGATGTATTAATGTGTGCAGAGTGCTATAGACATGTTTTGCCAGTGGAACTTGGCTGTAACAGTTTCCCTCTGACCAACCAATCAGAGAACGGAAAAATGCTGACGCTATTCTGGGCCAGTTAGCTGCCCTCTGAGGCGAATTTGAAATGTGATTGGTTAAAGAAACAGATTTATTACTTATTAAGACTAAGGTGAAAAAACCAGCAGACAGACTTTGCAGGCCCTGGGAAGATTAGATTGACATGGCAGCACATAGAGCACAAATCTGATTGGACAAAAAAAATCTAACATCCACATACACGTACTGGAAGTAGTGCACCCAAGAGAAATGATACGAAATGAAGAGAATAAACTGTTGGGAAAAAATGTATACAATTTCATGAAATAAATATTAGAATTTAGGTTGTAAATGTATGTCAGTGCTTCTGATAGTGTTTAGGCCAGCAGAGAAGGCTTTGCTGCACCTGACCGCCTGCCACTGACAAAAGTATTAGAACACCTGACTTCCAATCATGCATTTTTCTTCTTTAAACTGTTAGCACAAATTTGGAGGTACACAAATGTACAGGATGTCTTTAGATGTAGTAGCTTTACATTTTCCTGTCACTTGAAGTAGGTAAACCAAACCTGTTCCTACATGACAGTGCCCCTGTGCACAAAGCCAGCACCATGAATATATAGTTTACATGGGTAAGAGTGGAAGATCTTAAGTGGCCTTCTATAGAGCTCTCATCTGAACCGTATTGAACACTTTTGGGATAAATTAGACCTCTGGCTGGATCCCAGGCCTCCTCACATCAACTACATCAGTACCTGACTTTATTAACACTGTTGTGGCTGAATAAGCACAAATCTCCACAAGCTCTATTGAAACACCTTTTCAGAAAAGTGGAGTTTTTTTTATCATGGAAAATGCAGACTAAATAAGAATTAGGAATGTTAAAGAATGTTAAAAAAGCACATAAAGATCTTATGGTGTGGTGACCACAAACCTTTGTGTATATATTGTATATGCTAATGTTTGTGTTTTATTATTATTATTTTTTAAACTTTTCATCCTTTCTCTCACACACCGCTTATGATTACAATTCATTGAATAATGTTAATCACATTTTGTTCGGCATGCTTAAGATTCAATCGGATTCATGCTTAAGATTCAATCAGATTCAAATAAAATTGTTTACATAGCCTTCTATATCTGGAAATTGTCTCATTACAGGAACTAAATAGGTATCAGGGTATCGATGCATGTAAGCGTGACAATTCCAAGTTGCCGATTGCACGCGGCAATAATTTGGTTTGGTGCAATGAGCTGTCACAGGTGTACGTCCGAGTGCACATCGATTCTTTTATATACTTTCACAAGATCGCATTGAGAGCACAGTGTAAACGGATGTTGCCGAGTAATTATATATTACAGTTGGAACCAGCACGAGGGGGAATAATGTGCCGCGCTGATAATGATGTACAGAAAATATGATAGAAAAAAATCTGAGAGGATTTTGGTTGAAAAATGAACAGTCGAGGATGAAATAGTTTAAAGCTAGCCTATATTTTTAACTGGCTAAGTGAACAGCATCTTCAAAACAAGCCAAGAAGCAGGTGCTGTTTTGTACAAAATAAAAAAAATAAAACACTTGGTACTCTGATAAGAAAAAAAACAACCTAAACCTGCAGCCAGAGGTCTGCTTATTAACATTTGTTTACCTCCATTAAAACGTTACGTTCTTGGCCCGAGAAAGCCAGACATTGGAAATAGGTCACATCACAGCTTAATTGAATTCTCGTCTCACTCTGGCTGCCAAACTGCCAAGCGAGGTCTTGTGACTCATACAGCCTCAGCAATTGCTGCTTAAACGTGTTATGGCTGTCTGGACTTTCTATAGTGCCTCGGCTGCAGAATTATATACAGCTCTGCATATGACCCTGATTCATAACCCTGAACTAATGAATCATGTTCAGCATTATATCAAACGTAACAGTTGACTGGAAGACAAATGAAAGTTTTTTTTACCTTCGAACCCTAAGGATGTAACAGGTTGTCCTCACTGGTGTGATGTTCGTTCGCTCTTGCAGTCAGGTGTCGTTAAGAGTATTAAACACATTGTGACATTATTGAATAGATTTTAAATAAAAAATAAAAAAAAAAGATTAAAAAAGAATGTTAGCATGTGGTTTCAGGGAATAGAATTAGCTGTTATTAAAAATGACAAATTAGGGCTTTGTTGAGGCCAAAGCTACGCTTACCACCCTGAAGTGTTTATTCTAAAGTGTTTTTCAATTATACACTGTGTTTACAGGACCGTTCATTTTTGTGTAATTGATTTGATTCAGGGGGAGGGGGAGTGGTGGCTCCAGCGGTTAAGGCGCTGGGTTGCCGATCGGAAGGTCGGGGGTTCAAGCCCCGGTATTGCTAAGCTGCCACTCTTGGGCCCTTGAGCAAGGCCCTTAACCCTCTATGCTCCGGGGGTCCCTTACGAGGGAAATATCAAGGTCCGTGACGTCGGAGTGACGTGGGGCCGCCTTCCTGTGGGCTCACCACCTGCAGGAGGGACCGTAAGGGATGGTGCTGTGAGGATGGTGCTGTGCGCTGTTTATAGAACATTTAATTGAAGTACTTTAGGAAGAAGAAGGTCTTTAGACATCATTTGGACACTTCTAGAGACTCAGCTGTCTGGAAGTTCATTTTACCACCTTTTGTAAGTACCAGAATAAAGAAGAGTCTCTAAGTAGGTCTTTCTTATACCCTGAGAGATGGGACCAGTGAGCTGTGAGGTAAAGGGCTGCTGGTCCATTTTTGGCTTTGTAGGTGAGCATAAGTGTTTTAAATCTGATGCAGGCAGCTACGGGAAGCCAGTGGAGGGAGCGTAGCAGTGGGGTGGTGTGGAAGAACCACACCTTGGCTTGGACTCAGACTAATAGAATGCTATTTACAGACTACTTCCTGGGGCTTGATCTTTAAGTGAGTGCTTTTTTTAATAGAGTATTTTTTTGGGAATCTTGATCTGAATTAAGCACTATATTTATAAAGACTTGAGCTAATGGAATGCTAATCATAAGGTATTTTGATGGCTTGACCTAAAAATAAATGCTTTATATAGATCATGTTTTTTTTTTTTTTTTTTTTTATATAATTTGAATGGGAAAGGCTCTGGGTTACTGATTAGAAGGTCATAGGTTCGAGCCGTAGTATCGCCAAGCTGCCACTCTTGGGCCCTTGAGCAAGGCCCTTAACCTTCTGTGCTCCAGGGGTGCTGTATCAAGGCTGACCCTGCACTCGGACCCCAGGTTCCTAATATTGCTGGGATATGCCTAGAAAGAATTTCACTTTGCTGTAATGTACATGTGACATGTAAAAAACACTTTTACCTTTTCACAAGTGCTATCTACAAAACTAGCATTTATAGAATAGCATTTGAGGGCTTGGTCTAAATCAGTCCCTACTTCTAATATAGTTTTTGGATGAATCAAAATACACTATATGCACCAAATATTTTGGAGCTTAAGCTTAAATGAATGTAATTGATAATGTAATTGTGAAAATATAGTTTCCTGAAAGAGATAGAGAAAAAGAGTTGGGTATGGATGTAATAAAATTAGACACTCTAATAAAATATTAATATAAAATATTAAGTATTCAATGCACTATAATATACTTTATTTTATTTATTTTTACGTTATTTTACTCTTTCTATTTTTACATTATGTTGTATTTCTTTTATGTTTACAAGTTGGACAGTGAAAAAAGCATTTAATTACTGTATATGTCAGAGTCTCTAAGAATGTGTGTCACAAATAAAAGTAGAATTTAAAAATTAAAAGTGAAATTCGAGTAACACAAATAAAGCCAAGTTTGGTTTGAACCTGTCACCTACCTTTTATTCTTCCTCCATGAGCCAAAAAGCTCTCCACAATAACGTCATTTATAATGTTGTAGTATATTTAAAAAAAACATTTACTAAAAATTGTAATGGTAGAACTGGTTCCACAGAAATCAAATTCATAAATTAAATTAAAGAAAGCAGTAAAAATGACAAAGAAATCAGGTGAGAGGAATCAGATGTGCCCTGCCCCAACAGAATGGGCCCAAACCCTCAAGGTTTTTCAATAGCGATAAGTGAAGCCTGTGAAGGGTTGTTTATGCTCATGCTTCTTCATGACACAGAAATGGGAGCTGCACTTTGTCATGAAATTAAGTTTTGTCTTAGACATAAAGCCTGGGCTTCAGCCGTCATGGCTACTCAATAGCTGTTTCTGTTACACAGGCCAGATGAACTGCAATGCTGTAATAATTCACGGAGGTCACACTTGCAGGCTTATGATGCAGCTCTGTGTAAAAAGTCATGCTTTAACAAAAACTACCATGTTTAAAAGTCCACTTTTTCATTTTATATACTACATGGACAACAATCTAAACGCACAATAAGAAATTGCCACATTTAAAGATTTGTTTACAGCTGCTGTAATGTAAGTGATAACAGGAACTACATATAATTAAAAATAGATACAAAAATAAAGTTTTTCAAAATAATGTCATAGTAATATTACTGTTGGCAAATTGATATATAACCCATATGGGCAAATGTTTGTGGACACCTGACCTGAACATCTCATTCCACATTTAGTGTCCATTTACTGTTATAATACCCTTCAATCTTCTGGGGAGGTGTTCCACTAGATTTTGGAGCGTGTTTGTGGAGATTTGTGATCATTCAGCCACAAGGGTGTTCATAAAGTCAGGTGCTAATGTTGGTGAGGTGAGGAGGCCTGGGGTGCAGTCAGCATTCCAATTCATTCAAATGGTGTTCGATAGAGCTTTACAGCAGGCCACTCAAGATCTTCCACTCCAACCCAAAAGCTAAATATTTTATGCTACAAATACATCCTATACACTTGTGTACCCCCAAATGTGTGTTAAAAAAAAAAAAAAAGAAAGCTCATGTGGCTTGAAAAATCAGGTGCTAATGATTATTTTATGACCTTGGTTAGGACTCTTTCTGCTTCATTCTCTTTGTACTGTAAGTGTGTATAATGAGAGAATTCAACATCTGGCCTTATTATGACTTGAGTGTTGAGTAAACAGGTTTTCTGTTCTTTTTCTTACTGCAGGAGAATGCAGAAATGATTATTCTAATCACATCTACACTACCGAAGTGATGGATGGAGGTGATATAACTGCTTTAAACAGCAGTTTAGAAATATACACCACATTCCACACAGTAAACATTGACAAGGATTCTGCCTATAAGCCAATAATAGGGTCGGGAGATTAGAAGAGAACATCATTTGTTAGAAGGTACTCTTAGGACAACATGAAGATGGAAAAAGGTCTGAGCATCCGAGCATTTATGGAGGTAGATGTTTGGTCAAAGATTGCATGAAAACATCTCAATGGAATGTGCCATGTTCAAATCTTTCTTTTTCACGTTTTACCGAAGCATTATTATGCTGTATATACTGTCTTTTGATATTGCATACGGGTTTAAACTCACATGAAAAGAAAGATGCAATGAAAACATACAGAATTCAAAGAATGATGAAGCATTCTATTTATCACCATTGTCTTCATGAAGGACAGATTTTCTGCAAGCTGAAAACGTGTTTTTTTATTCAAGGCTGTGTACACTAGTTGGGTAAATGCCTTGCTGCCACCAGTGATCATGTTTTACTCATCAATCCTTCGTTATCTGCAAAGAAGGGAAAAAACGGTTTTGCTTTGTCTGGCAGGCACATCATTGGTCTCAGCTTCATAATAGGAGTCAGTCCTTCATCAGCAAACATACAGCGGACGTATTGTGAAAGGGATTGTAGAGGGATTTGTCCCCACAAACACATTCATTTCCCTTGTAAATTAATGCTAAATTGCTGTCGCCTGCACTCTGTGGATCAATAACTTCTTCAGATGGTCGAGGGTAGACTTATCATCAGCTTCTTTCTCGCCTCTGCAGTCTTCTTTAATTTTTATAATGAGGTCATTGCCGTGTAGCTTAGGACCCAGATGGCTCACTGTATTGGCCGTAAAGAGTAACAGGTCATAGCAGGTCATCATATGGCTGCGGTATGGAGTATCAATAATTATACACGTCCAATTATCGTGGTTATGTTGGGTTCCATATCTATTTGGACAGTGACATGATTGATTTATTTTATTTTTTTTTACTCTTATTTTCCTCTATACTGTAAACGATCAAGATGCTATTAAAATGTAGAATCTGTTTAGAGGTTAAACAAAAATATTGCATTTAAATCAGACAAAACAAACAATTATAAAATATAGAAATTACTTTTTAATACTTGAATGCAAATCCTTTGCCTAAAGACTTGATCCCATATATATTAAGTAAAAAAAATGCTCAATTGATTGGAGGTCAGGTGACAAACAGAAAGTTTATCTCTATGTGCATTTCTCCTAATTTGTCTATCAAAAAACACCATTGTCGCAGTTCTATTGGTAGCCAAACATTCCTGACACATAATGTGGTATGCTTTGGATCGTGAGCCAATCCTTTTCTTATACTTATCTTTTTTCTATAATTCTGGTTTTATCTGTCCGAATTCTTGTTCCAAAACTGGCATTTTGGAAGTGTTATAGTCTGATCTGACTCTAAGTGTTAACAAACAATTAGGAAAATGTGGTGATTTTTGTTGAAAGCAGGGTTGCCAGATTGGCTTACAGATTTTTTCAATTGAGAAACAGCAGCAAAAGCATCTACATCATATTTTTTTTTTAACCATTTTTGTTTTTCAACATTAAATTTAAGTAAGGGGAAAGCTGTAAATACATGTATACACTTAAAAAAATTACTTTCACCACATGCTTTATAAAACATTTTATTTCTGTAAAGATGCTAAAGCTGTTAGAAGTGCTATACACATTTTTTACAAAAGCAAATAAAAGCAAAAAAATAAATGTATCAATTAATTGGTTCATTGATTGGTTAATTTGTCAATAGAAAATATGAAACTAAATTAAAAACATTAATTACCAAATAAAGCTAAATTAATGAAAAAAAAACCTTTCTTCTTTTCTGAATCTTTTTTTCCACATTCTGAGCCTTACACACACACACACACACACACACACACACACACACACACACACACACACACACACACACATTTACTAATGCAAATAACATCAATGAATACTAAGTATAAGAATAGTACTACTGTACTTCTAATTACTAATTCATTCTTGAATCAACTCCTTCAATCTCTAGTGTAAAGCAGAACTAGCCCACATTCTAAAATTTGCCCCTATAATCACTTTCCATGTCGCATAGTTAAAATAGTCAGCATTCACGATATATCCAAGCGATAATATAAGAAGGACCATAGCAAATTGTTTCAAAATTGCCCTGAAGATCTGGCTATTCTGTACAAATGTGATCCTCTTCATCATGACAATTTCAAGCTGAAAAAAAAATCCACTTAGGTTGTTTTGACTCGTACAGTATAAGGGATAAGTGTTACGGAGATACAGTACATTGCTTGTTTGACCCCCCAGTCTAATGTTCTGCTGCTCTGCAAGTCAGGAGAGGTTCACAGCAGCCCTGGACATGAGGACAGGGCTATAAATAATCAAGGGATGGTGAATATTTCACGCCTCAGTTGACGTTTGTGAAGTAAATATTAAAAATTTGCTGTTCTAGCGTGGAATCAGAGAAAGCATTTTGCTGGAGAAATGCTTTCCTTCCAGCTGGAGGGCAAGCTAGAATTCTTCCTCCTGTAGAAAATACACCCTCTGGCTCCTTTTTCTGAGCACTGCAAAAACCATTCATTCATTCATTCATTCATCTTCTCCCGCTTGTCCGTATTCGGGTCGCGGGGGCAGCAGTCTAAGCAGATTCCCTAGACACTTCTCCGTGTCCAGGGATCGGGCTGTCAAGGCCCCCGCCTTCGACTGCTGCCCGATCCTCTCAGCACCGGTCCCTTACGGTCCCTCCTGCAGGTGGTGAGCCCACGGGAAGGCGGCCCCACGTCACTCCGACGTCACGGTCCTTGATTTATTTTTCTCGTAAGGGTCCCCTGGAGCATAGAGGGTTAAGGGCCTTGCTCAAGGGCCCAAGAGTGGCAGCTTGGCGATACCGGGGCTTGAACCCCAGACATTCCGATCGATAACCCAGCGCCTTAACCTCTGGAGCCACCACTCCCCCCACTGCAAAAACCAGTTAAAATATATTGATGCCTTTGAATGATTAATACTCATCAGCATTTCAGTGTGTTTTCTGCTTTTTCTTTGGCACAAGCGGAGAGAGTCTGTACCTTTATTTTTATATCCAGAACCAGCACTGGTAAATGTCAAACAAGACCAGTGTAATAATGGAGGCG
This sequence comes from Silurus glanis, assembly GCA_014706435.1. NCBI lineage: Eukaryota > Metazoa > Chordata > Actinopteri > Siluriformes > Siluridae > Silurus > Silurus glanis. The sequence goes on along the minus strand of JAAIIK010000057.1, from coordinate 1,301,233 downwards.
TTTTTTTTTTTTACAGCAGGGTCCCACTGAGAACAGAAAAAGCCCCTCTGTCCATGAAAAAAATCTTTTAAAATCTTTTAATTAGCATTTTAGTGTGTAGGCTTTTTTTTTTTTTTCATTCGCTGACAATTTTTTACCCAAAGATTTCTACTGAATCAGCTATTCCATTAAAATTAAACAGATCTGAAATTCAAAACCTTATAAACTAAACCTAAAATGTGGGGGAATCCTGCCTTGACAGTAACAAGTAGCACACGCAACTCTGTGACGTCCATTCACTTTATCCTTTCTTCGTAAGAGTTACTAATGGAGCAGGTTTATCTGCTACTATCCCACTACCACTTACTCCAATGTGCTTGATGGCTAGCTGAAGAGATCAGCACTCAGAGCTACAATACGACTGCCAGTCTAAAGGAAATGAAAACCCTGTCCCCTTTACCTGTACCCATTCATTCTCTACTGAGCTCGAGCGCTCATGTCACACTGACATTGTTTAAGTGGCTACTGTTAGTATTTCTGGCTTAACATCAAGTGGTACTTGAACAAGTAAGGCACGTCTTGGAAAGAGGAAAAAAAAAAGTGTGTAGGAAGAAAAAAAAAATGATCAGATGTTTCACTGCCAAAAGTCTGAAAGAGGTGATTAAGTTGGGAAATAGACAGATGCCCTTTAGAGAACTGGTCCAGTTAGACTAATAAGTGTTAATTGAACGTTTGAATGACAAATGCTCTACTCTGATTGGTTCAAAGCTTTCATAGTGTTTCTTAAAACAAACAAAAGTTCTGGTTTTATTGGTGGTTGTTTCACATAAATGTATTACATTTTCTTGTAAAATTTGTATAAAATTTTCTTGTTAAATTTGATATGGTGGCTAAATGGATTGATTGTTATTTATTTCTATATTTTTACCACTTTTTGAGTCTCAAATTCCAGGACAGACTCTCTATATTATAAGATACTGCAAAATCTTCGGAATATAGACATTGTGAAGAGAGTTCCGTGTTAAGCTTTGCAATATTTGCTTAACCTCAGAATAAATGTTTGGTTTAGATCATGGGCCTTGGACAACCTAGTATAAAGATAAACATGATTTTATAATGTTTTATTTATTTTTTTTTTTTATAATGTCTTTGTCTCTATAGAGTTAATGTCTTTATTTATTATTGTATTATTCTATTTTCATAGGTTTATTTTTTATTTTTTATAGTTTATTCTTATTCCTTGCACCAATACTCCATAACAAATTCCTTGTGCATCTAAATCCTGAAACTTAGCAATAAATATTATTCTGATTCTGAACACTATCAATAAAAATCAACACTACCGCAACCTACATAATTGTCCAAATAAGACCAAAATACAGTCATGGAACTAATGTGGAGGTCTTGTGGCGGTTTGGCATTTTTTAGAAATCCAATAATGCACATGAGGTACAGGAATGCATACTGCATATAGTGCACAATGGCACTGATGTCTCTGACAAGTTTTAGAGACATCAGTGATATCTCCCTTGCTTTTTTAGCATCTTGTACCTATTTGCAAACTGACAGCAATGTCAGCTGGCTTTTCTTTAATATCCATAATGCATGAATACACTATAAATACATCTAACCAGCTGGACATCGTAGAAATAAAACGAGCAGATTGACATTACATATAGTTTATTATTATTACACTGCTTAATTATATTTTTACTTTATTTACTTATTTAGTTATTTTTAAAGCTGTAGTGGTTGCCTGATCCACATATAAAATCCACATATCTGACAGATGCCTGATCCGCCACTCACGATCCGCCACTTATTATACGTTTTTGTCACTGTGTTGATGTTTAATGTATGTTCTACCCTGTTAGGTTTGTATTCTGTTATCTGCATTTGTACTGAGTCTACTACTTATCGGTGTATTTTATTATTTGTATGCAGTTGTGGCTCATGTACATAGATTTTGATGAGCCAGGAAGGCATTAATAATGGCATAGCATTGAACAAAATCGTTGGTTATCATTCTGCCTTATACTACAGTCTATGTACAGTTTGAGTTTCATAAACATTCAGTCGTCAAAAATACAAAATCTGACATCTTGTTTTGAGCAGTTGTACACACATATTTTTGTTCAAGGCATATCATGTCTGCTTGTAAGGTAAGGTCGAAATTTCAGGCCCCAAAACCACTAAAGACAAACAAAAATATTCAGGCTTTGGAAGAGGGAAACACATTTGTCTTGAAAAACCAGGCCACCATGGTATACATTCATTTTTTTTGATGTGGACACTATCTGCTCCATAATCCTCCTGTCCTGTTTGCAATCATTGCCATATATCATACAATATAAATGCTCCTTTACATCATGGACATACTGAATACACTAACGTTTCACCTTTGTTTGCAGAAATCTATTTATCTATCTATTTATTACAATTATTTACAAAAAAAACTAAATAATGGATGATGTTTGAGTATTTTTGAACTCTTCCAGTTTGGCAATAATGACATTTAATGTTCTGTCTGCTGCTCCTTCTCATAGTGTGGAGTATGGAGCAGCATTAATCCTGCCCCATTTATTCTTTAGTATCTAGCATGATTGTAGTAGTGGCTCAAATTAAGGCATTCAGTTACTGATTAGCAGGCTGGGGTGAAGCCCCAGAACTACCACACTACCACTGTTGGACACTTGAGCAAGGCCCCTAATCATATCTGCTCCAGGGATGCTGAATCATGGCTGACTCTCTGCACTGATCTCAACTTCCTAACAATCTGCAATATGTAGGAAGTATTGGGGAATATAGGGATGTGGTAGCTCAGTGGATAAGATGTTTCACCCTGAATAAAAGCTTATTAGCACTGTCAAGGTGACACACCAGGGTCCTTGAGCAAGGCCTTTAACCCTTTACTGATCAGTTGTAAACATAAGATATTTGTAAATCACTCTTGATAAGGACCTCTGCCAAATGGCATGATTGTTAATGTATGCAAAGGAAAGGATTTTATTCTTCTCTACTGTACTGCATGTTATATATATATTTTTTTTCACGACTAGGTGAAAAAAGAGATAAACTGTGGCGCTAAACATTGGATGGCAAAACATCTAGAAATTAAATTAATAGAACATTGATTTGAACATACGCCTTTCAAATAAACATTTATAACTCACAAGTTAAGTAATAATGTCCACAGCTGGGCAGAGAGTTAGAGCGATGTCCTCTAAAAGGTAGGACGAGTGGGAGTTGGTTGTTAGAAGGTCAGTCCATAAAAAACTCCATTAACTCCCACATGGTATCGAGTCACTTTCAGGTAGCTCCCAAAACCTATTGTTTCTCTGCTTCCTTCCTGCTCAACAAAAAAAGAAATCTGTTGTATCTACTGATCAGGTCACATGTTACAATACAAAACAAAGTAACAAAGATAAAAAAAAACTCTATATATAGATATAAAACACTAAATAACATGGAACATAGTAAGAAAATCTAAATCTAAGTATAAAAATACTCTAAAAAACAACAAAAACCATGGAAGAACAAACATAGGATATTTAATGGTGTGCAAGGTGAGAGTTTAGTACATGTGAAATTGAAAATGACAAAGAACAACAGGGAGTGATTAAAGTGATCTACACAATTATGTTACATTTACATTTATGGCATTTTTGGCAGACACCCCTTTCAGAGCGAATATATCAGTTGTCCAATTGAACAGTTGAGAGCAACGTTACTAATGACCTGTTGATCAGAAGTCTTAAGCACCAACAAACAAACATAGAAAGGCTGCTGCATAGCACAGTCCATGGTTCATAATCTTGACAGAGTTCTCTTAGATCAATAGTTCTAATTTTGTGTAGTATGTAAATGCATTCTTTTAAAAGCAGGTACTTTTACTTATGTGGAACTGTTCTAGAGCAATATTAAACCTACAATTTTGCTCCAATGCCTCAGAGAACACTCTTTCCACAAAGGCCATAAAGCTCTAATAAAATCTTAAAATTACCCAGTGTGGGTTTTTCACTGACGGCCATGCATTTGGTACCTGTGTGAACACCATTTTTACTAAAGCAAGAAACCCAGTTAAGACTCCAAACCTCTACACTACTACCGCAACTGTGCCACCTACAGCATCTGGAGCAGTTCAGAATCAATATTTGTCTAACATGACAAAAGCATTAAAATGTAAATAAAATACAATCTACTTACCAGAGCTGCATACTCATAATTGCGTCGCTTATCAGAGGCTGTAATCCAGTGGTACGGCTCTTAGGCACTGGTCTGGAAGTGGTAAACAAACCCTTTTTCGCATGCTTACTTCTTATAGTTACTAATGTTGAATCATTTGCTGATTTCTTTTAGTAAATAAATAAGCAAGGTTTCTGTCACATGCCCGTTTGTCTGTGTGTGAGAGTGGGGATGTGAGTGTGTGCCTGTGTGAAAGCCAGCAAAATCAGACTTACACTGTTGTTGTTTGCTGATAACCCAGGCTGTTTGTCAGCACCTGTTCGCCTCGACAGCATGCAAATGCACAACACAAAGTCGGCAAAATGAACAGTCTTCTATTGGAAATAATATTTCTTAGCGTGCGCTAACGGATGTATGTGTTTGTGTGTGTGTTTTCATTTCCATGAAAATCTGACCAATTTCTCCAGTTCAGTCTAATAACAAAAGTTCAAACCTACCTGAAATTTATTTGAGAAATTCCTTTTGAAGAGCTACAAGAGCAATTTATAAAAAAAAATATGCACACGTTTTGACATGCTTTCTGGCTTCCAGTGCTTGTATTGTCAATCACTGTTTATTTTATTTTTTTCGCTAGTTTGCTGACAAAAGCACGATTTCTGCTGTTATGCTGTAACCTTAAGACCGCTGTACTGTTAAACACGGTAGAACATGTCGCTCTGACAGAACACATTAAATTAAGTTAAATATTATGTAACATGATCACCAAAATCTATTGGCAGCTACAATATTGGCAAGGAGGATTTAGAGTGAGACAGGAAATCGAAACCTAGAATCTCTCTCACGCACACACACTTCTGTTAATTCATGGCAGCTAAATTAATGCAATATTAAACCTAAATCTAACCCTAACCACATTCTTAAACTAATATTTTTGGCTCTGAATTGTATTTTTTTATTTATGGGAGAAAAGCTGGTATTAAAAATAATATATTTGTAAATAGATAGAAGTGACAAAGTGTCAGATATTCCTATTACTGTACACACACAGACACCGACACAGACACACACACACACACACACACACACACACACACTATATAAACAAAAGTATTGAGACACCTGACTTGTTCAGCCATATGTGCCCCAAAGGTTTACCACAAAGTAAGAGGCATGCAATTGTACAGAACGTCTTTTTGGATGTGGTAACATAACATTTTCCCTTCACTTGGACTAGGAGACAGAAACCTACAGTATTCCAGCATGACAATACCCCGTACACAAAGTGAGCTCCATGCAGATATGCTTTACATGGGTTGGAGTGGAAGATCTTTTGCTATAGAGCTCTGAATCCAACCCTATTGAACACCTTTGATATGTATTAGAACGCTGACTGCACCCCAGGCCTCCTCACCTCACCAACATCAGTACCTGACTTTACTAACACCCTTGTAGCTAAATGAGCAAACATCTCCACAACCACACACCAAAATCTAGCAGAACATTTTCTCAGAAAAGAGGAGGTTATCATAACAGTTAATGGGATCCTGAAAAAAGCACAAATTGTGTCGGGTGTCCACAAATCTTTTGTCCATATAGTGTAAATAGATAGAAAAGAAAGAAAGAAAAAGAGAGAAAGAGAAAGAGAGAGAGAGAGAGAGAGAGAGAGAGAGGTCAAAATATACCTAGTATTGTATATGCACACACGCACACATAAGGAACATTAGATTTCAGGTGACCTGTGAGGCTCAAACTCTGGCACTCATGAGAGACAGAAAAGGAAATGAGGTAATTACCATGTTAACAAATGGCAAGTGATCATCTCTTTTATTTTTGCATCCCCATTGACTGAGCAGCTATCCTCATTTACATATCACAAGGTGATCCTGTGCACTCGATTGACCCATACGTGTCACACGGCTGATGGGTATAAATTAGAAGTATAAGAGCTGTGGACGTCTGGGCTTAGCCCCGGTCACGAGGTGGAATTTTCACGCACGATAATGCGCTGCTGATCGATGGACAATTCATTTTGCTGTTTAGTCCAGGTCCCTTCCTATTACAGCCCTGCAGCACTGTTTCGTTCAGCCGTGAAGTCAGCGGAATGTGGGCAAAAAGGGGACAATTCGGAGCTAACTTTTTGATAGAAGAGAAGAAATAAAGGCAGATTACGAAGGATAAAAGTGTAGGTAATGCTGTTTATTTAGAGAGAAAGCTTTAATCTAGTGTTCAGAACACTGAGTAAACCAGAGACTTTCACAATTTTCAAAGTAAAAAAAAAAAGATGAAATAAAAAAAGCGATCATGGTGTTAATGTGACAGTTGGAATCTGTATTTTGCTGTCACATGGAGATATTTACAGGAGAAACAATCTCAAGACTTGGGATATCCGTCATTTCTTTGTCTGTCTGTCTGTCTGTCTATCTATCTATCTATCTATCTATCTATCTATCTATCTATCTATCTATCTATCTATCTATCTATCTATCTATCTATCTATCTATC
>JAAIIK010000057.1:1283530-1293530 GCA_014706435.1 Silurus glanis | reverse complement strand
TGCCTCTTTCATTATATTTCACACCCTATAAGCGAACACCTCTGTCCTATAATGGCTTTGTTGGTGGAATGCCAGCGAGTGACTTTATATTCAATTTTACACTGACTGGACACCCGTTCAGACATCGCCGGAGTGCAGGCTTTACCAAACTTCAACTCTGAGGACAAGACTGCAAAATATCACTAGAAAAAACCTTCAACTTGGACTCACAGCTTGCCTTCCATATGCACTCTCTTTCTTTGTATCTTTGTATCTTTTATGTATATATATATATATATATATATATATATATATATATATATATATATCACCACATCCAGGATACAAATCCATCTCTGATGTGTAAAATATCTGCCAAAATATCCTTTCGAATTCTTGTTTACTTAGTGTCGTTGAGCAGGTCTGTGATCCCAGAGGTCAGTGTGAAGCTCTATCCATGAGCGCATCAAAAACCAGCGATAGAAACATTTTATGTCGTGTCAGAGGAAGACACTCGCAAGAGAAATTGCTGTACAAATCTCTCGAGGGGCATGACGGAGTTTCTTCTAGTATCAGGTGGTATCCAAGTGCTGAAAAAAATGCAACCTGGTACTCAGCACAGACTGGGAGTTACATTAGAGCAGAGGTGCCCAAACCTTTTCCCTATGAAGGGCCAAAAACCCAACTTGATTGAGGGCTGTGGATCAAAATAGGGTATAGGGTATATGTTGAATTATACCAAACTGTATTATATTGAAATAACTTCCTCTAAAGTATGATTTCTAAATATTAAGTAATACTGTATATATAAAACATTACTATATAATTTTGCTTAACTAATTCAGTTTTATAGTTCAGTAAAATGTATAATACAATAAAAACCTTAAAACAATCCATTTTATTGTACAATTGAGCTCAATGCCTACAGCTACACGAGCGATAAGCAGCCTTACGTTTGTAATATCAGTGACCTCTAATGAGAAATATTTACATTAACAGATCAACTTACATTGACCTCATTTATACAATCAAGCAGCTATGGGATTGAGGGCCTTACTCAAGTGCCCAGGAGTGGCAGCTTGGGATTTGAACTCATGACCTTCAGATCCAAAGTCCAATGCCTTAACCACGAAGCAACCAACGTGAAGCTGCTCTTTATTTTTCTTTTTTTTTTTTTTTTTTTTCCCAAAGTGAAATGTCAAATTTAATTACTATTACTTAAATGTATTTACTTTCTCTATATTTAACTTAAATTTATATTTAAGTTAAATATAGACTTAAATATAAGTCCCCCCCCTCTTCTCTTATACTGCATGGTGGCCAAATCAAAGATAATCAAAGGCCAACTTTGGCCTGTGAGCTCTAGTTTTTTGGCATATTTGCATTAGAGCCTCTAATTTACTGACTTCTAATTGAAGCCTATGTTTTAAAGCCGATAACTTACTATATTTATATTTATATTAAAATTAAATTCAGTTAAATATTTGTTATTCCTCAAAATCACTACTCAATTTTAAATGTTTGTTTATTTTAGTTATTTTTAATGCTCATAACTCACAAATCCAACTTTTTAATTGTTTAAACTTTTCACTAGCTTGCTATTTACTGTAATTTATATATTTGTTAATTTATTAATTTTCTTTTAAAACTAAGCAATAACCCATTAAGTTTTTTTTGTTCATTTAGATTTTCTTTACTTTAAATATAACCACAGTATAAATGGCTTTTCATAAAAAAAAAAAATAATAATAATAATAAATAAAATAAAAAAAAATATCAGTGTTTTACATTTGTGTAATATATGAGGAATAAAATTAATTATTTAAAAAAATATATATCTTTGGAGTGGTAACAGTACAACTGCTTTGGTTCATGATGCATCACATGTCTGCAACTGTCGCTAATTTTGTTTTATTATTTACTAGGCGTCTACATATAAGTGTTAATGTAACTGTTTTCTATTTACTTTAACTTTTAACTTTTAGAAATATCTCTTTTTAAATTATTTATTTATTTATTTATTTATTTATTTATTTATTTATTTATTCATTTATTTATTTATTTATTTATTCATTTATTTTTACAAAAAGCTTCTGGAACATAAAGGCATTAAATTAAGTTAAGTGATTCACATAAACTTCAACTTACATGAATAAACTATCTATAAAGTCAGCATGGCTTTAGAAGCGAATGTGATCCCTGTCATGATTTACTCGGAGTGCATTTTACTGGAGCGAAAATAGAAATAGTTGTTTGTAAATTGTTCCACCGCACGTCTATGATGTGGGTCAATTCTTTATAAAAGTGACAAATATCTGCATTAGCATAACAATGTTCTGCGCTTTGCCCAACCAAAATCTGGCAGATGAAATGTCGATAATTGGATAAGAGGAGAAAGAAATAAAGAGGGAGAGAGAGGGAGAAATCCGAGGACGGGAGGCAATAACTCGTGCTTGGTCGCAGGCCCGGTAGAAAATGACCCCAGGAGTATTGGCTGTGTCAGCTTGCTGCAATTATCATTCAGCCTTAGTGGAGCACCCTGTTTGATATCTGCCAAAGTAATTTAGTGGGAGAGATTGGGCTGTGTCCTTCTCGTTCTCTCTTCCTTCCTCCGTCTGTTCATATGCTGTGTAGATGCTTTCCAGCTACATCTTGTCCACTGAACTGAGATGGAGATGGTCCTCTTTTTTTTCTTCTCCCCCCTGCAGACACCTCCGGGTTGTTTATTTGCAACCGGGAGTCGGTGAGTGAAATTAAGTGACACGGAGTGAAATTGTTTTTTCCATGCTGCGTGCCTCCACATGTCTGATTACTCCTCTTTAGTGAACAGGGCTTGGAATGTTTCAACATGAGCCATGCTTATGAACAACATTTCCATTTGTCAGTGGAGTGGACCAAGAAGAACTGACCTGGAGAGAAGATTTATGTTATCATTTACTTATTTATTTCTTTTTTAAAGCCATCTGAAGTCAATTTGAGTCCAAGCAAGTCTGTATACACAGTCACTAAAGATGGAGGAGAATATAAAACCACAATTCAAAATAAGCTGATGTAATGTGTTCTAATCGGATCCTTTTTTTCTCTTTGAAAGGAAATGAATTAATCTATTAATCTAATTATTTATTTCTTTGTTTATAATTATTTATTTATTTATTAATTAATCCCAATTAAGAAAATGTTGGTACACTGTAAAATGTCAATAAAAACCGAATGCAATGATTTTTAAATCTCATAAACATATTTTATTCACAATAGAACATAGAAAACATATAAAAATGTTTAAACTGGGGAAATATACCAAAAACTACTGTAAAAAAAAAAAAAGGTTGTTCAAATTTCAAATTTGAAGGCTTTTGTTCATATACATCTGGGAACTGAGGAGACCAGTTGCTGAAATTTTGGGAGATGAATGTTGTCCCGTATGTGTCCAATACAGGATTTTAGCTGCGCAACAGTTGTCCTTTTATTGTATTTTTGTTGATCGGCCAAATGGTGATAGCTATAGACTGCAGGCGGTGCAGTTCAGCACTCTTTTAAAATCACTCTAGAAAGTCATGCTATTGTTATATGTGCAGTATCCAGTTAGCATTGTTTTGTTCTTCCTGAAAAAGACATTTTCTGGACGTAGGCATTTGTTGCTTAAAAACTTGTATATACCATTCAGCATTGATGAAGCTTCTCTAAATGTGAAAGCTGCTCATTCCACAGACACTAATGCACTCCCATACCATCAAAGATGCAACTTTTTGAACTGAGCACTGATAACAAGCCAAATGGTCCTTCTCCTCTTTAGTCTGGAGGACGTGGTGTTCATGGTTTCCAAAAAGAAATACAAATTTCTGTTCTAACCCATCCTTAGGTGTGTAGCAATAGGTGTGTAAATGCAGAACTATCCATGCAACCTGTGGTCCTGAGACATGTAGTATTATATTAATTACAGTCTGAATCAGTACTTATATTTTTTGAGTTGCTCAGTGGCTTCATGGATCTTTCAGGGTGTAAGTTGGGGCTCTGTAGAGGAAAGATCTGAGACACATAACACACATAAAGACCTGAGACCCAAACACTATTTGGAAGTCTGTTCTATAACTGTGGGGTTTATAAGAGAAAGCTCTGCCCCCTGCTGTAGTGTTCATTATTTTAGGTACCAACAAATAGCCTGTATCTTTTTATCCAAGTAGGCGTGGGGGACCATAATTTATCAAATTTTGCTAAAATACTGCAGTGAGTTAGTGCTTTATAGATCAGTAGTAGCATTTTATAATCAATGTGAGATTTAATCGGGGGCAGTGTAGACTGATTAAAACAGGGGTGATGTGATCATATTTTGTAAATCTACAGTAGTAATGACTCTTGAAGCTGCATTCTGGACTTACTGAAGCATATTTATGCACTTACTCAAACACCCAGACAGTAAAGCGTTACAGCAGTCTAATCTCAATGTAACAAAAGCATGAACTTGTTTTTCTGCAACCTGTAACATCATCATATTTCTAATGTTAGCAATATTTCCATGGTGAAAAAAAGCGATCGTGGTAATATTATTCACATGAGCCTCAAAGGAAAGACTAGGGTCAAAAATCACATCAAGGTCTTTGACTGCTGTACACACTGAGACCGAAAGACCATCCAGAGATACTACGTAATCGGAAAGTTTACTTCTATACCATATTTACATATAATTTCACCCAGAGGCAGCAAATATAAAGAGAAAAGCAGTGAGCATAAGAAAGATCCTTGCAGAACACCAAACTTTACCTCAGAGACTGTGGAGAACTTACCATTTACATCATTAATTTGATAACAATCACTCAAATAAGACCTAAGCCAGGAGAGAGCTGTTCCATTCATGCCAACATTTTCTAGTCTAGCAAGGAAGATATTATGATCAATGGTGTCAAAAGCTACATTAAGATTAAGGAACACAAGCAAGACCAATAACAGGTCATTTTCCATTTTAACCAGTGCTCTCTGTGCTATGATAAGGTCTAAATCCTGACTGATACATTTCATAAATGTTAAATGTTATTCCTAAGTAGGTGTGAGCATAACTGATGTGCTACAATGTTTTCTAGAATCTTGAAGATAAAGGGAACGTTTGATGTTGGTCTATAATTGGCCTATTTATAGCTAATAATCTTACTGACCTGTTGTCAATTAACCTAATTATCTGTAGAATGTTTTACCAACTGTTTAATTTTAATAACACTATTTCCAGACTTTCCCAACTATTTTGAGATGTGTTGCATCCAACAAATTCAAAATTACCATATTTTCTCATTGCATTATGTTTTTATTTATATTTTTACAGTGTTCAAACTCAATGTTTTTTCTTCAAAGGATTTTTTCCCTATTATTAATTGCCTGGTCCTGGGACTTAATGTGCATATGTGTGTAATTACTATACAGTGCCTTGCGAAAGTATTCGGCCCCCTTGAACTTTGCGACCTTTTGCCACATTTCAGGCTTCAAACATAAAGATATAAAACTGTAATTTTTTGTGAAGAATCAACAACAAGTGGGACACAATCATGAAGTGGAACGAAATTTATTGGATATCTCAAACTTTTTTAACAAATAAAAAACTGAAAAATTGGGCGTGCAAAATTATTCAGCCCCTTTACTTTCAGTGCAGCAAACTCTATCCAGAAGTTCAGTGAGGATCTCTGAATGATCCAATGTTGACCTAAATGACTAATGATGATAAATAGACTCCACCTGTGTGTAATCAAGTCTCCGTATAAATGCACCTGCACTGTGATAGTCTCAGAGGTCCGTTTAAAGCGCAGAGAGCATCATGAAGAACAAGGAACACACCAGGCAGGTCCGAGATACTGTTGTGGAGAAGTTTAAAGCCGGATTTGGATACAAAAAGATTTCCCAAGCTTTAAACATCCCAAGGAGCACTGTGCAAGCGATAATATTGAAAAAAAAAATTACAGTTTTATATCTTTATGTTTGAAGCCTGAAATGTGGCAAAAGGTCGCAAAGTTCAAGGGGGCCGAATACTTTCGCAAGGCACTGTATGTTATAATAAATTTGATCAAACTGGGTAATTGTTCAAATATTTGCCTTTGCATTAAAATGTAATTTAAACATTCCTTGGGTACAGAAAAAAAGGACTCCATAAAAAATAACATTATAAACGTTCTGAATTCACTTACTTCAATAAAGCTATAAGAATTGTACAGCATACTCAATTATAAAAGTAATGAATACAATTTGAAATTTCCTATGGTCAATTCTCTCTCAGTGGATGAATTGCATTTCTTGCGTTCTATTTCGTATTTCTTCTCATATGAAGAGACGAAGATCTTGTCAAACTTTCTCTGCACGTAGGCCGTCTTTCTTTTTTACAGCCTTATCTGTTTCCTAGACTTTATTGAACATCCTGTCAAAAAAACTAAAATGTATGTTCACCCGATCTTGATACTAGCACGGACATAATTCAGCGAGTATACAAAAAGTCACTTTTTTTATTGCGCTTCTGTAATTATTAGGCATTGCTAGGAAGAACAAATATATATTGGAACTAGCTTTATTTATACTACTGTATAAAAAATAGAATTTCTGTTTACTATCTGAACATTAAGCTAATATGAACAAACATTGTCTGGCTAACAGAGACCATTTCCATGAATAAGACTTCAAAGTGCAGTGATTAAGCACATGACCTAAGGGCAAAAACACAGCACGGTATTTATTAAGGGGAATCCAAGATTCTTTTCTCAAGCAAACAGATGGTGTCAAAACACATGGAGAGCGTAATACAAGCAGACTGCATATTCGAGACATGAAAAACTGTCAAAGATCAGAACCAGGAAATGCAGAAATTAAAATAGAAATAAAGTAAATAAACAAACAAACAGAAACTGATGTTCAAAAGAATAGAAATAGACAAGCTAATCAATGTGTGACATTAAATAGGTGAACACAGCAGGACAGTCAAGCATATAGGGAGATAGGGGTGAGATAGGGGTGCTGAAGCCTAACAAGATAGGAGTGCTGAAGCCAAAATAAAAGAGCATGGCAATGTACAGTACAACTGTCACAAAGAGGTTGGATTTCTTTGGGATAAAACTTTTTTTACTTCCACAAAATAGCATCCAATTTCGCCATTTACAAACGCCCCCTTTCGAGCACAATAACAAGCAAGCAAACATTTCCTTTCCCATTGTGGTGGCAGCAATGATAAATGAACGCGAGCTGGTATTTACTCTCCTCACTCGGAAGAATCGCAATTCCCATATTTAATGATAGCAGGGCATGCTGCTGTTCACCCTCACTCATTTGAGTTGTGAATATGCTAAATCTGTTTTATGCCCCAGGTGTAATGACCTCTTGCGTACCGCAGAAACATTAATCTTTCGGGGAAATGCACTGAGGGAGGGGGAGAGAGGTGCAGGGGATAAGAGCTTTGGAGGCACCGTCAGACATTTTCACTCTGCTCTTCTAAAACCTCTATCACTTAAGCTTAAAAGTTAAGGGGGTTTTATACTATGGAATATCCAAAAGGGATAACAATAGAGGGAAAGCCATAGAACTAAAAAAATAACAAATAAAATAAAAAAAAGATCTAAAGAAGGAGGTCATCAATGTCCAGGTAAAAAATATATCCCTTAACAGATGTGAAGGTCTTAGGCACAACCTGTCTCCTATTTTACATGCTACTCTTTTATTATTCCCTAAGAAGATCAAGACCTCTTCATGTGTCCATCAGGAAAGCCACACCTCCATCCACTTTTGCATTTGCTGATTGTTACCCCTCTAATGCTTCTAAGAATCTCCTCCTACTCTCCTTTTCTGTGGTTGTTACATCCTAATGACTTCCCCTATCCCCGGGACACACCAAGCCGATGGTCGACCAGCAGGCAATGTCAGGTGGTTTATGAGTGTCAGTCGGCTTTAGTTGTTCCAGTGTGTTCCGTAATGTTGGATTAAGTCTGACAGCATCAGCTATTTATCATCCGATTCTGCAATGTCGAATGAGCAGCACAGCCCGTCGGCGCGAAAGAGAACTCTGATTAGCTCTGATCAGCTTCACAAATGAGCACAGGAGAATAAAAAATCATTTGACCAGAGGTGGCAAAGGTACACACATCCTTCACTTAAGTAGAAGTACAGATACTCATGTTTTAAAATACTCTGGTAAAAGACGCTGCGTTATGAGGAAAAAATTCCACAAAACGCACTGGCGCGTTTGTCGACCCCAGAGGGTTGATTTTGCTCATCATACCTGATTTTGGTGCTGATTTTTGTCTTGGCGCATCAGTAAAACAAATGTTTATTAATTAAAAAAGATTTTTCAGTAGAGTTCAGATTTTCGGTAGAGTTTTTTTTAATTCTTTTAATTCTGAGTAAAGAAAGGATGTTGTGAATAAATGTGTGTTGGACTGAAGGTTTAAATTTCGCCACTTTTATATTTATTTATTTATATAAATTATATTATATTATAATATTTAATCACTCGTTGCTAAAATTAATGCGACTGACATTCATTCGCATTTTGACAGCCTTAATTAATATGTTAATACAAAACTAATTTCAAATTGTGTTACCTAATGATTCTGTCAGAGATCTTGCAGGTGAGACTGGATGAGTGAGGACCCAAATGCAGGATGCGACAAGGGGTAAGGAAAATACAGGCTTTAATTAAAAAAAAAAAGAAAAAAAAAAAAAAAACCTAAGCAATGGGGCAAGGCAAAAACACAGTCTAAAACAGTCCAGTCCAGAAGCAGAGCAGAACAGGGTCAGGAACAGGAACAGGATCAGGAACAGGTATTCAGAGCAGACAGAGTGGCAAGAATTATCTCAGGTGCTAGGGAGCCGGTAAGATAATCTGGCCTTGAGCTAAAGTCTTGGGTGTCCTTAAATACAGGGAGGTGTGGGAAAAACGGCAAGATGGCCACCGACCCGGAAGTGCGCGCCATGTGCCTGGAAGATCCAGACAATATAGAACATAAGCAGAGAAAAGATGATGATGATCAGGTGATATATTTGTACTTCAAAGTATTTGTACTTTGTTACTTCCCACCTCTGCATTTGACCAGAGGATTTTAACAATATCATGGACTTTTTTTTTGAGCCGACTACAAACTACTGCCACATACACGCTAGTTGGCCAGATTGAAGAAGCTGCTCGGATGATTGAGAATATTCACAGACATAAAGATTATAACAGTTTCTTATATTCTTTAAATCGAGAAAAACGAAGAGAAACTGCATAACTACGGTAAATGCCCTGCATCTAAAGAACCCATGAGCAAGGAGATGAACTTTATGCTTAGATCTGCCAAGTTCATGCAAATATACTTTACTGCATGCATAATAGTGCTTAAAGATTTTTGATCACAGGTTAGTTTAGATGTACACCTATTAGTCCATCAATTAGTGTGAATGAGAGTGAAACAGATACTTCTGCTTCATTCAAAAAGCAAAAGCACATTACTTGGAGAACATATAGGGCTGAAATCGTATTTATTAATTCATTAATACCCCAAAAACAGTTCCCAGACTGAAAGAAATGTTAGCAGACCTTTGCTAAGAAGCAACACAAATCACAAACATCACAGAGCATGGAGCCAGGGTTAAATAAAATCATTTACATTTTAATAACTTTGTAATATATATCATATCCTGCTTTGATTTTCTCTTCTAGCGTGTTGGTCCAAAAATCCAGACGACATCATATTTATGTCCCTTGGCTCACCTGGTGGGTCGGTAATGGAAAGAGGAGGCAAAAGTACACACATCCTTTACTTAAGTAGAAGTACAGATACTCATGTTTTAAAATACTCGGGTAAAAGTTGAAGTACTGATTAAACTTTTTTACTCAAGTGAAAGTAAAGAAGTCTTGGCTCTGACATGTACTTAAGTAAAAAGTAGTTATTACTTCTACCTGTTTTAGCTGTTAACTGGACCTCACATCATATTAGATGATAGATAGATAGATAGATAGATAGATAGATAGATAGATAGATAGATAGATAGATAGATAGATAGATAGATAGATAGATAGATA
>JAAIIK010000057.1:1224866-1258422 GCA_014706435.1 Silurus glanis | reverse complement strand
TATTATTATTATTATTATTATTATTATTATTATTATTATTATTATTATTAAAGTGATTTATTTTTTTTGCATATTTGTCGACCTTAATTGATCCAGATCATCAATCAAATGTTTATATTACACAAAAGATAACCTGAGGAAATACAAAATGAAGTTTTTAAAATATGATTTCATTTATTAAGATAAAAAAAAGCTGTACAAACCTGCCTGGCAATATGTGAAAAAAACTATTTGCCCTTCTTTGCAGACTAAGAAGAAAAAAATACTAATTATTTTTTATTTAGGAGCTCTTTCGAACAATCTTTAAAAAAATATATCTATCTATAGGAATTTATAGATTTTAGGTAGCCCCACGCAACAGCGGTTTTTACCATTCACAGAGCATTCTTGCAGAAACAGGACTTCAGGAAAAAGAGTTTCAGATGAAATTGGATTTCAGATTTCAGGTGAGCCATTTGATTTCTTGAGCTGATAAACATCTTTCTTTTGAAGAAGAAAAAAAAAAAGCCTGTGTATACCTGAACAGAATCCTAAGGTCTCACAATGTTTCTGCATCCCATGCCTGTCTACTCACTCATCTGTCTTTATCTCACTTAGTTCCTTTTCTTTTCTCCCTGCTCATCCTTCCTTTGCACGGTATTGGTATTAAGCCCTTTGTGCGCTCCTTTTGAGTTCAATAAAGATCTTGGAGAGCTCTTCAGAGGTCACGGCCAGCACGGGTCTCCCTTCAGCAAATAAGAAATTGCAGATGGTACAATTAAAGACGGAGAGCGGCAGATGTCTATAGACTTTTCCGTGCTGTGTTTGTAAAGCACTCTCTGGGGTATTATATACACAGACTCACACGTCTAGTGGGAGAAGTGATGCATAAGCGTTTGTGTGTGTGTGTTCTCACATTCAATCTCCATTATTGAGTTAAAGAATCTTTACCTGGTTTTCTAATCAGCTCATGCAGGACAAAAGAGTGTGCCCCCTCTTTCATGGCTAAGTCGGGTGTGAAGGTTGCCTTCTTTTTAATTGATAAATAGTTTAATTGCAGCTACTCTGCTGTTGTGTTTGTTTGTCAAGACCACAGCAAATGGGAAAGTGGTATGAATTTACGAAATAGAAGTATGAAAGTAGTTGATGTTTTTTACTTAATGTCCTGCATGGCCTTTTGTGCTGTAGCTTGGAAATCAATAACGGAGAGTACATGGTTACATAATTGGGAAAAGATTCAGAAAACACTCTAGATGGACTAAAGGTGTTTAGGTGCTTATAAGCTTCTATTTTTTTTATTTTTTGCTGACTGTCTGAAGAACTGCCTTATATACTAATTCTATAGTTTATAGTAGTTCTATGTAAAATATTTATGATTTAGTAGCTTAAAAAATGCACATTTTGGGAGACTGTAAACGTTTTTATCATATCATATTCATTAATTTATACATTTTCAGTAACCATTGATCAGGGTGACTGAATATCTAGCATACGCCACTGGTTTAAACACCATCCAAGTGTTGATATGCAAATGAGCTTTATGATGTCTGAATTCAATATTTTCATCATAGATTATATTATGGATTCCTATCAATGGTCCTATAAATGGAGTTAAGCTAGACCTACAACCTTTAAGACAAGCTTAGCTTTCTGAAAGGGTTTTACTTGGTCTCATAATACAGGGTCTCTCAAAATTTTCTATACATAGAGGATAATGCACATAAATTACACATTACACATGCATTTAAATATAAGCAAATTTTGTTCTATAATTCTGTAAAGCTGCTTTGAGACAATGTTCATTGGGAAAAGGGCTATAGAAATAAAATTGAATTGGATTGAAAATTGAACATAGGGAAAATTAAGTTTTTGGATCAAATAGCATTCAAAATGTATAAAATGGAAAAACTGAATCCATGTTTTTACTCTTTTGCATTTTTTTTTCCCCCAAATAGCCTTTAAGAATGCCTTTTGCAAAATAGGGCCATGGTGTACCACAAAAAGATACAGCATAATTTAAAGGGGTGCATTCTAAGTGTAATTACATGCATAACAACAGATGTAGTCAAATAGGTTAATTATGAGTGGGAAAGAAGTTCTCTGTGTGACTTTACAAAACAAAGGCAATTATGCAAAGGATCTTTTGTAAGTAAAGTTTCATTTTTCTCAAAGGGGATATAACACACACTTTCGTGTCTCATGTTAATCTTGAGGACCTATAGAGTAGTATTGCATCCTTCATATCTCCGAAGAGTATTTGTCACTGTTTGGAAACATCTTTCTTTAGCAAGTCCTGTGCAGCTCTGTGACAGGCATGGCCCTTGCTCTCGCTCTGGGAGAGGTAACCATACAAGGTATTCCATGCTTCATGACAACATGAAGAATCATACTCGAAAAAAACCTTCCGAAATTTATATGAAACTTATATAGCTTATTCCAGAAGGAGTGTGTTTGGTGCAGAACCGAAATACTATGCCATACGTCCAAATAGTATTTAAAAACTTTGGCCATCCAACTCTTTAACAGTGTAAATATCTCTGAATGCATGAAATAGCATTATACCTGATGTGTCAGACCCTTTTTTTTTTTTAATAAAGAACAAAAACTGTATGTACAGTCCGGTGATGTTTGGGCCTATGAATTCAGTTCTAAATATTATAACCTTCATTATAACCTGTTTTCAAAGTGCGTTATTCGGAACAACATATTTTGTGTTTTTTCCAAAATGTCAAAAAAATATTTTTTACATGTAATAACATCCATGTTGTAATCTAATGGATGGGGATAACATTAAATCTTTAAACAGACTGACTGTTTTGGAAAAACTAAGAATGCAGGTGCATAATAATTTGGAACACGATGTATATGCGGAAGTCTCAGCGATCTCTCAGACACCCAATAGCCTGACTTTACACTCCCCCAGGACAGTTCTCGGCAAGTCCCGGATATTTTGTTCACACCGGTGGTTTCTTGCTCAGTCACTGACAAATCGATCGCACCTGGAGAGTTGTGTGCATTGCCGCAACATCAGTAGTTATGTAGCACCGGTGACAACTGTTTCCCAGCAGGACCCATAATCCCTGTTCTGCAGTCCATCTGGGAACAACTTAAGACAGCTCCCATTACGAGGACAAATACTTTAGCGTTTCGTGCATCTCACGAGACACGGTTATCAATACAGGTTCTTGTTCCTTGTACAGCGCATGCATTATTGATGTCTACCTTACTCTCGTTGGACTCGATCTCATTGGAGCAACCGACTGAAGACAACCATGACTCAATCTGCTGCCGGGCGATTACTCTGGACTTAATGTATTGATGTAGGACGAGAATGGATGCTCCACTAAACACCAAAAATCTATTTTTAATTCAATGCCATTGCAAAGTGTTCTTTTTTTTGTTTCAAGGTGATTTAAATGTTATTCATTCATGAGTGGAACGATTCTCATGGCAGGTATAAACAAAACATGAAGTGAGGTATCAATGACCTATCAAAGATAAGCTAAATATATCAATGCAAAGATTAATTTTTAGTTTCAACGGCAGATTATTTGCTGTTAAACGGCTAAAAGTAGATTATTTCAAATTGTTCCTTACCTAAGACCAACAGCACCATGAAAAACATCCAAAGTGGTATGTAGAAATGCAGCTCAGGCTGATTACTTTACAGCCAAGACTGTTGGGTCATTAGTAACAGTTGTATCAAGATTACACAGAGTAATAAGTACTACAGATTTGAACCTCAAGATATAATGCCTAGATAGATAGATAGATAGATAGATAGATAGATAGATAGATAGATAGATAAAACTGGAATTTTTTGTAAGCCCTTTAATTTAATAATAATACACTCTTTGGAACGAGAGAGAAAAAGGAATGAAAAAGTTTTTTTTTTTTTGTAAGTTCTAATGGGTTGTTTTAATCTGGAGAGAACAGAAGGACAAGAACTCTCAAGGCAGCATTTGACATGACTTTTCTTTTTCTTTTTGCATTTATTTTTTATTTTTTAATTTCCAGCATGTGCAATTTAACAATTTGGTGCTTTAAGGCTCACCTTCTTTTTTTTCTTTTTTTTTTGGTGAGTCTTTCTCATTACCCGGTTCTGACGAACGAGCTTCTTTTTTCGAAGCATGTATGTCTCCGCTGGGTGCATAATTACATATGATTTCATCGGGGATCCTCTCGGCTCGAGGTAACAAGATGAATGAGCTGCGCATTTACCTCATTTATTTTCTAATATTCACAGTCTACTCTTCAGTGTGCCTAGGTCTGATGTTTTATGCCTTTAATGAAAGCTCTGGGCTCAGGGTGTTTGATGTACTATTTAGATTACAGCGGGCCCAAGTAACAGTCTGTGTTCAAATGAAAAGGAGAGGGACAGCCAGAGACGGAGCGAGAATACGCAACGAGACAGGACTATGACATAAAATTCTAACCTGTGCAATAAAGATTAATGGTGGTGCACAGATCCATGGTGTCTCCATTAAAAGAGATCTAAGCAAAGAAAGCAAATAGATTGATACCACAGCCATGGTAACTTCTACAATCTGATTGGTCAGAAAGTCAACTTACAGATCTTTGTAGAGTCCAAATATAAATGTCCTACATAATTTAGGACTTGAACTAGAAGACCAAAACCTGTTCCAGCATGACAATGCCCCGGTGCACAAAATTATCTCCATGAAGGTATCCATGAATTGAATGTCTTTAAATGCAGTAGCATTTTGTTTTTGTTTTTTTTCCATTCACATGAAATAGGAGTTGCAAAACTGTTCCAGGATTACAGTGGTCTTGTGCAAAAAGCCATGAAGTACCATGAAGTTATGCTTTTGTTGTGGAGGATCTTGTGTGGCCTGTTATATAGCTCTGGCCTCAACCCTATGGAAAAAAAAAAAAAAAAAGGATAGCAGTTAGAGGGAGAGCTGTGGCAGCTTGGTTTGTTGGTGCTGGGATTTGAACTCATGACTTTCTGGAGCACAGTTCAATGCCTTGGCCAGTGAGCTACCAATAATTAGAATTAGAAGACTGATGATACATGCTTACTTTTTTAAGCACTTTTGTAAGCATGTTGATGCATATTTACTTTTGTAATACATGCATACTTTTGGATTGTATTATACTTTATAAAATCAACAGGCTTTTAGCTTCAACAAAAAAACTATATTGACAAAAGTATTGGGACACGACTTTTCCAGCCGTAATTGTTTCTTCCTAACAATGTTACCGTAAACTTTAAGGAACACAAATGTATAGGATGTCTTTGGGTGCTGTTGAAAGAAACTTTCTCTTCACATGATCTAGGAGACCCAAACCTGTTCCAGCATGACAATAGCACTATGCATAAAGTGATCTCCATTAAGATATGATGTACTATACATGGGTTGGAATGAAAGCTCTTGAATGGCCTGCTATAGAGCTCTGACCTCAACCGTATTGGGATGAACTGAAACGCTGACTGCACCCAAGGCCTCCTTACCTGAAATACATCAATACCTGACTTTCTCAATGCCCCTGTGGTCGAACAAGCACAAATCTGCAGAATGAGTGTGTGTGTGTGTGTGTGTGTATATATTTGCTTGCTACCTATATGTAAAAGAAATCTGTACAGTAATGATACTGCTAATAGTACTGCTAATAGTAATAGTACTAACTCTTGTCAAGGTCCATGCCTGCTCTCTCATCCTTAAAAGAAAAAATCTTTTTCACGTTCATCATTGATCCTCCCACACATTGCAAGATGTTCTGCTGTGTCTTCTATTCATTAGGTCAGCGCTTCATCCACTTCCCAGAGCTGACAATTGGAATTTGTAAGCCGTCCTCCTAGAGAAATTTGCAACCCTAAGTCTTCATTAGGTGATGGATATTCTCAGTCCCTGTGGAGAAAGCGCCGGTCGATTTTGTTCGGCTCTGAGACGAGTGACAGCGCGCAAAGAGGAGTGTCAGCAGCCAGGCGGCTGAGGGAGGCAGGCAGGCGTATGACACCCAGATGATAATGGCTGACAGTCATGATGGCACTGTCTAAACCTTGTCGCTGTCACTGAGCTCCAGCCACCCGTCCAACATGGCTGCCACTCACCAGGCTACGGGTGCATGTTTTTTTTTTTTTTTCTTCTTCTTCCTCCACTCAAAGGATTAAACACTTTATCTAATGGATTTTTAATTTCTCTTCACTTTCTATTCAGGCTCCAAGATGAAGAACACAAGTTGTTTGATTCGACCATCTGTGCTGAACATATTGGACCACATTTGCCTAGCTTTGGTTTAAACCCTCATTAGGATTCCTCTGATGGAGTTTCTTTCTTTTTTGTTGTTGATGTTGACTGTTTATCACACTTTTGAAAAAGCAAGGAACATTCTTTTCTTTTAATCAAATATTCATCAAAGCTTAATAAGATCAAAAGGTTAACTCTTTTCAAAAATGTGTTTTAAGGCTAGCCTGGACAGATATACGTAGTGTGCTAGAGCAAGAAATCCTGTTCTTTTTTTTTTTCTCTTAACCTTCAGGTGTTGAGGGTTTCAAATAAAAAGCTAATGGAAAACAATATTTCTACATTGGATTTATTCTAATATAATTGTGAAATAATTTCACAAAAACTGCAAATGAAGTAGGAGCTCAGTGGTTAAGGCTCTCAATTGCTGAGCAGAAGGTCGGGGGTTCAATCTTTGGTATTGCCCAGCTGACATTATTGGGCCCTTGAGCAAGGCCCTTAACCTCCTCTGCTCAGGGGCACTGTATCATGGCTGACCCCAGCTTCCTAATATCGCTGGGATATGCAAAGCAAGATTTTCACTGTGCTGTAATGTATATGTGACAAGTAAGAATCATCTTTAATTAGGCTTTTTAATTCAGCATATAGGACCAAAATATACAGTCAGACCTGTTTCTCTATGGCATGTAAACTGTACTGACTTCCAGCCATTTGTGGTTCTTCCCCAAATTGTTGCCACAAAACTGGAGGCACACAATTGTGTAGGACGTATTTAGATGTGGTATTGTTTTTATTTTCCCTTCACATGAACATGGAAATCCAAACATGTTCAAGCATGACAATGTCCCTGAAGATTGCACGAAGCAAGCCGGTTTTGGACTGTAACAGCTTAAGTGGTCTGCTATAGAGCTCTGGCTGCACCCCAGGCCGCCTCTCCTGACTTACATTAGTAACTGACTTTACTAACACCCTTGTAGCTGAATAAGCACAAATCTCCTCAAACACTCTCCAAAATCTAGTAGAACATCTTCCCAGTGAAGTGGATATTTTATATATATATATATATATATATATATATATATATATATATATATATATAGTCAAGTGTCCACAAATGTTTGTCCATATCCTACACTTGAATCATACATTTTAAAAATCGGGTTACTCCTAAAAGTAATAGGAGGAAAAAAATCCGGCACTCAGGAGCAACATTTGGTCTATACATGATTACACACTAAACTAATTTGAAGTATTATTATTTCTAAGCTAAAACCTTTTCTGTGTTTGAAAGATTTGGAAATTGTTATTCATGCTTTTATCACTTCACCACAAGATTACTGTAATTCTCTCTATGTAGGGATGTGTCAGTGGCAACTATCTCGCTTGCAGCTTGTACAGAATGCTACAGCTAAGCTTTTGACTGGCACAAAAAGAAGGGAACACATCACTCTGGTGTTGTCCTCTCTCCGTTGCTTACCAGTCAAGTATAGTATTTATTTTAAAATGTTGTTACAGGTTTTTGAAGCAATACACAATTTGTCTCTGAATTATATCTACAATCTCTTAGGGTCTGACAAATCAGGTTTTTAGGTCTTAGTTGAAGAAACAATTTTTTAGTCTGGCTTTTGAAGCAGGGAAATTGTGATTTGGGAACCCTTTGTTTTATTTGTGTGAAATGTTGTGTGTGTGATTTTTTCGAAAATGTAGACACTTTGGACAATAACGTTGCATTTAAATGTGCTATGTAAATAAATAGAGATAAATAGAAGTTGAAGTATGCGCATTTTATTATGGAACATAAAAAAAAATCCAACAAAGATTGAATGAGGGTCTGTGGAATGGATGATGTTGGATTTTAGAAATGCAAAATGTTGGATGGAGTACACAATTTCTATACTTTCATCTGCCTATATATTACTCAAGTATTTGTACAGTTAGTTAAAGTATAAAAGTATTTCCATGTTAACAAAATTAAGTGTGAAACGGAAGAGTACTGATCGGGAGAAGTATATTTGAATAATCGATAGGGAGCTGGGCTTTATTTGTATTTTTGAAAGAGAGATGCTGCTAGGCTTTCTTGGTCAAGGTACTTGTGTTGAATGAACATCTGAGGTTCTCTGCCAGGTGAACAGCATGGAATTTGGTGTTTTGGAGCATTGGAGTGGTTTTTAGTTAAGACCTGGCAAACATCTGTTAAAAACAAGTTGCAGGATGACGGTATGTCACCTATTGTGAGTTTAAATCACTAGATATTAGCCTATGGAACAAGTCAAGTGTGATTAAGGCCATAAAGCTATTCATTTGAAGCTATGTCGTTATTAATGTCCTGCCTCACCAAAAGCTGTGGTCTCAAGCCACTGCTGTGTTTCAACTAGCATAAATAACACTGTGCTGATTTAATCTCCCCTGCTGTAATAGCTCCTTAAAGTAATAATCAGACATGACCACTGAGCTTGCATAAGGGACACAAAGCCATTGTAGATCTATGACCTGCACCCAGAGGAGCCTGTGGCCCTTACAACAGGGTCATAGGTACCATGCTGTTCGACATCCTCAGTCTCAAATCATGTTTGTATTCTTTCAGTAGCTGCAGAGTGGACCTGTGGGAAACAAATTCATGCATTTTGACGGTTTAGAATTGTTGCTTTAGACTGTAGCATCAGATCTGCATCAGAAATGTTATGTATATTAGTCAATCAATAAACCTGGAATGACTGACAGTTTGACGGTGTACTTTTTTTTTTACTCTCCATTAATAACTGACCTTCTGGAAGCCTCATTTATGTCTTTACATCTAATATTAGTAATGGCTTGATTTTCTCGTTTTCTGTCTATTTAAATGGAGGAACTTTTTTTTATCACTGATTCCCTTACTTAGTCACAGCTGTCACTAGTTAGTTTTCTTATGTCGCCACGGCTTGCTCATCAGGGATAAATGCACACCGTTCACCTTGACTGTTGATTTCTGTAAAGCTGCTTTGAGACAATGTCTGTTGTGAAAAGCGCTATAGAAATAAACTTGACTTGACTTG
The DNA here is from genome assembly GCA_014706435.1 of Silurus glanis. Lineage (NCBI taxonomy): Eukaryota > Metazoa > Chordata > Actinopteri > Siluriformes > Siluridae > Silurus > Silurus glanis. Next base: position 1,249,202 of record JAAIIK010000057.1, on the reverse strand, counting down.
ACTTATGTGTTTATTTACACGACCATGTTTGTCTCCACCCCGTCTTATCAATAATTGTATTCCTAATATTTCACAATTACACTTGCATGCTTTAAGTTCTTCCCTTGATTCCTTGGTGCAGTCAAGGCCTTGTGTTTCTTTGTTCCACCTGCAAAGTACTTGTTCTGTCTTACTGCTGCTAGTAATTATTAAGCCACAATAATAATAATAATAATAATAATAATAATAATAATAATAATAATAAGCCCTTTGCTATGCAGCCCTTTATTGGTTTTGTTCTTCTTACTTGATTTTAATTTCTTGTTTTGTTATTTGCTGAAAGCTACGTGCTATTTTCTTCTTGATGTTGCTGAATGTGTTGTATTTGCCCGCAACTCAGTGTCCACGCTATCATTATCAATCGGTCCCCAAAAGTTGCCTAAGCAAACTGAAATTTCTGAAAATGCTTATGTGCCTGTGCTGGGCATGGGAGAAAGCAAGACGCTTCCACCTGCGTCAATTACATCTGCCATTTACATTCCGGCGCTTTGAAACACCGCGGCAAAGTCGAGAAAACGTATTATTGTTTTTTGAAAGCCTCCTTTTTTTTTTCAGTCCACACTGTGACGTGAAAACAGCGTTTTCAAAAGTATCTACTTTGAAGCGTTTTTAACTAAAAACACCACCTCAGTGTGGATGGAAAGCCAAAACAAAGAGAAAAATACTGTATACATTTAAAAATAAAACGTATTAGTGTGGACGTGACCCGAAACATGGGATTTGGTCGTATTCTGGTTTAACTTGCCTGGTGAGGGTGCTATGAAAATATATTTATTTTTCTTGTAATTAAACTGAAACCCATGGCAGTAGATTTTAAATGTATAAATAAAATAGATGACTGGAGAAGTACACGCCTCCTAAACATGTCCTAAAAAAAAAATAAATAAAAAAAAAAACATCATGGCTTGGAGAGAAAAACTAAGCCTGGGTAAGAAACTCATTACTAAAGCCCCATTTTCATCACAGGTACTTGCACAAATCATCTCCATCTCACCTAATCGACTAAATAATCCATGCACTCGGAAGACAGCTCTATAAATAATTTTATTTCCATGGCAACGTGCATAAATATGTTTGCATCATGAGCAAAGTAAGGCTCCGTTCTTTTAATGGCTGTCAAACGGATAATATACCCCTATGACAGCGTTCATTTAGTCATACATATTGCACAGTCATGTACTCCTGCGTTCTACAGGATGAGTGCTGCAAGGTTTTAATCAATATTGTTTATAAACACAAGATTTGCATTTGCATCATCTTAATAGCTGAAAAGACGGCTAACGTAAAGCGTTGAGTCAGCATGGCGTATAACAGAATCAAATAAATGGGAATGTCTGCATAGCATTCGATTGGCAAGCGTTCATTCAAACGCACTGTCATACAGAGCGTACAGGCTGGACCAGGAAGTCTACCTTTATTTAGGACACACTGGCAAATAACATGGGTCAAACTCTAGGAGTGCACTAAAGGAAAAAGAAAAAAATAGGGGAAAGAACTAAAAAACAAGAGAGACATTGCGATATGACTTGGCGTCAAGATGCAATTACTTTGCTGACATTTAGTTCCCCTATTTTTTGGGACTCCTGTCAGACGAAGCCATCTCGCTGAGCCATTTTCACAATAGCGCTAGCTGCACCCCAGATGACGGCAAGTAGAATGAAAGAAAATAGCATTACTTATACGTATCACTCGAGCAAGGATGAACGGACATATGATTGGTGTAGGAACTGAATAGCAATATGATCATTGGTCAAAACATCTGCAAGTTGGAGGCCTATATATGGGGCAAAAATCTGCAACAGATCATGTGCAGTGCTGCGTAAAAACAAAGTGTTTACAATGTAGTTCTTTCACAACTCACTTTAGGCAAAAAGCATAGTACCCTTAGATATGTTTAAATATTGCACTTTTGATCAGATGGTCATGAGTTCAAATCTTGGCTCCACCAAAACATAAGGCCCTTAAGCAAGGCTCTTAACTGCTCAGATAAATGTGCATTAAGTCACTCTGGATAAAGGCATCTGGCAAATGCTATAAATGCTACAAATGCAAATGAATGTGGTCCAAAAACCGAAGTTGCATATGCATCCTATTGGTATTCTTCAGTTTGCTTTATTTAGTTGGGGTGTTTAAGGCAGCCCATAAAACCATCCGTTAAAAAGTTGCGAAATTTGGTGTACTTATTGAGGAGCATCTAAGGAACATTCAGACTAAAGTGTGTGCCAAATACTGCCAAAGCTGTAGCGCCACCATCTGGTCACATTTTGGCCTAAATTGGAAGCACATTAATGGTCATAACATTTGAACTGTGTGTGCAATTTAGAATCTGGATTTAAACGTACCCTATGACATCAAGTTTTGCCTAATTAAGTTGTCCACCTTTTTTGGATTTTGTCAAAAACTGTCTACCAGAAATGTTGGCACCTGTTATAATCACAATATGCCATGTTAATAAACGTTACAAAAGTGATTACAATTTGAAACTATATGAATCTGACTGCTAAACCCTCAACCAGGAAGTGTGGCTGTGCCTCAGCTATGATTATGTTTGCTGACACAAAATGTCTTCAGGCAATCTTCGGGCCATTTCAGGATCATGACCTAAATCCATGCAGCAAATTTTGTGATGACAAACACTTACTGGTCCAAAGTTAGAAAGACATGCTAAAAATGCTTACATCGAATTTCCATTATTGTTTCCTCACCTAGCACATTATATTGACAACATGCTGTCTATTTGTTCATATTGTCAAGTCAAGAGTCAAGAAGCTTTCATTGTCAGTTTAGCCCTATATAGCTGATGCATAGCTCACAGTGAAATGAGACAATGGTCCTCCAGAACCATGGTGCTACATAAAACAGCATAGACTACATAACAGAACACAGAGCTAAGGACCAAAGTAAGTTGTCCTTGCCACATAAAGTGCATCATTTGCAACCTGTTGCAAACAGTGCAAAACAAGACTAGGAAAAATACACAAAGCACAAAATAGCACCACCAGTAAACCTACTATATATTATACAGTAGAGTGTGCAAAAAAGAACTGGATACAGGAGTGTGCTTGTAAATAATCACAAAGCACACCTTTCATATTCCACAATCAAAATTAATCCCATCACTGACTGTGGGCAAAACATAGACATCCTAAGTGAAAATGCAAATCACTCCTGAATTGCTTTGCCTTAAATTATGGCTTTTATGTGACTGCATAGGCAACAGTTGGGGCATTGCTGTGAATGGGGAGCTCAGTGGTTATAGCATTGGACTTTGGATCAGAAGGTCAAAAGTTCAAATCCCAGCACCACCAAGCTACCACTGCTGTGTCGTTGAGCAAAGCCTTTAACCCTTAACTCATTTGTAAGTTGCTCGGGATAACTGCATATATGTAAATGAATGTGTCTATACTGTGTATATAAATATACATAGCTTTGCCAATAGTGTTTCACTGTTCAAACACTATTGGCAAAGCTATGTATATTTCACTTATGTATATTTTTTATGTATGTTTCACTGTTTCACTGTGCATGCTATAAGTCAGTTTAACCCTGACTTATAGCATGCCATTGAAATCCACATTACTTGCAAGCATTTGTCATTACCAGGTCATTAATAAACCTCAATCGCAGTTCATAACTCTGACCCTGGAGCTGTAATTACTCCCTGGTACAACTGACAAAGTTATAACACAGCCATTGCTACGTTTTTCCCCTGGGACTTAACTGCATTCACAACTGAACAAATGAAATTAGCCTTGTTTGATTCTTCAATTCAGCCCAATAATGTGGAGAAATACGGTGTATCATTAGATTTGTCAGATTGATTTCTCCGTTCCAGCTGAAGGTGATGGGGACAAATCAGCTGTGCAAAACTGCCTGGATGGTTTTTCTTTCAAAATATATATAGTTTTTATGCATTGAGTGACTCACAAGGTTGTTTGTTGATTCAGCAGCTTGGAGGAAAAACCCCTCTAACCGTTATCTTGTTCTCACATGGACGAGCAGATGCACTGAGGAATGTTTACCGAACAACAGAATATTCTGTGCGGAGCCTGAAGTTATACTTAATGTGATGTATTAGCTCATAAAGTGTTTTCTTAACCTGGACACCTTCCCTAACCTTGCTAAAATATATATACTACTGTGCAAAAGTTCCAAGTTCAAAATGGCATGATATTAAGCTTTTAATGGTCTTAAAAACAAATAATTGCTCAGGAACATAACAAAAATGTAAACAAATAGAAATTAAGAAAGCATTTCAATTTAAATGTTAAGATTTTTACCTTTGCAATAAAAAATACTATAAAAGAAAATTCCCAGTATCTAGCTATTTTCCTCAAACAGATCACTGTGACAAAAGTAAATGAGAAAATGGTGGAACAGGAGAGAGTCAAAGCAGTCAGTAAAAAATCTAATTCATCCCAAAGGTGTTCAATGGGGCTGAGGTCAAAATTTTATAGCAAGTCACTTAAGATTTTTTACTTCACCATATGTTCATGAAACTGGCTTTGTGTATAGGGGCATTGTCATGCTGGAACAGGTTTGGGTCTCCTAGTTCAAGTGACAGGAAAATTTCCAGTTACCACATGCAAAGACACCAATTCAATTGTGTACCTCCAACTTTGTGCTAAAAGTTTGAGGGCGAACCATAAATGGCTTGAAAAGTCACGTATCCCTACATTTTAGTCAATATAGTATAAAAGTCTTTGATGGAATTTGATAGGATTAAAAAACAGTGCTGTTTGTTAATAAATAAAATATCCTTTGTGGTTGGCAAAATGATTTAGGACAAATGAAACTATGATATTCTACAATAGGAAATGAATAAACTTATTGGTAAAGACTTATATTGATTATTTTTCTATAACAACATGCCACTCCAATGCATGTAAAGCATATCTTCATGGAGTTGGCTTTGGGCACAGGCTTATTGTCATGCTGGAACAGGAAAAAATTTATGCTACTGCCAAAGACATCCTACACAATTTTGTGCCTCCATCTTGGTGGTAGCAGTTTGCAAACGAATCAATATGACTGAAAAAGTTAGGTCTAGTCTGTAATGTTCTATTCTATGTTTTCCTGCTGGTGCAACTTTAGTGGCTACATAGATTTAAAAATGTAATTCATTATTTTTGTATAGCACTTTTAACGATGTTCACAATGTAGCTTTAAAAAATTATTAGATTATGGCTATTAGTTTATCCCTAATAAGTGAGCTAGTGGTCCCTAAAATAATATTGGAAAAAGAAACCTCGAGAGGAATCAGACTAAAAAGGAAGCCATCCTCATCTGAGTGACACCAAATGTATATTCATTATGGTTCCATCATTGTTAAAGTTATTTTCTAAACAGAAAGTTTAGAAAACACCCCTCACACCTCAGTAACCATTTTAGTATATCTTCTCAAGGAAAAATACTAAAGAAATTAAACATTACATGACATACAGATGTTATCATTTAGAGTGTAATCACTTTTGCTGCCAGTTATTTAGACAAAAATGGTAAAATATATATAAATGTAAAAAAGTGTAGTATTATATATAATATATACTATATAATATAGTATTTTAGTGACACATAACAGTGGTTTAGTAGCAAAACATATGCTTTAGTTACCTTATTTTTTTCCTGTTTAACCAGTTGATCAATCTTGTTAAATGCTGTAGCACATCCTTGTGTGAAATTGCATCCAAACCTGTCCACTTGCCTAATACAGTACATCGCCTGTTCAAGGTCATAAAAAAACCCTTCTTTAACAATTATTCCATGCTTAAGCCTGTGCACTGACCTCCGCCTTCATGAAGTTCCCACCTTGTTTTTTTTTTTACTTGAAGATCATTATTCTGGCTTAGAGATGGCAGAGCACAATTTGGCCTTTGTCCATTTAGCATACAGGGCACTTGTGAATACTCTCAAAGGGTGCAGTAATGTGGAAGCAATAAAAAAAAGAGCAGCATTTTTGCAGCATAAGCAGAAAGCCGGGGCAAAACGGCATGAATTATGTACGCTTTTTAATATCCCCTCCATTTTTTGTTCCAATGCCTTGCCATCTTGACATCGATTCCCTCACTTATTAAAGTCCCCTTGCTTTTCAGGCTGTCACAATTAAATTGGGTGGGTACGGGGGGGTGATTGGATTTTGGTCAAATGTGGATTGTTTAATAGAGGCCAGAAAAAAAACGCTGCATGTGTGTCTCAGTCGTTCCCCTCATTTGTCATTTGAGATCTGCTAATGCAAACAGAATTTGCCAAATTGGGGGCTCCCTAAGTCAGTCCAAAAAACTGTGTAGAGAAAAACACTTGAGTAAATGTTCAACATTTGGAGGACGTTTAGTGTGTCAGAGCTAAAAAAAAAACACCATTCACGCCCCCCTCAAACGCCCAACAGTCTCGCTCAGCCTCTCCATCCTATTAATCACCTGCACCTGTTTTTTTTTAATCCTTCCTATTGAAAAGATCTCACTTTGAAGATCTTAGAAGATCAAACCAACTCTGGTCACGGGTCCAGTCAAGGAACTCGTTGCCGCTCTCCGTGAGGCATTTGGTCCGGCTACGGCTCCCGCAAGCATGGCTGCACCACCCGACTCCTTCTACAAGTCAACCTTTACATTGAAATGCAGCCTGCTGAACTCCCCACCGATCGCTCCAAGGTCATGTTTTTCATCTTGCTGTTAACCGGGAAGGCTCTGTCATGGGCTAGAGCGATATGGAACGTCAATAGTGCCATTACCACCTTGTACTCCCATTTTACCAGTCACTTCGGTCAGTCAGTTCAGTGTAGCCGCCGGGGCACTCACTACAGCCGATCAACTCTTTAATCTCCGTCAAGGCTGGAGCATGCCTATATTGTGGTTGCACCCGGTCACTTTATATGCCAGTGCCCCTTCAGACCCCCACGTCTGTTGGTGAGTACCGTAAATATCACCTCTGAGATATTCCACCTATCAAAATTCCCTGTCAATCATAACATAATCATAACCGCTACGTTATCACTTCTTGTTTCGCCCCTTTAAGACTCTGGCTCCTCCTGAAATTACATCTCCCATGAATGCCAAGAGCACCTCCAGCTGGCCCGGGAGCTCGCCAAACAGACCAGATCCAGGGGAGGCCTTTAGGATGTGGCTGGGTGAGATATTGTACTCATGTGGTCACCCTACAAGTGAGATTGTTCCATCAAGAGGAAATACTATTTCTGGTCCTAGAACACTCCACCGCCAGCATTATTCTCGGGCGTCCCTGGCTCTAACGACACTCCCTTAGGTTCTCCTGGAGCCCATGTGACATAATCAAGTAGAGCACACAATTCCCGAACCGCTGTCTGCTCAACCTACCCCAACCACGACCGGTAATAATTTCCCGTACCTTGACTCAAATTGAAAGTCCAGAGACCCACAAAGAAGTGGAGGTTCCCCCTAAGTATTGGTCTTTTCAAGAAGTGTTCAGTAAGCAGGGTGCCACTCGCCTGCCCCCTCAATGCCCATGGGATTGCGCAATCGACTTAATACCTAGTGCAAAACTGCCGAAAGGTCGAATCTACCTGCTGTCAATTCCAGAGCGTGCGGCAATGGAGGCTTTTTTTCAGGAAGCCTTACAACAGGGCTTCATCACCCCATCCTTTTCTCCAGTAGCTTCCAGCTTCTTCTCCAGTCTCCAGCCGTGTATTGATTTCCGAAATCTAAACTCCCAAATTGTACAACTTCCTTACCTGCTCCCTCTGATACCGGCCGCCCTAGAAGACCTCCGTGGAGCCAGAGTATTCACCAAACTAGATCTCTGGAGTGCATACAATCTAGTGCGCATACACAAGGGCGATGAATGGAAGACGGCCTTCATCACCACCTTGTGGCACTACGAATACCAGGTCAAGGTGTATCGACTCTCCATTTCTCCAGCAGTGTTCCAAACTTTTATGGATGAAGTGTTTAGACAGTTCCTCCATCAGTTCACCATCATATACATCAATGACATCCTTATATACTCTCGAAGACTGACTGAACATCTGTGTCACTAGAGAAGTGTGAGTTCCATCAGTCCTGTGTACAGTTCCTGTGTACGTCATCAGTTCATCAGGGGTACAAATTGACCAGGGGAAGGTCATGGCAGTCCTAGACTGGCCTCATCCAGGTGCCACAAAAAAACTCCAACGATTCCTTGGATTTTCTAACCTCTATCGGTCGTTCATTTGCTATTTTAGTTTGGTCACTGCCCCTTTCACCTTACTCCTGAAGGGTAAGGACAAGACCATAGTCTGAATCCAGGAGGCCGATGAGGCCTTCACTGAGCTCAAGCATAAGTTCAGTTCAGTACCTCTCCTACAACACCCCGATCCCCAGTTTTCATTGTTTGGGAGGGGTATGATCCAGAGGAACGCTCCTGGGTCCCCAGACAGGATGTCCTGGACCCGGCTCCTGTAAAAGTTCTACCTTAATTACCCTGACCGCCCCACACCCAGAGGTTGCGGGTGTCCCTGGCGCTGTGTTAGGGCATCAGGAGCTGCCCCTGGAGGAGGGGGTAATGTCAGAGAACCACCAGCCATGCCCACCTCAAACCCTGAACACTCTCGCTAAGCCTCTCCCTCCTATTAATGACCCGCACCTGTTTTCTTTTAATCTGTCCCCTTTAAAAGATCTCTCTCCCCCTTCACTCGCCGTTCGATTTACTGTATACCTAGCCTAGATCATCCGGACTCCGTACTGATCCTGTGTTTTTCTGTGCTCCTCGTTACGCTTCTCGTGATGCTTGCTACAGTTAAGTTTATCATTTCCTGCACTGCAGTTTCTGAGTCTCCTTTGTTTGTCTCTTTGTTTGTTTCAAAGTTAAATAAACTACACTTTGTTTTACTCCTGGATTTGCTAATGGGATACATGCATTAAACAGTGGGTACCCCTATGAAATTCTCCCATAAGAATCTATATTTCTGAAAACTCCATACTTTACCTATTCACTGTGGTGCAGGTATGTAGCATTATTATTCAAAATGCCATGTAGCTCTCCAATAACATGAACAAAGCTCGACATCCATTCAAACTGCACAGGGTAATCGAAATATCCAGTCAAGATTTGGCTCATGAAATGGTAAAAGATGCTTCTTCTTCTTCTTCTTTCGGCTGCTCCAATTAGGGGTCACCACAGAGGATCATCCGTCTCCATACTAATCTGTCTTCTACATCTTTCTTTTGTAACGGGTGAAATATGTTTTGGATCCTTTAAGAGCAGAGCAGCATCCTGGAAACAGTCTGCGGCGGCATTTTGTCATGAGAACTGCATGTGTGCAAAACCGATTATTATTCTTTCATTTTTTCTGTTGCTTAAGTTATCTTCTGATTAGCAAATAACGCTGTTGCCAGGAGAATAAAGGATGAGAAGTGGAACGCGATCGGTCTGTGTTTTGGCTGATTTCTGATGCGACTTGAGTTAGCCGAGTTATCCCTTGACCCTAACTCAGCGCGTTACTCTCTTTCAAACCAACTACCTGCATGTCTTCCCTCACCACATTCATAAATCTCCTTCTTAGCCTTCCTCTTTTCCTCCTTCCTGGCGACTCCATTCTCATTTCCTACCGATATACCCCATGTCCCTCCTCTGCACATGTCCAAACCATCTCAATCTCGCCTCCCTCACCTTGTCTCCAAAAGGTCCTACATGCGCTGTCCCTCTAATAAACTCATTTCTAATCCTGTCCATCTTCATCACTCAGCATCGTCAGCTCTGCTATCTCCAGCTCCACCTCCTGTCTTTAGTCAATGCCACTGTCTCCAAACCATACAACATAGCAGGCCTCACCACAGTCATATAAACTTTCCCATTCACTCTTGCAGATACTCTACTATCACAAATCACTCCTGCTATTACTCTTCTCCACCCACTCCACCCTGCCTGCACTCTTTTCTTAACTTCTCTAACACACTCTCCATTACTTTGCACTGTTGACCCCAGGTACCTGAACTCCTCCACCTCTTCTCCCTGCAACCGCACCACTCCACTGCCCTCCCTCTCATTCACACACATGTACTCTGTCTTACTCCTACTGACTTTCATGAAATGGTAAAAGATGCTAAAGCACAAAAATCTGTTACTGCAGTATTGAATGCAGTAACATTAATTTTCCAGTATGTTTCATTGTGTTTCTACAAAACCACATCCTTTTTTTCCCTGTTTAGGATTGTTTTGAACACATTCCATACTTTATTCTACATTAACATTAATTGTTTTTAAGTGTTATGTGTGCCGTTTGTACAGCAATGATACATATGGTATTTTAAAAAACTTTCTTTTTTTTATAACAAGCAAACGGATACACTTTTTCCAGAGCTCACTTGTCTTAGTTGAAACAAATACCACAGGAGAATTCAGTAAAAAAAAAAAGTCTCAAGAAGGCAAAAGGAATAATGAAGTGAGACCTTTTCCCAGTAAAAGGTGTGAAAACTGCAACTGCACAATTGCATCAAATTGGCTCCAAAATAGCTCTGATATCCCCCCAGCTCTCATTAAACTAATGAAATACATGCTGCAGTAGATAAAGCTTTTGAAGTGGACTTTACTAGACAATATTAGACAGGCTTTTATTTATTGTGTTGGTGTAAAGAATGTGTTAGGGAGTAGCACACAACAGTTTTTTTTATATATATTTTTCTTCATGGCCAAATTCAGTATTCCCAAAAACCCTCCAAACTGTCTTCAGGTAAAACATTATCATCACATTTGTGGTTGCACAAGCTATAAATGAAAAATGCTGTCCATTTTTGTGTATGTTTTGACAAGGATCCAAGGGTCCAAGCTAAAGAACAGTTCAGGATGTGTGATAGGGTGACAGTAGTAAGGCTTTCTTTTACAATGCTCATTAACTGTGAAAAAATTGCTTTGTTCATGCCAAATAATATAACTATGAATTTGTAAATTGATCTACATCACAAAAGGTATCTGCTAACAGTACAGTACAAAAAACATTACTTTACTTAAGTTGATTTCTCTGGTATCAGTACTTTACTTCACTATTTCTTTTTTCAGACAACTTTTTACCTTCACTCAAAAAGTTTTTCTCTTGGTGCAAACTAGCATTTAGGTCAAGTCAAGTCAAGTTTATTTCTATAGCGCTTTTCACAACAGACATTGTCTCAAAGCAGCTTTACAGAATTTAACAGTTAAGGTGAACGATGTGTATTTATCCCTGATGAGCAGCAATGGCGACTGTGGCAAGGAAAAACTTCCCTAGATGCTATGAGGAAGAAAACTTGAGAGGAACCCGACTTAAAAGTGGAAGCCTGGGAGGGATCAAAGCCGCATCCGTGCATTTTGTGAAGGTACAGGGTGAGAGCGCCAGGCCGAACGGGAGGACCTGATATTGGTAAGCTTCGCTCCTGAAAGCAAACATCAGGGACCTCCTGTGAACCGGAAGGATGGATATGTAGATGTATGCGTCCTTTAGATTTATCCTGACAAACCGGTTCTCAGACCTGATCTGAGACACGACCTGCTTAGGAGTGAGCATACTGAAACTAAGCCTTATAAGTTGGATTGCAGGAGAATTGGATGCAACCCCCCATCCTTCTTCAGAACCCCGAAGTACTGGCTGTAGAAGCCGGACTCTCTGAATAAAGGAGGGACAATTTCTATGGCATCCTTCCTTAGGAGAGTGCTTACTTCCTGTTCCAGGATAGATCCTGCTTGGCACCCACCAGAGTGGGACACATCCCGTTAAAACAGGGACAAGAGGACCCGAACTGAATCAACTTCTCTACCGTGTGCAGGACCCACTGAGACACGTCTGGCAGTCAGGCTGCCAGGTAGTCTCTTAAGGGAACCAGCCTCTCAAGCTGGAGCAGTGCCCTGCAGCCGTCTCCTGAGAGGCAGCGGGTCTCCTCCATCCTCTACTAGACGGGTGGAGGTGAAGGAAGGCACCCTCTGGAGGTGGCTGTGCCCTGAAGCACATCCTGTGGCAGGGTTAACAGCCTAACCTCCTGGTGGTGCTAAGGAGGGACGGGCACCGTGTAATAAGGTGTACACCGCCCTCCTAAGGATGAGGCTCTCTGGTTGTCAGGGCCTGCATGCTGCGGCCCGCTTGCCGGAGAGGACGACCCTTAGATCCGCCGGCTCCTTGGGCTTGGGCCTAGAGCGTGGCCGAGGGCCCTTGAGCCCCTCCGGCGCAGTCTAGGTGGTAACACTCTGTCTTTGGGCTTCACAGTGCCTGAGCGGCCCCTTGGGAGCGACGAGGGAGATACCGCTGAAACGCCGCTGACTGCTTCTTGGCCTCCTGGAACTTGTCGACGACCGCACCTACGGCGTCACTGAACAAGCCAGAAGGGGCCATCAGACAGGGTGAGCTACAGATGCCTTTCTGTGGCTACTAAGGCTGACATGGACCGCCCCACGGCCTTAGCCGTTTTCTTGGTGGCCCTTAGGGCTAGTTTTGGCAGCATGACGTAGCTCCTTAATATCATCAGCCTCAGAGCTAAATCACTTGTCCATCTCCCACAGCAGGTCAGCCTAGCATGCCTGCAACATACTTATCATGTGAAGGCAACCCGCAGTCCGATCCGCTGCCGCGTAAGCCTTGCCCACTAAAGCCGAAGTGGCTCGCAACAATTTAGTGGCCAATATCGGGGCCTTAAGGGATGACGCTACACCCGGGGAGAGATAGTCAGCTAGCATCTCTTACACCTGTGGCATGGTCCCATAGCCGCACTCTTTCATCCCCACCACGTTTGCATACAGCGAGGCTTGTGGGGTGAAGAGGCCTCAGTGTGCAGATTCAGGAAAAAAGGCAGATCCTGGCGTGGAGGCTGTGATGAGGGCACAGGAAGCCCAAGCTAGCTCGAGCTTGGACACGGTCTGCGTCACTACCTCCAGGAGCTCCTTATACAGCACAGGCTGGGAGGAGTCCGTGGGCTCGCTAGCTTCCATAATCTCTCCCTCCTTGGACGAAGAAATGTGGAGCATCGCGCTGCTCACGCCGAGGGAAGAAGCCGCCATAGGGGGTGCTTCCCCAGGGAGCGAGCGCTAGACCTGGCAGGTGAGGCAGAGAAAGGGACATGCCCGTCTCCATGCTCTCTGTCAGATCCGCTTGCGAACCCCACAACATCCGGCGCTGCTTTGCCTTGGCAAGAACAGGGCCCGAGCCGCAAGGGAGAGCGCTCTATTTGAAGATGGCTATAATGCAAGCAGTCGACTCCTTCAAGCGCTAACTGAGCATGCTCCTCTACCAAGCAAATGACACATCGGCTGTGTGTATTCCCCGCCGGTGACGTCACGCCTTGCCATTGGCCGAATTTCACACGTGGTTCAGGCCGTGAACAACGTGGAGGCGTTCCCGAAGCGTTTCGACGCAGCTCGAGTTCCTGAAAAGGAACTAATATGACAGAGACAATTGATTATTTAAGAATATTTCCCTACTGGGTCTTTTAAATCTATTCTCTCAGCACTGTCTTATTAATAAAGTAAATACCTAATAGATTAACATGACAGAGCCTATAAATTTACTCTTTATCTGATGTACTGAGTACATAATTAAAGCCATGCTGGGTGTAGAATTTGGTTTCTAGTTTGTTAATTCTTGAAAACATCATAATTAGTACTTTGGTGCTGCCATGTTTTTTTTTTTTTGTTTTTTTTTTAAATCACCAGTTCTTTTCAAAAGCTGGACTCTTTTAAGTTGCTTCTGGCCAATGGACAGGCCGCCCACAAGTGATCTTTAAACATAGCCACAGTCTGCAAACTGTTACCCTCTACTTTAGGATGTAGGAGGTTTTCATTGACTGTTTACAAAGGAACACATGTGGGCAAAAATAAAGTTTTAATTTCACATAAAAGCAAACAGAACTATTGATGCAGCAAGGATGCAATCTCGTGGTAAAGGAAGAACGCAGTGAGTCCTAGCTTGAAGCTGATACCTGGTCATTTGAATCACTTCTGAGGTAAAATGATGACCCTTAATCTGATTAAATCTCTGTAGGAAACTGAAAGAGAAAAGAATCATCCCCCTTTCCATATGGTGGCATGTTGGAAGTTAGCTTCTGTTTACAGCACTTTTCAGGGCACCTGGGGAAACTACAGGACATATAAAAGACATGAGTCTGAGCCAAATCAACCCTTAAAAAAAAGGGTGACTTTTTGACTAAGTAAGGACAACGCGACCTCAACAATGACAAAAGCCATTAAGAAGATTAGCTCTTAAAAACATGAAATGTAAGACCATTAGGCTAAATACACCACACTAAACTTCAACCTAGAGTTAAGTCTGTCTAATGAAGAGGTATTCAAGTCTAAAATTCTGGTCGGTCAGGAGGAACAGCAATCATAGCAGCAATAAGGAGTCATGGCAAAAGACTATATGTCCTAGTTAGGTTTGCTAAATTACATATAACATCAAATGACCTTTGCTTTTAATACACAGTTGTTCGATTTCTTATGATACATTGTTTTTAATAAGGCAAAGTCCATCAAATGTAGCTATAAAACACTTTGGCTTTGGTTCATTGTCTTTTAGTTTCTCTGATGGCTACTCTTAATCACACTTCAGCAAGTGGAAATCAAGAAGGTACCTTCTATGATGCGTCACATAAACACATGTTGAAACAAATGTTGAAATCCAAGCACAAGTGTCTCAGTTGTATAGTATAAATGAAGTCATTGTTAGTCACTCTGAATAAGGGCATCTGCCACAAATGCAATGAATTGTAAACTAATGTATGCAATTGGTTTTAAGGTAAAGTTTAGATTTTTGGGATGAGTCTCCAGTGTCAGTGCTTCATAACAGACGGGTGAAAAAAAAATTTTTTTTTTTCACATTGAGTCTCATCACTAGATGAATGTTGGTTATTTTCTTCTCTTTCTTCTAACAGCACACACCATTCGTGTTTTATTCCTTATATAATCCTTAGCCTTAGCTTCTCCCAGTCTTTTACTGCATAACAGCAGTTTAGAGCAAAATACACCTGTGTTTGAGTTGATTGTGAGGACACAGTAGCCAAAAGCTGATCATATAAACCTTTCACTTCATAACAAACTTTGCAGAAGCAATTCAAAGACGGTCTCTCCAAGAGTTTCTTCTTCTTCTTTTTTTCCTAAAGCTTGTTTTTCACCACCCAACCACCATCGTAAATCTATCGGAAACAATTTCAACCTCTAAATATGAAGTGAGCGCTCCATTGTTTTAGTGAAAGATTTACACATAGGGTTAATTTAAAGTCAGTCCTGACTGAAGGAGCAGTATTTCAGCACCGCAAGAGGTCCAGAAACAAAACACACACACACACCTTGACCTTCACATGTGGCACATTGCCACCTGCACTACAGTCTCCACTATCACTCTCTCATTCCTGAAGTACTCTATAAAAAAATTGATGACAGCACTTTGTTTTTCCCTGTAGTGATACACCCAGGAGGCCGTCATAAAATGGCCTCAAATATAGTCGTTTATCTACAGAAAATACAGCTCGGTGGAAAGTTGACACAATATTTAATTAAGAAAAAAAAAGCCAGTATTTTATTCACCTTCATCTCTTCATCTCATCCTTATTAAGTTTTCTTTTTTTCTTCGTCTTCTTCTTTTTTTAAACCTGCTGTGCCTTTCTCCTATTCTCCTATATAGAGTCACATGCAGATAACATATAGCACATTAATTTGATTCCACTTTCTATTTTCATGCACCAAATACACTGGAACCCCTGCTAATTCTGTTTACTGAACATCTCTATAGTCTGGATTCATCCATGTAGATCAAATATTTTAAGATGCCCTCAGTTGTCTTTATTTTTTATTTTTTAAATCAGTAATATACATGTACCTGAAATAGATTGAGCGTTATATCATTTCTCCAGGCAGTCGGTGCGAAACTGAAGAATAGATAATTAGAAAAAGTCATTTCAACACAAATAAATCCAAAACTAGAGTGCTGATTACAGCTGTCTCCGGTTGGAGGGATATGTACAGCTCGATATAATGAAAGCTGATGTGTTACATTGTCAGTGTGAATCCAAATATTCTAACAAAGTCTCGAGTTCTTCAGAAATCTAATTATATATCAGCGTTGTCTGTGCACAAGATGGCCGCATGATGGTGTAAAGAAATTGCGAGGTGGAATAAACGCATCATACGAAAAGCATTGGTTTGATTGACGCACCACATAACCTGAGATTAAGGAAACAAAAAGCAAAGAAACCATAAAGAAGCACCATTAGTCAAGTGGCCAGCTAATGCTTACTTTCTACAGTGACTGAAAACTAAAAAATTTGCACTCAGCAGAGTTTGAAAAAAATAAATGAAGCCAACTAGCAACTTATGTTATATATACTCAGCGCAGAACTAAAACACAGTAGAACTAAAACACAGACCGAAATGCACATCCAAATTGAACAGGTACTTCATCTACTGTAACTCTTTCATTTAACACTTATTTTGTGAAAGGTAACACTCAAAATGTGCAAAACACACACACACACACACACACACACACACACACACACACCATAAGCCAAGTAGCCACCCAACATTTGCTAACCAGCCAAAAAAAGAACCTAACAACACAGAACACAATTTAAATACAACCCCTCCGAAACAAACAGTTGCATAGATTGACTCATATTCGCCACACAATATGGAGTTCAAAGCATCAAAAAACAAATATAGACACCTTTTTACCAATTAGCTTGCTGCCTCCAAGTTGCTAAATAGATCAATTAGCTTCCAAAATTAGCATAAATTCTACAGTTACAGTAGAGAAACTGGTACTGTCACAACAAACGCACACATGTACATGTTCATGGTCAACTTTTCTGTTTGAGCACACCTGGACCTAATTTCTCACAAAGGTCACCCAAATGCTCAGTTTGTTTCTGTGCATCTGTCATTATGCATTGTACTGCCCCCAATTCCTTCTGTATACAGCTTCTCCCATAATGCTAGTTTTATTTCGTTTTTTTTTTTTTTTTTAAACCCAAAATACTGTATTTACTGACTACTGCAATAAACTGCAATTGTGACAACTCAATACATTGATGTTTTTTGGTTTTTATTTGCCTGAAATTTAGATACACCACAGGAGTAAATAATGCCAAGCTTCAGCTCTTATCACCTCATTAAGTGCAGAAATTAATAATGAGTGAAGTAATGAGTAATGAGGAGCAGGGATCATATGAACTGAACATGCATGGATCAGCAATGCTGTTTGAGCAAACAACAGTAAGTCAATTTAAAGGCTCCAGGCACATGTACATACAATACATGTACAATTAATCACAATTAATCAGTTTGTTGTGGATAGGGAAAACACACTAAATTTGAAATTTGCTACACAGTAATCCTGTGTGTTATGAGCTTGCTAGTGGTCAGGGTATTGGTTGTTAATGCTAGTGACAGAAAATTTGGTTTTACTGACTGAGATGTTTGAATCTCGTTACTCATTTTTTGTTTGAGTAAAATACAATTGTTACATTTTCAATGACAGACAAGGACAAATTAAAACCTGAGAGAAAACAAATAAGAAACCTGCTTTGTTTGTAATGAAGAATGGGTGATATGGTTTATGCATGGTCAACCCATGAAGAAGGTTGTAGCTCAGTGTTTAAGGCTTTGGATAGGAAGGTATACCAAGCTGCTACTCCTGGGCTCTTGAGAAAGGCTCCTAATCCTCAACTGCTCGGTTGTAAGTCGCTCTGGAGCGTCTAAGAGCATCTGCTAAATGCCATAAATGTAAACCCAAAAGTGGGAAAGGTAAAGTGGTAGCTCTGTGGATAAGATGTTGGACATCTCATCGGAAAGTGATTGATTCAAATCCCAGCACCACCAAGCTGCCACTGCTGGACCCTTGAGCAAGATCATAATCTTCAATTGCTCAGCTGTATAACTAAGATAACAGTAAGTTTCTGCGGATAAGGCCATGTGACAAAATGGCATAAATGTAACTGTAAAAACGACCGGATTACTCTCCAAGTCAAATTATTAGTCCTGAGTCATATAAAAGATTTTTTTCATAAGAAGCAAAGCGTTTATAAGCGACTAATCAAAAGTAATACACTCCCAAGTATGTTCCTTTTGAGGTCTGTCCTTGTAATTGTGAAATGTCAAGTTTGTCATTATTAATTCAAACATTTTCTCCCCTTTACCTCTCAATACACATGCTCATTTTATTTGTTGAGATGTTTCACGACTAAGCTGATTTTATTTCATTTTTTTGCATTTCCATCTGTTCACATGGAGCTGAGTTTTCGGCAGTAAGAGCTGTGGTTCAAACAAACAGACAAGACCTGCAAACAGGACAAACTGTTCCTTTGAGATATATCAATCAGATGCTTTCTCATTGTTCAGACATCTGGCCAATCTCTTCAGCAATGTTTCCCATATAGCTGAAAAGAAAGCAGGAAGCATGGTGTATTTATGACAGTCCCCATAAACGATTCATGGACATTCTGCTTACAAAGCCTTCGCTTGCCATGAATCATAAATTGGTTCACAAGGCAACAAAGACTGTTGCCTTGGAGACTAAAACTCAGATTTTTTTTCCTGTTCATGTAACTTCAAGATTTGCAATCCCACATGTTTTTTTTTTTTTCTGCTAAGATGAGACACATCCATGTTTTTTTTTATTTTTGTTATTTTCTTTCTTTTTTTTTTTTTTTTTATGAAAACCTTTTTTTTTTTCTTTTCAATGTTCAGCTATAATGGATGCTATTTAGAAATGAAACAGGCATAGCTGTTGAGGAGTTCTTGCACTTATATAACTTTGAAATTTAAGTCCCTGTTCTTCTATTTCAAACACGTTACGCAGTAAATAATGCTGTTTTGAATTGACGCTCGTTGGAATTCAATTAGAAGCAAAATGCCATTGTTCAAAAACACAAGTACATTGTGGAGGACTAGCGCTTTCATGATGAAATGCTTGCCTTGAATTGTGCAGAAATTCACAATAATATTACTTGTGTTGCATTTTCCATGGCATCAGAACAGTGAAAAACCCTCTTATCAACTCATGCTTTCTAACAAGGAGTCCAGACTTTTTGGATAACTCAAATTGAGGAAGGTAATTTCCTATGACAGGTAACACCCTAAAGTGTTAATTTGTTCCAAATTATGTTTGCTGACACATTGTACTTTTTAATCCATTATTTATAGTTACATTACATTTGTTTGTTTCCTCCAAATAAATTGTATTAAAGACTTTTACACTTAGCACACATTTTGGGCACACAATATTATAGGATCTCTTTGGATGTGGTGGCATGGAATCACTTGAACCAAGAGACCCAAATCTGTTCCAGCTCAATTAATATATACTTTACACGGGTTAAACACCTTTAGGATGAACACTGACTGCACCCAGGCCTCTGAACCTCCTCACCTGACTTTAACACCCTTGTGGCTGACTGATCTCAAATCTCCACAATCTAGTGGAACATCATCCAGGAAGAATGGAGGTTATTATAACAGCAACTGGGTATTAAATGTGGAATGGGATATTTAAAAAACACATAAGAATCTTATATTTTGTTCCATATAGCGTAGCTCTGGCACTGGAGACTCCTTGTAAAAATATGAAATAAACATTCCATTATAGAAAATCTCACCATTTTAAGAATTATTATTATTTTATTTTTTTTATCCAGTGATGTGGCGCATTGTTTAGGCAAACTTTTCTGCAAGTTGTTATCATGGAAATAATAAAATGCATTATGCTGTTATATACAACAAATCAACACATTCTGATACATCAGGATTGAGGATATAGCAAAGCAGACCTTGTATTAATATTTGCAATCATAATTGTACTGGTTCTAATGGTCTCTACTGGTCATGCGTTGCCGTTGGTGGCATGTTTTTTTTAGTATAGTAAATCATATGTTGGAATCAACTGGAGATCAACAGGAATTTGTAGGATGTCATTTAGTCTCCAGGTTACAATTGAGTTTTATAATGATTTAATTGTATACATATACACACACTACATAATGGAAACCATTTTATAATGGTTTAACTGATTTACAGCTGATGGTTTGTATTGGAATTTGCCATTAATGGTGGAAACATCTGTTCTAGCGGTTTTGTCCAAAAGTGGCTAGACTATTAGATGGTTAGACTTTTAAAAATTGTGTTCTAGTGTCCAGACACTGTGTCCAGAAATGGTTGGTCTATCAAACCTTGAGTTTTCAGCTATATTTATATACCCACTACATAACGTAAACCATTTTGTAGTGGTTTAAACCGATTTACAGCTGATGGTTTGTATTGGAATTTGCCATTAATGGTGAAAACTGGTGAAATCTTAGCATCCAGAATTTGTGTCCAAAAATGGTTGAACTATCAAACCTTGACTTTTCAGCTGGGACTTAATGAAGTAAGAAGATTGTGGAATCCTATATTTTGAAATAGGCTACAAGATTTTTTTTATGAATAGCGATAAGCAAACGATGGCTAGAAGCGACCATTTCATCTATTACTGGCTGAATCTTTGTACAGCTGCACTGTCAGAGCCGCTGGACTTCATTTAATATACTCAGAACAGCGTGACATCTACAAAAAAATGTGACGTACACTTATCATACTGTAGCTTCTTTTTTTCATACCATTCCATTACAAATCCTCTAATCCTCTACTTAATCACAAAAGAGTCTGAAACTCGACTTCATGCCTTCGGAAATTCTCCTCATCACCATGATAAGATCTGTCACAGCAGACGACATGACTTTCATCCTAACATTATCACATACACCGCTTAGCCATCTCTCCTTCAGTTCAATTCAAATACCTTTCTCGATGCCTTTAAAGTTGTTTCCGAAAGCTTCTACAATTTCTGCTTCTACCGTACTTAAGAGCGCTTGCGTATTTGAAGCATAGCACTCTTGCCACTTTCTTCCCAGAGTGCACTCGTGTGCTTGTATCCTTTATCATTTTCAGACATTTAAGGACAAACCACTCTTTTTTTTTTAAGCGTGATTAGAATTGCTTAAATGCATTTTTTCGTCTGACAGACTTTTGAGGTTATACATTGCAAATTTGTAGTTTATAATAATATTTTAGCTCATGGTAAGATTCTTGGAAGCCAGCAACCATGAAGGTGGTAAAAGGACACACATTCTTTACATGGTGCAATTGATTACATGCAAATGGTGCAATTAATCATGGAATAAATAACGTGGCAAAATCTGTAAAAGTATACCTTTAAATTCTAGACTTAATTTAAAGTAGAAATATATTAAGTCTTGGTTTTGGTCGATTTGGTTAAGGTATGAAATTAAATTAAATTTTATTTGTATAGGGCTTTAAACAAAGGACAGAAAGAAAGTTTCTGTCAATTCAATATGGTACAGTACAAATAGTTTGCTTTTATTTCTTTGGTTTACTTCAGTGCCTTTTGAATTCTGCCATGGCCCTTCCACACACAGGCCTATGTAGTGCAAAAAAAAGAACAGAAAGAATAAAGATTAAGAAAAAACAGATGTTTTTTTCCTGTTAAGTTTCCAGGAAGACGCAGCTCTACCTCTGCCATGTTAATCTGCATTCTATGTGACACTCAGGACACGTCTCGAAACTCCGTAGTGTTGTGATACGTCATATTCACATAGCAGCGGTGGTGCTGAGAGAACGCATCTGAGAAAGTTTAGCGACGAGAAATCGTTCTACATAAAAAAAAGTATAGATTACAAATTATTGGTCACTTTCTAAATAACACAATTATAGCGCATCTACTAATAATTATATATAAATAAATAGTTTTTTACCGATGCAAATATGTTAAAAACAATTCCACGTGATACAAAATGTCAACTTGTAATCAGATGACAAGCACTTTTTTAAATCGATGTATGATATCATTAATTTCTTTGCAGATGCACTGATGGGAATCTTACCATCCTTAACCTAGACAAATGCATGTTCCTTTTTTATATGTAAGGAACACAGAAGAATATATGAATTGCATAGTGAATTACTGGAAGAATTTTGAGTCCAAATTTGACATTTTTGGATCAGAAAAATCTTTGTTAAACAGAGAACAGGGGAAAAGATACCAGACTGTCTCACACACACAGTCAAGCATGGAGGTGGAAGCCTAAAGGTTTGGGGTTGTTTTGAAGTGAAGACCTTCTTTTCTACATGAAATTCCTTTAGTAGAAAAGTCCAGTACCTTTCTCCCTTTTACCATCGCTAATTGATTTGGATCTGAATTTCAGCAGAAGAGACAAAGCGCTGTGTCATTATTTCTTGCCCCATGCATGAGTAAGAAAGGAAAATCAAAAGGGTAATTAATAACCCAAGAAACACGCCCCGGGGATGCGTGCATTCATTAACCATTGTGAAGTTGCTGATTAAGGGAGAATGTGTGAATGAAAGTAAATGTCTTGCTCCAAAGTGTTATTGGGTATAACTAAAGAAAAGGGAGGAGGAGGAAATTAATGTAATGCAGTGGAGCTTTATGGGTTTTATGCATAGATAAGATCAGTGTTTGGGTGTGGGTCATAGCATATAGTGCAACTGCAGTAACTGATATTAAAATAACTCTTCATAGATTCAAAGTCTATATACGTACAGATATAATGAAATAAATAAGCATATTGTAAAGCTCAATTGTTCTAAAAGATTTTTCTTCAATTTGTATTTTGTCCATGCTGGTTTTCCGATGACAATGAAGTCCATAGCGTATGATTTATTTCGTTTTTCATCCTCAGCAAACACCTCCTGTGCATGGGGCTGGAATCATCCATGCCCACTAGGATAGATATTTTTTCATCGGTGGAAAAAGGACTATCCTTCAGAAGAACATTGTATTGATTTACAGTGACTTTTCCTTCTAAGGGGACAACAACTAAAGCCAAAACATGCCAGAGAAGAGTATTTGAAGACAGGTGCAAAGACTAACTGCGGCAGAAGAGATATTTGTATCATATGTAGTTTTTAAACAACCCCATTCTGGGACGATGTTCCACTAGATCTTGAAGTGTTAGTAAGAATGTTAGTAAAGGCACGTAGTGATGTAGGTGAGGTGAGGAGGGCTGGAGTGCAGTCAGTGTTCACATTCATCCCAAAGGTGTACAATAGGCTTGAGATCAGCTCTCTATAGCAAGACATCTTCCTTTCCATGTAAAGCATATCTTCATATCTATCTGGAGCTGGATTTGTGTACAGGGGCATTGCCATTCTGGAACAGGTTTGGGTCTTCTACTTGAAGTGAAGGAAAAATTTAATGCTACCACACCAAAGACATCTTATACAATTGTGTGCCTCTAACTTTCTCAAAAACAGTTTGCAAAGGAACCACATATGGCTGGAAAAGTCCATCTGGTGTATAATGTTCTATGATATTTTGGATCTATGATGATGTTTTCCTGCTGCTGCGTCTACAGTATAAAGGCAATTTTTTTATACTTTTTTTTTTTTATATCACATTTTTTACTTAATCGTTTTTTATCATACAGCTTTTAGCATTTTAATCAATACATTTACTAACAAATAAATAAATAAATAATGTAATTCTTTGAAAAAAATAACTAAAACAGTGCAACGTTATAAAAAAAAAAAAAAAAAAAAAAACCCGAATACATGCATTCTATAAAACCTCATATTACAAAGCACTGTAATTCATCTACATGACATTTTTGTGTATTACATTTATTTGTGCCTTTTGACATTTTAGTTCTATTGAAATAATATTTATTTGTTCTACGTTTTCCTGGTTTTCTCGGTGTGTTTTGTTTTCCTATGTTTTTTGTTTTCCATGTAAAGCAAATGAAGAACCATTTGAATTCTATATAGATGTGTTTTTTCACATCTGTGATATTCCTGAATAGACAAATTTGTCTGTTTTTTTGGACCGTATTCTTGCAGAAACGTGTTAACCACAGCTTTCCAAACCATTCCTCATCGGATGTGGATGGCAGTTTATTGACAGCAGTAGTGCTATGAAACCGCTCCTGTGCTCATGCGAACAGCCACATGCAATCTGTCGAGCTTGAACTCCCTCCTGCGACTTCACTGCAAACATTAATACAGCACTGCTCATCTCAGTGTCTGGATCAAAACGCTCTAATTACAGCCGTGGCACCTGTGCACTTGGAGCAAGTTGGAGAGTGTGTGTGTGTGTGTGTGTGTGTGTGTGTGTGTGTGTCTTCCTCTCAGCCCCCTGTGCAGCTTGAGTGGGATGAATGAAGCTGGTGAATTTGGCTGGATGGTTATTTAGTTTTGGTGAGGATGATAGGCCAAGAGCAGATAGAATGGCAGGACAGGGGTAATTATGACAATCAGTGTGTGTGTGTGTGTGTGTGTGTGTGTGTGTGTGTGTGTGTGTGTGTGTGTGTGTGTGTGTGAGAGAGAGAGAGA
>JAAIIK010000057.1:1212999-1224766 GCA_014706435.1 Silurus glanis | reverse complement strand
GAGAGAGAGAGAGAGAGAGAGAGAGAGAGAGAGAGAGAGAGAGAGGAGAAGAGGGAAGGACGAGGGGGAGGGAGGAGGAAAATTATAGAGAACTGAGATGGAAGGAGTGTGAGATAAGGACAAGACAAGATGAAGGCATGGAAGGAGGAGGAGGACTAGGAAAACTGGGGGAGTAAGCAAGAGACACCGTTTTTACTCCAGGAAGCAGAAGTGTGTGTGTGTGTGTGTGTGTGTGTGTGTGTGTGTGTTTATCCTCCCTCTCCAAACTTAGTGTTCCTTTCAGAAGTGTCCGTAGGGTGTGTGTGTGTGTCTGTGTGTGTGTGTGTGTGTGTGTGTGTGTGTGTGTGTAATTACTCCCAGCAAGATAATCTATTTATCAGTATCTCCGTCTATCCATTATTTACTCACTCGCTGTCTTTTTCTATTTTTTTTCTATCTTGATCTAGATATCCATTACGGAATCTCCCAGTGTGCACAGATTAGGGAGCAGATTCCCACCATCAGTGAGAAAGACTTCGCTATTGATCATTAGCGCTGAAGGTGTAATTGGTTGCTATTCATCTTTGATAGCAAAGAAAAATTAAGTTAAAAAAGAAAGATTTCCAAACCGAAATGAGGCCCAACTATATGATAACATAATCACGTGAGGTATAAACACGACATCTGTGCGTTTTTTTTATTTTAAGTACATTTTTTTAGGCACTAAGTACATGGAGTTGTTGGTATTTGCTTATTCCACAATGAGCTTAACAGACTGAGAATTTCATTGAAAAGACAGTTTGTGAATATGGCAAATATCTTGATTCTTTCGGTGTGAAGTTGGTTACTATCAAATAACAGTACCAGCCAACAAGATTTAATTATTTTATACAGCAGGAAATTCTCTTACAATATATTTTATTTACTTAAAAACGCCTTTTTAAAATCCGTTCAAAATTGCATTTAATATTGATCACATAATGTGATGCTTAGCAGGCTTATGCATAAGCCTGTAAATAAATATGTATGTAGAGCACCCCCAAAGATTCAAATCAATGGTTTTATCTAAATTTAGACCATTTATACCCACAAAACATGGCATACCAGGAAGTGGTACAGAAGAACCTTCTACACATCATTGCTGTCATCAACACTTTTATTGTACACAAAGAGCTTTGCAGTAACACGAACCACCAGGATTTATAAAACAACATATTGCAGAACTGTGTGGTGTAGTGCCTTGTTTAACCTGAATAGGGTGCCAAGCCAATATAGGACACAATTACACATATACACTTATATACCCAAATAAAACTGGGCTACTCAGTATGAACTACTGAAACAAAGCATGTCTGTGGACTTGAGAAGGAAAACCATCTGTAAATGAAGCCCCTCTTTATCTGAAAGATATAAGCTTTGTGAAGAATCGAGAACCCTAAAAAAAACCCATGGAAGAAAACACAAACTCCAGAACAAGATTAAAATGAGGCATATGTGCTAACCAATGTCACATTGAGCACCCATCCCTCACGCCATTATCAGCAGGAGTTTCTAAATTACGACAAGGAGTTTATACGTCAGCTTTTTGCTGAGCTCTGTGGTTCGTCACAGAAAGTAGCACCAAAACCGACTTGGAGTTCCCACATGCCAGGTCCAGGAGAAAATTTCCACTGCCTGGCCACTGAATCAGTGTACACGGTTAGTTTTCACAGTAAATAGACTTGCTAAACTTGATATTTCTCCAAAATACAAAAATGTACATGCATGTTGCTCACATTTTCTTGTCTCAAAACGTTAATATTATGAACAAGAAAATTGAAAAAATATACAAGGAATGTAAAAACATCTTCAGGACCTAAAACAAGGTATCAGACATCTATGGGTTAGGAGTCATAATCTCGACATGGTTTTTAAACACCATTCAAGAATCAGTGAGTCGTTTTTTTTTGAAAATATACTTCCGTTAACTCTCTTTTTTATGCTGGCATATGCATGAATTTTATACCTCAAAACTATCAGTTTTTTGAGGAACAGATAATTTGCCAGTCATCCTTTATCTGTTCAATTTAGCAGTCCCCGTTCTTCATCGCACGGCCGCGGTATTTACAGTGTGTTATGACTAACAAGTCAAGACTTAATTATATGCTCCATTATCCGCATATTGTCTTATCGTCGCGATATGCCAATCATCATCTAATCTGGGTTTGCAGTGATGCAATGCAATGCAAGCTACAAGGACACACAGTGTTATTGATGTGAAGCATCAGTCTGTCAGAGCATCCTGGTATGTATGTATATTTATATTTCCCTCTTCTGCTTATCACCACGAGCAGGCTGGGACACTTAATTCGGATTGAATATCCTTGTGGATAATTTGAATATTCCTAGATAAGATAAAGTCCTTGTTTTTATGTGATAGGTGTTAAGCTATTAAACAAGTAAGGAACAAAACACTTGAGGATGTGCTTCTATAGCACACTTAACAATATGATCACTTTGACATGTCCCATAAATGTTTTATTGCTTTTATATCACAGCAGGTTTGCCACTGTTTACATCATACTGTCAGGGCTGCTGTTAAAGTAGATTATGCAACACCCTCTGACCAATCAAAACTAAGCATTCAACAATGCTGTAGTGTTATTCAGTTAATAGATATGATGGCTGTTGATAGCAGTACCTATAGATTTAGATCTATCCTAAACACAGATTTCCTTTTTTTCTGGTTATTGCATTGGTGTCATTTGGTTAAAGATGCTAAATCTATTCAAAATATAATGTACCCATCCATTTCTTTTTTCAATCCATCCATCCATCCATCCATCCATCCATCCATCCATCCATCCATCCATCCATCTATTGATAGTGTATATATAGTTTGTATATATGAGTCTTTGCACTGATAGGGAGAAATCCAGAGTACTCAGAGAAAACACCATGTGGCACAGGTTAATACGGAGAAAACCAAAGCACGCACAGGAAACCCTGGGTTATACAGGGAGAACATGCAAACCCCAGGACACCTTCCATCACCCTCCCACGGTAGCATTGTGTATTATTTCATAAATTAAAAGGAGTATATAAATACCAGGAATTAATTTAAGGGGCTGATGATAAAACAAGGTGGTAATGAGATCAATCAGCGTTTTCAAATCAATGCAAAGCTACGCTTCTAGTACAGATACTAAAAAATAGAAAGTTTGGCAATGAAATATTTTTTAAATGGCAAGCTTATTGAAGGAAGTGGTATCTCAGTGGTTAAGACGTTCGGTTTCTAATCAGAAGGACATGAATTCAAATCCCAGCACCACCAATTTTCCCCTGCTGGGCCCTTAAGCAAGGCCCTTAAAATGCAAATGATGTAAGTTGTCTGAATAAGGGAATCTGCCACATTCAAAATAATAGATTTCGGTCAACCTCGAAGTGATTTTCGGATACCTTTTTTTAATTCAGGGAGATTATTTTTGCAAGAGACTGTGAAGAGAATTCGTCTTACAGGACGCTGCCTTATTCCAGTGAGCCTGAGGAAGAGGAAGTTCCCAGAGGAGTGGAACCATAGTCCGGGGGGAACATGTTGAATTGTGGATGCTCGGTGCTGAGTGGAAGAGTGTGTAAATCGACTGTGCTCTGTTTTCCCTTGAGGTATGAAAGATGGGAGCTTATTAGCAAGACTTCCATCGCTGATGCTAAAGGGAAAGCGAGGACTCGTGTCCTCGCATGACCGCAAGGAGAAAAAAGGGGGCAAAGCAGTTGTCTGTATGAGCAACACATTCCTTTCTAAGTGCTGAATAAATGCTGTGATGTTGTCCTGGTTCTGTCACGATTTGGAAGGAAAATGATCATTATCTTAGCCCTGGCGTGACTGTAGGTGCAGTGTGTTTACATGCTGAATACGCGATAAGACATAACTGCTGAAAAATGCAATTGAGACCATCATAGCATTTTTAATGGTTTAAAATGGTATAAATGGAATGGTATTGATTTTAATGAAATCCATTTGTTAATGGTTTCGATGATCAACAATTGACTGATGGTTTGTAATGGTATTTGTAGTGGAACCCATTAGAATTTCTTTGAGGGTTTCAATTGTTTTTTTGTTTTTCAAACAAAAGATTGCAGATATGCAGTAAATAATGCTAAATGTAAAGAATTCTGCTCTTAATCTTGTTTTACTATAACAATTTGCCAACAATAAAAACATTTATTGTACCTGAGACTGGAAATTTCTTCTCACAATATTAAATTATTTATAAATTAATCTAGTTTATAATTATAAAAGTTTATTATTATGTGGAAAGTTCACAATAGCTGTACTATAGCAATTTGTCAACACCACCTTCTATGATATACAATGAGGTAAATATTAGTTTTTGTGAATGAATTGCTTTCTATTACACTTAGCATTAGCATGGCTATTACAGTGCAAAAAAAAGACAGATCTTATCAAGTAGTAATATCTTGTTTAATTTTCAAAGTATTCTGTCGAATAGCAAAGTGTGATTTTGGAATAAATAATGGACACCAATTACTTATGCCTTTTTTTAATCAATATTGAAATATTTCAGAGAAAATTGGGGATTTGTTATTTTTTCACAAAGGGTACTGACAAATGAATCCCAGTCTGCATCCAAAGTATTTGGTTTATTGTGTATCTTATAATAGATAATAAGATTATTAAACCAATTTCAAGCCATTTGCACTCATTCCAAGGTTAAAATTTTGTAATTTGTTCATTCATATGTTCATTCTGCTAATTTTAAGCATTTATTTCTTGAAAGAAGCAAAAAAGATCTGCCAATTAAATAATACTAAACTAAATAAACTACAAGCTTAAAATGAGTAATATTGTCCAGAAAGAATCTTAATAATCTTATTTGGTTTATTGTAATTTTAATGAGAATAATAACAAATAATAGATACATGTGGTGATTTGATTTGATTTGATTTGGTTTTCATTTATTTTCCTTTGCTAAGATATGCTAAGATATTTTTTTTGCAATGTGGCTAGCATTATCTTTCTCCTTTAAATAAAATGTTTATTTTCCCCTTTTTTGATTAAAGATTGCAGAAAGTAAATTGGGTTTATTTTACACTGAAAATTATTTTTTTAAACAAAAACGCTGCATGTTGTACTGTGTCAATTTTAAATCTGATTACTGGCTGTAGCTTGTTGTGTGACTTCATTACCTTGGAATCTAAGAACATATCCCTCTTTTTTTCCAAACTCCTATCAATTTTCCATGAAATTGGATTGAAGCAACTGAGCTACTCTTCCAACTTAAAAGGTTAATCCATAGGTCCAGCAAGCATATCAACTAATTAGCGGTCATTGATTTGTCCTTGAGAGATCTGATGGTACAGACTAGGCAGAGTGTTACAGTCATTTGAAAGTAAGTGCTGTAGGTGCAGTAGGATTGAGCTTTGGGATAGTAATACAATTATTTTAAAGTTTAGGCTCATTGTTCAGTCATGATTATTTTATAGCCTGGACACTGTTGGGAGATGTATTAGTTTTAAACGTGCTCATGTCCTGGCTGAAGTGCACTGAGCTGTTAAAAATGTATGAAAAGCATCTACTTTTGTTCAAGTACTTGACAAAGTGGTTCACTGTAGGAGTGCTATGAGTATGAGTAAAAATCATTATATATATATATATATATATATATATATATATATATATATATTTATGATCACTTTTACAAAGGTACACATAAAACTGTCTCACATAGTAGTTAGTCAAAAGTTTGGAAACATCTTCTCCTTCTGTGGTAGTTCTTTATTTGTATTATTTTCAACATTGTACATTAATACTGAAGACATCCAAACTCTGAAAGGACATATATGGAATAATGTAGTGAACAAAACATTGTTAAATAACCCAGAATATGTATTATTTTTTTTTTATTGTCAAAATTAGTTACATTTATTTTGATGAAAGTTTGGCAATCTCATGGCATTCTCTCATCACATTCATGAGGTAGTCACTGGGAATGGTTTTCAATTCACAGGTGTGCCTTTTGAAGACTTGATTTGTGACATTTTTTGGCTTCTTAATGTGCTTTAGACCATCAGTTGTCTTGTGCAGAGAAAAGAGTGAGTACAGAATTTTAAATTTTATATTTATTTTATATTTATATCTATTACTACTACTACTGTATAACTACTGTATATATATATTTTTTTTTTTTTATGGCAAGAATCAGTTTAGTAAATAGAAAAGAAAGTCCATCATTACTGTCTCCAGGTTACATATGTAACCATGGTTCCAGAGGGAACGAGACCCTGCCTCAACAACGCTTCCGTATTGTCCACGGGGTGAGGTCATGACCCGGAAGCTATAAAGGCATATGGATGAAACCGGTGCTAGCTTCTGAAAAGGGAAGGAAGCGCCTCTCTGTCTGATGGAGGGACCACTTTAATGGTCTCCTTCCTCAAGAGAGATTCTACTTCTTGTTCCATGACTAGAGCCTGCTCAGGCCCCACCAGGGTGGGGCACACCACGTAGAGCCAGGGCGACAAGACCCAAACTGGACCAACTAGCCCCTGTCTATAGGTCTCACCGAGAACCTTTGGCCTGCTAGATCATCTCTTAAGGGAATCAGTCTCTTGAGACTAACCTCTGGTATACCTAGAGTTGGAGCTTATGCCCTGATGCAGCTCTAGGGGCCTCCTGTGAGGCGGCGAACCCTCCAAGTCTGCTATGGTACTAGGGGGAACCTAATAGGGTGTTTGCTGGAGCTGGCCGTGCCCTAAAGCACTCAGAGTGGCAGGGTTAACAAACCAGCTTCCTGAGGGTGCCCGGATGGGGCGGTCACCGTATACTGAGGTGCACAACGCCCCTTCCCTGGGGAGTTCCCAAA
This sequence comes from Silurus glanis, assembly GCA_014706435.1. Classification (NCBI taxonomy): domain Eukaryota; kingdom Metazoa; phylum Chordata; class Actinopteri; order Siluriformes; family Siluridae; genus Silurus; species Silurus glanis. The sequence continues at coordinate 1,217,927 of JAAIIK010000057.1, read as the reverse complement.
TGGACCTGTATCAGGAATTTTTGGCCAACGCACAGGATCCCTAGCAGAGGGAGTGCGAGTCTGATGGGGATTAATTTGAGATTTTTGTCTTTTAACTGCTCTGTCTTTATTAGATGCAGTGGCGGGCGGTCAGGACCAGCCAGGCCTTCTCTGTTGGCCTTAACACTATCAGAAGCACTGAACTACATTTACAATTGAATTTACTAAATTCTAATATTTGTTCCAAACAATTGTATTAATTTATTCCCAACAGTCTATCCCAGAATAACGTCAGCATTTTTCCATCCTCTGATTGGTTGGTCAGAGGAAAACTATTACAGCCAAGTTCGACTGGCAAAACACATCTGTAGTGCGCTGCACATATTAATACATCTGAGTTAGACTTTTTTATGCCTAAGGAGGAAGAAAAATGTATTTGGTCGCGGACATTCTTAAAAATCAATTTTCAAGAAAAGCTAGACATCGTGAGGAGGTCGGCCAACCCTGAAGATAGCTAGCTTGGCTCAGCCCGGAAAAGGGTTTGTTCGCCACTTCCAGACCAGTGAATACGAGCGGTACCATGGGCTTACAGCTTCTGAGGAGCAGTGCAAATTATAAGTCTGCATCTCTGGTGAGTAGGTTGTATTTTATTTACATTTTAATGTTTTTGTCATGTTATTAGTCAAATATTGATTCTAAGCTGCTCCAGATGATGTAGGTGCACAGTTGTGGTTGTAGTGTAGAGCTTTGGAGTTCTCTTAACTGGGTTTCTTGCTTTAGTAAGATGGTATTCACCCTCCATATGTGAAATGCCTCTCTCTCTGTAATGCCACGCGTTGTTACATTGCGTTTTTGTATAGTATTGATGGTTTCTATAATTGCGATGTGATAGTGGTGGTATTAAGAGGTGGATTATGTCGGTTAAGTCCCCACTGAAGGCCCAGGTACCAAATGCACGGCCCGCTTCTGGTTAGACGTATACAGAAGGTGAACTGATAATTAGTCATCATGACACTGTTCATGACTTAGTCAATTTGTAGAGTTAACTTAACCAGCATGGCTACCACAGCATTTTGCAGTGACATGCATTCCCATCTGTTTTTCACTTAGTGGGAACATCATTTGTTTCCCAATAGGATAATGACCCCAAAGCTACTGAGCTACTCTTCCAACAAGAAGGAGAGTGATGAAGTACTGCATCAAATGACCTGATGTCCACAATAACTTGATCTAAATTCAATTGAGATCATTTGGGATGAGTTGGTTTATAGAGTCTATGAAAAGCAGTCAACAAGGACTCAAAACCTCTGGAAAATCCTTCAAGAATGTCAAAAATGTGTGAAGGCACTCATTAAAGCAAAAGGTGGTTACTTTGGGGAATCAGAAATATTATATTCTGGGTTGTTTAACAAATTTTTGTTGACTGCAAATTTCCATATTTATTCTGTCATAACTTTAGTGTATTTACTATTAATATAAAATAAAAAAATAAAAAAAATAAAAAAATAAATAAATAAACATTGCATAAGAAGTACTGTCTGAACCGTTCCAGACAAATTATAAGACCCGATCAAAAGAGAATAATAAAGGTCTGTTATGTCAACTGTATGCAGTAGCTGCAGCAAAGTCTGAGACAGTAGGGTTTTTTGTCTTTTTTTTTTTTTTTTTTTTTTAACAATGTACAGTATCACCAAAATAGACACTCTCCCACATTTGTTAATTATTATAATTTTTTTTTTTCAAAAGCCATTTTAAGAGCCCAAAATTTCAACTTGCTTCTAAATTAGCAATCATACAGAACTCCATTAGCACTTTTCTCTGAGGGCTAATGGAACCTGAGAATCTATTTCTATTCCTTAAAAGGAATTAACAAATGAAAGATCAATCCAGACTTATGTAGATCAATCCAAACCTATATTTCATTTACTTTGGCTTTTGCATTTTAGTTTCTTTGAGGAGTCATTGCCACGTGTGATTTTTATTAGCAGTTATGAAAAGGACAATAATTATCATTGCTAAAAAGCAGATCATTACAAGGTAGCAGCTAGCCGATTGTTGAAAATTGACTTTTGCTTGCTGAGGTTCAGCTGCTGAATTAAACGTTTTCAAAAAACCCTTATGGGAGGCAGAAAATGCTTACCTTGATAAATAAAGATGTAGAAAGGTGTCCAGAGATTTATTTTGCTCTCTATCTTTTTATCTCTTTCTTTCTGTCTCTTTCTTCCACTCTCTCCTTCTGGAACTGCAATTACGAGATATGAAAATTGTGAAAAAGTGATGAGCGAATCGACTTTTTCCCTCCTTTTTCGAAAACATTCTTTAAACCATAATCAAAAGCAATATACAGAACAGTCATGTAGTCTGATCCCTCTGGACAAACAACAAGCCTCATTAATCAGACTTAATATGAACGAATGTATTCTTAAATCCTAGGAGCAGTTCTGCATAACAATGTACAGTAGCCTTCATGGAAATCCCATTATTTAAACAAAAATATTGTTCAGTTTGTGTACATTTTCATATAGAAAGACTCAGCAATGTGGACCAGCTTCAAAATTGTATAAAATGTATAGTTCTATCATGGTGTGGATGGAAAGAGAAATGGTGTAGGGGTTATTCTGAAGGAAGAATACAGTAAGAGTGTAGTGGAGGTGAAGAGAGTTTCTGATAGGGTGATGAACGTGAAGCTGGAAGTTGAAGGGATGATGATAAATGTCATCAGTGCTTATGCTCCACAAGTGGGTTGTGAGATGGAGGAGAAGGAAAAATTCTGGCGTGAGTTAGATGGAGTGGAAGAAGGTGCACCAAGGAATGAACGATTGGTGATTGGGGCAGACTTTAATGGGCATGTAGGTGAAGGGAACAGAGGTGATGAGGAGGAGATGGATAGGTATGGCCTTAAGGAGAGAAATGTGAAAGGGCAGATGGTGGTAGATTTTGCTTAAAGGATGGAAATGGCAGTGGTGAACACTTATTTTAAGAAGAAGGAGGAACATAGGGTGACGTATAAGAGTGGAGGAAGGTGCACACAGGTGGACTATGTTCTATGTAGGAGATGCAACCTGAATGAGACTGTAAGATGTTGGCAGGATGGTGGTTTGTAGGATGGTTTTGGAGGTGAAGAAGAAAAAGAGGAGAGTGATTACTAAAAGAAGAATAAGATGGTGGAAACTGAAGGAGGAAGACTGTAGTATGAGATTCAGTGAAGAGGTCAGACAGGGACTCGGTGGTGATGAAGAGGTGCTGAATGATTGGGCAACTACTGCAGAAGTGATAAGGAAGACAGCTAGAAAGGTACTTCGTGTGACATGTGGAAATAGAAAGGATGATATTGTGATTTGTGGTGAAAGTACAGTAGGGAGCAGGTTGAGAAGAGCCTGGAGAGCTGGAGGTACACGCTGGAGAGAAGGGGAATGAAAGTCAATAGGAATAAGACAGAGTACATGTGTTTAAATGAGAGGGAGGGCAGTGGAGTGGTGCAGTTGCAGGGAGAAGAGGTGGAGAAGGTGGAGGAGTTCAGGTACCTGGGGTCAACAGTGTAAAGTAATGGAGAGTATGTTAGAGAAGTGAAGAAAAGAGTGCAGGCAGGGTGGAATGGGTGGAGAAGAGTGATAGCAGGAGTGATTTGTGATAGAAGAGTATCTGCAAGAGTGAATGGGAAAGTCTATAGGACTGTGGTGAAACCTGCTATGTTGTAAGGTTTAGAGACAGTTGCATTGACTAAAAGACATGAGGTTGTTGGAACTTAGGCCTTATGTCCGAGCAGACATGTCAGTTATGAGCTGGAGGTAGCAGAGCTGAAGATGTTGAGATTTTCATTCGGAGTGATGAGGATGGACAGGATTAGAAACAAGTTTATTAGAGGGGCTGCGCATGTAGGACGTTTTGGAGACAAGGTGAGAGAGACTAGATTGAGATGGTTTGGACATGTCCAGAGGAGGGACATGGAGTATATCAGAAGGAAAATGCTGAGAATGGAGCCACCAGGAGGGAGGAAACGAGAAAGTTCAAGGAGGAGGTTTATGGATGTGGTGAGGGAAGACATGCAGGTAGTTGTTTTGAAAGAGGCAGCTGTAGAGGACATGGAGACGGATGATCCACTGTGGCAACCCCTAATGGGAGAAGCCAAAAGAAGAAGAAGAAGAAGAAGTATAGTTGTATAGTTTGGTATTAATAAATAAAATAAAAAAACTCATTCCAAAACAAATACATACAGTATATTAAGACAAATAAGATTAGCCATTGATGAAATTAATGGTACCCCATAAGAAGAGAAAGGGTCAGTAAAGTTCAGTGGCTGAGATGCCTAATTGGAAAATGAAGAACACTTCAGTCTTAGACAAGTCTTATAGACCATGTTATGATTGCGAATTGTTTTTAGCTCTCTATGCTGTCTTTCCTATTTATAGAGGCTTGTAGGTGGCACTAAATATAAAATAACCTGAGTTGTAAACAAGCTTTTTCATCTTGTGGCTAAAGTTTGTAGAAGGAAAAACAGCCTCATTCTAATTTTAGGTTCGGATAAAATTATTTATACACGAGTCATTGAGGCTCACTGTCCACAGAATTGCAGCAAAATGCAGTTGTCCAATAAACGAGTGCAAGGCTTGTGGCTTTCCATAATGAGGGGGAAAAAAAATTCATGACCTGTTGAGACTTGCAATCAAACAAACCATGATGCAGTTTGTACCAGTTTCATTCCAGCACATTCATATGATTTGAAAAAAAAAAATTGAGCAGCTCTTTTTTTTTCCTTTATTCAATTAGGTTGGACTGTCCACCAGCAAGGAAATAGAAAGTAGAAAAATGAACAATTAAAATCCAGTACCCACAAGCTCAATGAAAATGTGATTCTCCACTCTCTGAAGTGTGAAATAGCTCTATTTGCTCTCGGCAGATTCTCTCATAACTTTCAATGAATGGCTAAAGACTCAGCTTTACAGCAAGAA
>JAAIIK010000057.1:1201018-1212989 GCA_014706435.1 Silurus glanis | reverse complement strand
TATGTCCATTTGTTCATATGTACATTAGCTGTGAAAGTTTGCATTAATGAGGCTGCATTTTTGGAAACAAAAGAATCTGTCAGAGGACCATTTTCCTGCAGACACAATAAGAAGTAAAGATTGGCAAAAGTGTAACGCTTCTGTAAATTACAGAAATTTCAAAAAATGGCAGTTTTGTGCGGTCATTTAAATAATAGGCCTGTGCACAAAGTTATATAGCGTTCACTAAATTAGTACATTATAGTCACATGTAGCGAGCAAATGCATTGAATACTATGCTAGTTGATATCAGACCTAACTTACAGTACAGAAGCAAAAATTTTAAACGAGCTTTCTTGCGACTTGCACTAAGAAGCATCCTCCCTCTGGCCACCTCGTCATAGAACCCAGATCTTTAGCCTGTTTGGAGAAATTTTACTGCATTCCCATAAGTAGTCTCTGGAACTCTGAGTTTTTGGTCATCTCCTTTACCACTGTTTTTCCCTTATTCCCTGATCGCTCAGTTTGTTCTGGTTACTCATGTCTAGTCTTGGTTGTTCCAAAGTTCTTTCATTTAACAACTACAAAGACCAATTTGCTACCACAGATCTGTACCTCAACACAATCCCATATCTGAGCTCTGCACTGACCTAATGGCTTGTTTTTTTTTTTCAGCTGTTAAACATTTATATATCTGGGTGTGTACCTTTCCAAATCATGTCCAGTACACTAAATTTGCCAGAGCTGGACTCTGATCAAAGTGTATAAACATTGCAAAGATGAAAAGAATTGAAAAGTACCTGAGCTAAACTTCAAGTGTCATAGCAAAGGGTTATACAGTTTGATATCACAAATCTGGCTTTTGCTTTGTCATTTTGTAGATTGATGGAAAAATTGTAAGTATTTCATCATAAAGCTGCAGCATAACAAAATGTGGAAAGAAGAGATCTAATTAATTTCTGAATTCACGGTACGTGATTTTACATAAGTATTGAATATATTAAGTGGCTATGTGGTGGTAGTGATTTGCTAGCTATTTTGGGAATCATTTCAAATCGGCGTGTGCACACTTGTGAAGATGTAGCATAGAAATGCTTTATTCATAACTGCCTCTATCTAAGTGTGTTTACCTTTATCCTGTTGTGACTGTTAATGTGATTTAACAGTTGTTGTTTGTGACTTTTTTGCTAAGCACTGTGACTTAAATGATTGTGTCAATAATAGTTTGATGGACTGTTTTTTGTCTTTGCCAGTCCTGAATACTAACAAGTACCCCAACCCTTCTTTTTCCTACTAGATTGCATTTGTTATTCATTTGTTTCTGATATATCAAAAAATTGATGTCAGTGAGGTGAAATAAAATTGGCAAAAAAAAAATTCTAAACAAGTTAAACTAAAGGATTTGCACATTGTCTTTGAGCAAAAGATTGAAAATGGATGGAAATGTACTTGCTTGGAGGTGGAGCTGATTTCCGGCTCTGAAACATGAAAGAAAAAATCCTGTAATGAAAATGACTTTTCATTTCCACTGCATGGTCATATTGCGAATCGTAGTTTTTCCTAATGCAATTGTAAAAATATGACTATTATAGGTCTAAATCCCCTTCTGCAAAAGAGAAATTGCACCTTTATGGTGAAAAAAGAACTACCCAGCTCAATCTCTGCTACAGTGTTTTGAGTGCTGTTCAAACTGTGTGGGCTTTGAAGCACAACCATTAACTTTACTGAGGAAAAGTCATGTATTTATGTATGTAATTAATAAATATAATTTGACAAACATAACAATAACTCCAAAAACAAACCATAAACACTGCAAGCAAGTTAAACCTGTAAATAATTTGACTAGATGTATTTACACATTACACGAGACCACAATCTTTGTATTAGTCAACAAAATAATCTTTACGCATCCCTGACCATACAAAAGTAAACATTAGAATTATTCCTCTGCAGGAAATGCAGCAAAATTGCTTATAATCATAAGCCTATCATGCTAAAGCTCCATGGAATATGTTGAGGTAGTGATAAAACTTTGGCCGGTGAAATAACTTAGTGATGTAAAAAACCAGTGAAAGACAAAAACAAATCAGCAGTTCCTTCTACTGCAAGGAAACAGGACGGGATAAAAGAAAAAGCAGACAATCCGTCTGCCTCCGTATAAATTTAATAATGATTTCATCCACTTTGCTTGAGTCTTGAGGCATAGGAAATTCAATTCCCGAAAAAGCCATCCCAGCTTAGGATTCAAGTCATTAAAAGGGTTTTCTAGAAATGACATAAGAATGAGGACGACATTAATAATAGCTGAGGAAAAAAGCTGCGGTGCACATGCATTTTACCCAACAACAAATACAGCAAACAACACAAACGCCATTAAAAACAAAGACACCACAAACTCCATAAACACTAAACACACCACAAACATCAATACAGGGATGGGCAGTATTTATGATATATGTATTTCAAATACATATTTTAAATATAAAATAGGATTTTGTAAATTGTATTTGATAGGGCTGATGAAAATGACTTCATATTTTGTATCAAAATACTTTGATTTACTTTGTTTTGTATTTCTGTAGATTTATAATACTGTAAAAAACTTGTAAGAAGTCTACATGATGACATCTTAAAAATGTGGTTTTTGATCGGTGCCTTCTCAGTAGTTTGCCTAGAATTGTTGCAATCAGAATAGAAAATCGAGCCATATGGAAGAAGGTGGTGAAGGTAAGGAGACCATCAGCTTTCAAAAAGGTGTCCAATGATTGATAAATATTTGATTGCTGAATAATGTACTGTATTTGAAGTAGCTGTTTAATAGGATCATGATTTTGCATACCATTGCATGAGGGACTGGCTGACACATAATATATTATTTTATTTATGATTAACAATCAAATGATTATTTAGAAACTAGTTGCTATGAATGCAGGTGCCATCATTTGTCTTCTTATGAATGACTTGTATGTTATTGAGTCAGTGTTGCTAATGTAAAGTAGCCCTTCATTACCAAACACCAAGTTACTAAATTAGGATACAATTGAGTCATTCACAAACTGTTAAACATTAAACTGTTGGTTACTTTAAAACTAACCTTTATCTGGGAAATGTATGTGAATATTTGATCTGTTAACTGGTTGCATGTGTCAGATTTATTGCTTGAACTGAGCAGAGAAAAGCTGTTGCTATTAAATACTGTTTACTTAATCAACTGAGTTGGTTTAATGGTGAAGGTACATATCAAATACGCCAGTTGATGGAAGGTGTGTGAAGAAATTTCATGCTCCCTTGTAAAAGTATTTTTTGCATTTTTAAATACAAAAATACAGTAGTTTATGTGGCGTGTGTATGTGTGGCTGCTGTATTTTGCAGTTTATTTTGATACACTTAAAGTTAAGGTATTTGGTATTTTATTTTAAAATACATTTTGATGTATCTTTGCATAACCCTGCATCATAAACACCAGTCACCACAAACATCACAAACACCAAAGACACTAAAAACTCTATAGACACCAATGACAGAATAAACTCCATAAATACCAAAGACACCACAATCTTTATAAACACCAAAACACCACAAGCTCTATAAACACCAAAGGCAAACCATAAACACTCCAACATCATAAACTCCACAAATACTACAAACAACATTGATACCATAAACACCATATGCACCACTGGCCACTGTGGAAGGTCACATGCACCTTTGAGTAACACAAAATCTTAATAATCCTATACAAGTATTCCAGTTGTGTTGATTCCATTGTGTTAAAGTAAAGCTGTACAATATAAAGACGGTGTAATCCTCTTACACTGACTGCATTTCAAGGATGAAAGGATTCCTTTATTTTCCCAACCCAATATGAGAAATAATACAGAAAATAAAGAAAAGCGAAAAGAAAGATCTTAAGTAAAATAAATAAATGAAGAAAGAAACGAATACAAGCAGAACAAATAAGAAAAATATGAAGAAGGTAATAGAAAATGTGGTAGGGTAAACATGGCTAATAACATAAACATATATATAAAAAATGGCTAAATAAATAAATTCATGTAATAAACATAGAAATATTAGAAATATAGAGATAGAAGATAGAGATAAGAAAGAGAACAAAACATGATCAAGAAAACTTACTGAGGGTATAACTGGCAAAAAAAAAAAATACAAACGGACAATAGAATGTAAATAAAAATAAAAAATTGTACAGAAATGAATGGTACAAAAGGACACAAGAAAGAAAAATTACAAATGGTGGGTCATTAAAGGGTGAATGAAAAGAAAGTAAAAAAAGAAGCAAACAAACAAAAGACACAACTAGTAGTGAACCACCAAGTGGACGGCAGTCCATCACAGGCCTTCACATGCATTAACACTATTTTTTTTTTTAATGTGCATTGATTATTCAATTTCATTTTAACACTCCATTTAAAATGTAATGACTTTATGAAGTGTATGTTGTGTTTACTCTGTCGAACAGTACTATAGATTATATATACATTCTAACAAACTACATGGTAAACACACTCACAAATTGTTAATCCAAAATGACATGTCAGTTTAGTAGCTGGGCCCCTCAGAATAAAAAATTAACAAGCACTGGGTAAACATAAATAAAGAATCGTGGTCAATAGAATCTGTATTTGATTGTAGACAAAAAAAATGTCTTGTCAGTAACATGTTTCTATTGATCCAGACTCTAACTCATACGTAGCCACTTATGGAGCTAACGGCACAGGAATATAGTTACTGGGCAACAACGGCACACTGCTGATTAAAAAAATAAATAAATAAAAGTCACAGATTGGCTTTACACGGAGGAAACATGGTAGTTATTTTTAAATGAAGGAATATATTGAGGCCACAAGCTAAGCTTCTTGAGAGTTAAGTGGCCACAAAGTACTTTTTTAATTGAATTGTAGGCCACTGGAAGATAAGCATGGCGATGAATAATATCACACTTTTATTTCAGTATTTGAATGACTCCTGAAGACGAATAAGAGTGACTGTAATGCTATACCCCCTGCCTTGCAATAGAATTTATTATTAAATGTGTGCATGCGTGTGCGTTTTTGTGTTTGTTGAGGTGATTTCTGAGGTGAATGCTGTGTACAGACTGTGGAGATGTTTGAGCAAAGTCCTAGAATTCAATGCAGCTATAGTATACAATTGCACAAAGCTATGACTATGATCGGCTAATAGAGGTTAGAGAGTTTGACCGAATAAAGCACCAAAGCACCACCTCATCATCTCCTCGCGTTTATATAAAGCAATGAACTTATGCTGCATAATCACATAATATCATCATTATGACGCCTTGGATATAGAAGGCATCAAAACTATAGAGAAATGCGGTAGAACAAAGCGCTGCATCACAGACAGGAATCTCATACAGTGGGAATGAATGGCATTACTAAAGCAAGAAACACAATGAACACAATTCAACAAGAATCCTTTACTGTATCCACAGCATACATCATCTCTAGCAGAAGCAGTGATATTAACCCTATAAAATGACCCCGGGTTTTCCGTGCTTTTTTGTGCATTTTTTTTCTATGCATTATGTTTTTCCTGAGAATTGAAAATGAATTCAAATTGGGTTTTTTTGCAAATTCTACAGGAAAGAAAAACAAAAGTATAAATGGGTCATGAAAAAGCTTAACAACTGTTTTGAATTGTTTTGTCTGACCTTATGGTGTCCAGTCATGTCCATTTCTTCTCCTCTATTCACCATTGTGGAATGACCCAAGTGAAAAGCTATGAAATGAAAAGGGGAAAACTATTAGGAATTTAATTGTATTATTGAATACATATTCATGAACGAAGATATATTAAAATGTACATTAGTTATTCTAATAGAGTTTAGGGCAGCAGAGAAGGCCTTGCTGGCCCTGATGGCTTGCCACTGCGCAGCACACCTCATATTGAAATATCAAGTTGGACTGGTCTTCCACTCTATCGACTCCTTCTACTGTATGTTTACAGAGAGACGTCAAGTCGACATGGCCAGCATGGTCTCTGTAAACAGTGTAAAGTAATGCTTCTGCACTCGACTTTATAGCGGTTTTGGTTTAGTTCAGGTAATACTTGTTAAATCTATAACACTGGGCAGACTAATCAGTGTTGTTAGAAGCTAATCATCAACATTATTACAGTTATTAATGATGGTAGCCAGTTAGTTTATTAGTAATGTTATTTATTATTGGCTGTTAGGGGCATAATAGAAAGAAATACAGAAAAAGACAAAAACTGTAAATGGAAAAAATAATCTACTGGGAAAGAACAATAAAACAAATAAACAAATTGATAGATAGATAAATAAATAAGTGGACAGAGAGCAAAATTAACAAGCATATGATTGAAAAGAAAGAAAGAAAGAAAGAAAGAAAGAAAGAAAGAAAGAAAGAAAGAAAGAAAGAAAGAAAGAAAGAAAGAAAGAAAGAGAAAACTTGTGGTGTTAACACAGATGGATGGATGGATTTAATAGATGGATGGATTGATAGATGTACATCTAAGATGTTAGACTTCTGATTGGAGTCAGATCCACAAATGCTCAAGTGTATAAATGAGACAACCTATACCTATAGCTCTGGATAAAGGCTACTACCAAATGAAACAAATGGTATGATGGATGAACAGATGGCTGGAAGAAGCAGCACACAAATAAAATACATCAGTAACACAATTCATAAAGAGAAATGACTGAAAATAATGAGATGGAGGTTTGAAAAAAGACACTGAGAAGCAAAAGATAAATGAAGAAGTGCACACTGCGTACTAATCTCTGTGTTGAGAGGGTAGAGATATACATCATCACAGAGTTATCACTAATGTTAGCCGGTTAGTTTGTTGATAACATTGCACACTGTTGAATGGTTTTATTCCATGTGTAGAATGTGTAGAAGATGCCGATACCGATATTTTAGACATTAGACAAGGATAAACAACCTCTTAATCAATACTCAAAATAACATTCTACATATGCTGTTTCTCCATCATTGAACATTTGAAGGCTCTGGCATGGAGAAGCTGGGGTTGAATCTATAATGATGTCAGATGTTGAGCAAATTTTTCAGTTGCTCAGGAGCTCCTGGTTCTCCAATTGACTGTATAAATCTGTAGAAAAGCTGCTTTAAGACAATTCTGTAACACACAATAGATACATTTAATTAAATGAATTTTCAATTCAAAATGTAGTATAAATGTTCCAAGTGCACGATATAGTAGCACCGATATCCATTTTTTTCTGTTAACATAGCTTCATAGCTCGTAGTTATTTATTTATTTATTTATTTTTAAACCTGCGTACAAACAGTGCTGTGAATGAATGCTCCTTAATGCAGGGTACCAGTTTGGAGGGCATTTCAATTACTGTAATAACAGCGTGCGTATAGTTATAATTTACACCCGAGCATGCTGTTTAGTATAATCACAGTGGGGTGGTTCTCGCAGTCAAGTGGGTCAATGAGAACTTCATTATCCCTGGAACCTGGAAGGTGCATAGACTTAAGCAACAGCAACCCCTGGAGGTGGTTGATTACTTGGCGCAGCCTTTATGTATGTTCCCTCTCTCTCTCTCTCTTTCTTTTTAATAAACACTGCTCAGGAGAACACGCGGCCTTGACTCAACGTTTTCCCAATTGAAGACAGCGTGAATGATATACAAGCCATTTTTCATTTTACCATGATTTACCATGCAAGGCAATCGTTTTCATCGGATTATTAGTGTACTGTGAGTCATGTGTGTTTCAATAGCTCATGTTGTGTTGTCATCTTCTGAATGCGTAGCTTAATTTTTTTTTTTACTGCAAGCTCTGCTATAAAGTCACTCCACTCACCTCAGCCTTATATTCTAGCCACTCTCTATACAGTGCAGCATGAAATAGGAGAGTGGACTGTATGTGTCAAGAGTGATGTGATCATATGTTGAAAAAATTTCTTTTTTTTTCATAGAATATATCAAGGAATTGTATTATTTGCCATATCTCATATAATAAATCATACATATGTATTGTGCATCGTGGTATTTTTGTATAAGTGGCATGTTTGGTTTGTCTTTAATACCACATGCTAGAGTGATATTTTCTTATTTTGGTACATGTTTTTCTAATTTTTTCTCGTCTTAATACCCAGATATTTTAAGGTTATACACTGAACAGCCATTAAAATATCTAATATTGTGTAGGACCCTATTGTGCGAAAAGTCCATTCAAAGCACAAGACCTCTGAATGTGTGCTGTGGTATCTGACACCATTCATCATAGTAAATATTAGTTGTTGGGTTTTTTTCAGCTATTTATGCTACATTAACTGTGATGGGGGATCAGACCAGATGAGCTAGTTTTCATTTTCCATATACATCAATGTGCCTTTAGTGCTTATGACCCTGTCACCAGTTCATTTGTTGTTCTTCCTTGGACCGCTTTTGGTTGGTATGAACCACTGCATACCGAGGACACCCCACAAGATTTGCTATTTTAGAGATGATCAGAACAGATCCAGTCCTCGAGCCATCACAATTTCCTTACAAGTTGCTTATTTAATTACATGCCCATTTTTCCTGCATATAACACATCTAACACTTATAATACATAACCACTGTATAATAACTGTCTGTTGCCTGATATATTGAAATGTAATGTAATAAAACAGTTGTTATTCGCATTACCAGTTGCTTTAACTTTTAAGACTTTCATATTTAAGTAGTTAGTTAGTTAGTTAGTTAGTTAGTTAGTTGGTTAGTTAGTAAGATTTGCTGTTCACTTTTAATTTTATAATTGTGAACACATCAACACAAAAACCTAAAAGCAACAAAACAATAATAAAATCTAAAAGTATCGAAATATAATCTTATATTCTATATATAATGAGTCTATATATAAATACATTTCTGCATACCCACATACTCATTATATAAAGTATATATACTGTAGTATGTACTGTTTAAGCAGTTCATTATACTACAGAATCTTTCATTAATAAATTAAAAATTTATTTGTTTTAATATAGTTGTATAGGCAGAAGAACACACTTCGGATTGCGCTGTTATACAAAAACAATGCACTTTGCATCATATTACATAACCCAGCTGTGAATTGTTTTGTATTCTAGAATACATTTGTTTTAAAATTTGTTTGTTCTCCTGTTAATCAGTTTATCAGTTTAGCTTTTAGTCACTAGATGGTAACAGGATTGTTGGTTACATCATGCATAAGTTGGCTAACAGTTTTGACATTTTCAGGGGTTGAACTCTTTGAAGGTCTTCGTGATCTCTTGAAGCATGTGTGCCGCTCAAAACACCTTGAACGACTCGTTGCAGCATCGCCGTATGTCATGTCCAACATCTCTGTGGCAGATTTACCTAGTTTGATGCAGATTTTCACGTTTGCTTTTTGTTCTAAATTGCTGTCCATGATGAAATAATAGAAGTGGTAATTCTGTAAAGCTGCTTTGAGACAATGTCCGTTGTAAAAAAAGCACTATAGAAATAAACTTGACTTGACTTGGTAACGCATGTGGTCAGAATAGCACCAGTTAGCACCATTAGCCTTGAAATCTTTTGATACCACCTCGTATATATGTCAGAATACATTTCAGTAAATGGAAGTTCTTTCCCAGAATGTGGTGTTTCTTCTTTTTTCTTCTTCTTGTGGCTGCTTCCATTAGGGGTCACCACAGCGGCTCATCCGTCTCCATACTAACTGGTCCTCTATATCTGCCTCTTTCAAACCAACTACCTGCATGTCTCTCTTCACCACACCCATAAACCTCCTCCTTGGTCTTTTTTCCTTCCTGGCAGCTCCATCCTCAGCATTTTCCTACTGATATACCCCATGTCCCTCCTCTGCACATGTCCAAACCATCTCAATTGGTCCTCTCTCACTTTGTCTCCAAAATGTCCTACATGCACTGTGTCCCTCTAATATACTCATTTCTAAACCTGTCAATCCTTGTCACTCCCAACGAAAACCTCAACATCTTCAGCTCTGCTACCTCCAGATCCACCTCCTGTCTTTTACTTAATGCCACTGTCTCTAAACCATACAATATCTCAGGTCTCACCACAGTCCTATAAACTTTCCCTTTCGCTCTCGAAAATACCCTTGTATCACAAATCACTCCTGTCACTCTTCTCCACCCACTCCACCCTGCCTGCACTCTTTTCTTCACTTCTCTAACACACTCTCCATTACTTTGCACTGTTGACCCCAGGTACCTAAACTCCTCCACCTTCTCCACCTCTTCTCCCTGCAACCGCACCACTCCACTGCCCTCCCTCTTATTCACACACATGTACTCTGTATTACTCCTAATGACATTCGTTCCCCTTCTCTCCAGTGCATACCTCCACCTCTCCAGGCTCTTCTCAACCTGCTCCCTACTCTCACCACAAATCACAATATCATCTGCAAACATCATAGTCCAGGGACACTCCTGTCTGAAATTGTCCATCAACCTGTCCATCACCACTGCAAATAGGAAAGGGCTCAGAGCCGATCCTTGATGCAGTCCAACCTTCACCTTGAACCAGTCTGTCGTTGATACTGCACACTTCACTGCTGTCACACTTTCCTCATACATGTCCTGCACCACCCTCACATACTTTTCTCACACACCTGACTTCCTCATACAATACCACAGCTCTAAATACACAAAGCAAATATTGCGTCCGTAGTGCTCTTCCTCGGCATGAAACCATACTGTTGCTTCGAGATGGTCACCTCTTTTCTCAGCCTAGCTTCCAGTACTCTTTCCTCCCAGGATGATGTGTTTAAGTAGAACCAAAAAAAAAGTGAATGTTGTATGCCATAATTTTAACTAATTCTTTATAAGGATGGCCATAATTGTGTAGTAATTCTACTGTTCTGGCTTTCCACCATAAGCCACAATTCATCATGTCTTTGGCACCTTTTTCTGGCCACAAGCTTCAGAATTGTGAATGTTTCCAAACTTCTGTGTGTGTGTGTGTGTGTGTGTGTGTGTGTGTGTGTGTGTGTGTGTCTGTGTCTGTGCACCTTTATAAAAATATTTCAACACTGAAAGGCAGAGCAAAATATACTGGGCGTACAAAAAGGTCAAGGCATTCTGTTGTTCAAAGTTGTTTTAAAAAGCTTTTTTGAACAGTCAGTAGGGAGTAAAAGAGATATCTTTACGTGTTGGAGGGAAATGTGCTGTAAAAAAAACATGACCTCTTTTTGTGAAAGTAGGCAGATCTTTGACTGGTCTTAGAAATGAAAAATGATGAGACTATTTTGGAAATGCTAGACGCGTGGCTCGTGATTGAGACTAAAATTGCATGTATTTGCAATAATAGTTAATCGAGCAGCTTATTGGACGTACAATCCTTCTCATTCGGACTGTTTTGCTATGCTAAAATGTCAGCCCTTCGACATATCTGCATTTTTTAAAAACACTTT
Organism: Silurus glanis; assembly: GCA_014706435.1. Taxonomy (NCBI): domain Eukaryota; kingdom Metazoa; phylum Chordata; class Actinopteri; order Siluriformes; family Siluridae; genus Silurus; species Silurus glanis. The sequence goes on along the minus strand of JAAIIK010000057.1, from coordinate 1,201,593 downwards.
CCTGATGCCATTTCATTACTCCTCTGTAATTGAAGGTTAACCAACTACATATTACTACTAGAATATTACAGTTAACCTGAAATCAACACCAGTATTAACCTGCTCCTGAAGTCATCGCAGTGTATGATTGTAGAAGGCCTCGCTGACATTTTCCACAGCTGTAATAACTCCTTAGAAGGTACAGACTCATTTCTGTGCTGATGGCTGAAAGTTTCATACACGGGAACACAGCTTTGCATGGAGCCTGTGCTGCAGCTTGGCTGTGTGAAAGGAAAAGCTGTTTTTTATTAAAACTGACTACCGAACACAACCACTTGTCTCTTCCAGTCTTCACCATTCCATTAGCATGCATGGCCATGTCCTGTGCCCTATGGGGACTCTTGACTTCTTTCTGTCTCTCTCTCTCTCTCTCTCTCTCTCTCTTTGCTTCTTTCACTTTCCCTCTTGCTGTGTATCTAATATGTGTACATATATACCTGTATCTGTGTGTATTGCATAATGTTTTTTGTCTATGTATTTAGATTCCACTCTATCTATCTATCTATCTATCTATCTATCTATCTATCTATCTATCT
>JAAIIK010000057.1:1137233-1198353 GCA_014706435.1 Silurus glanis | reverse complement strand
CACACACACACACACACACACACACACACACACACACACACACACACACTCATGAAGTGAGAAACACTTTAGAACTTAACATTTAGAACTAGACATTAGAATTTAACAGATATTTAAGTGAGTGTCATACCAATCTATGAATTTCATTCACCCATATGTGGTTACAGACCCCACATTTTGTTCAGTATTGTCATGATAACTGTGGTAGGTACTAAAAATCCAAGGTTGTTTGAAAGCCATGCTTAGTAATATGTGACCAAAAAAAAGTGTCCTTGGATGTTTTTTGGCAGAACACACTGACTAACATTCCTCCTAGGACATCAGAGAACGCCATGTTTCCAAATATGGGAATAGAAATCTAAAATAGCAAGCTGACAGTACTTGAGGAGGTCAAAGTGCTAGAGACCGTTGCACTATATTTGGTATACGTGATGTCTGCCTGCAAGATCTGGGAACAAAGTTTGCCTATGAATTTAAGAGGTCATGAGAGTTGCTAAAAGCCTCTAAGGAAAAGAACTCATCATCTAGGGGCAGACAATAGTGAGGCCTCTCACCTCCGTCTTGCTTAACATCTCAGGAAATACTGTCCCAAGGAAAAAAAAACTTGTCAGCTATCAAATTGGGTGGCAGTAATGTGAACTGTAGGGTGGCTTTTTATTGCCCCTGCAATTTTTTTCTCTCTCTTTCCCCATGATCTAGCAATCATTATCCGTCTGTCCAGGAGACGGGTGCGAATGACAATTTGTGCTCATTTCAGGATTCAGACTGCCCGCCAGAGCATGAAATGAGCTCATTTTGGGCTGAGAGGAATCAAATGACTGCGGCCACGATAATATCACTGGGCATCATAATCATTCATTCTTTAGTGTTCAAGAAAACTATACTACTATATGTGTGTATGTATGCACATTATATATATATATATATATATATATATATATATATATATATATATATATATATAGTATGGTTTTGAGTGTTGGCTGAAGAGTTTGTCTTTATTCATGCTCAACAATCTGAAGTGTTAAGACTGCTGCTGTGTAAAAAGATAAGAGGACAGTCAGAGCCCAAACAAAGAGAGAGAGGAAAGAATGTTTCCCACTTGGCTTTGTTACAAATATCCTGCACTTACTGTAGGTTTGCATTCTGGATCTGTGATTCTCTCTTTCACGACAATGCAAAGCTGCCAAAATGAGGACACGGCTTGCCAAATGGGGTTTTCAGACAACAGTGTGCATCCTAAACCTAATTTCCCGTCATGCCTTACTTTTGTAGTCGTTTGTCAGACACAGCACAAAAGATATAATGCATTTCCTTGCCCAGTAAATAACTGCTTGCAATGACCATGCGTCCTCCTCCCCACTTCTTCAATCATGTGACTGACAGGTGATATACAGTATACCCTGCCTGGATACAGAGATGCCCAGTTTCTATTAAACATGTTGTCCAGTCATTTCCTCCATATCTATTTTCTACCACTCTCACACGTACTTAGCTGAGATTTGAGCAATTGTGTTCCATTTTCCCCAGTTATTCACACACCGAAATGGTGCGTGTGTAGTCTTGCGGCTGATACGCTATCACTTTTAATACAACTGATAAAAGCCAGCACATTTCCATACGTCGCAGCTCACAGCTGCAGAATAAATCACCTGTCTCAACACTGAGTACGATGCAGTCGTGTTCAATTTCATTTTTTTTTCTTCTTGAATTTAAATGCAGATTTGTTGTTGTTTTGGTCAATTTCAGTCTGTAAACAATTTTGTAGCACATCTGAAATACAATGGAAAGGGATAATTGTTAATAGCATACAATCCGAGAGACACCAAGTGTCAAAATTCTCTATTACAATAATCCAACAATTTATATTTCCTTTAAAGGGGTATATAAAAGTCACAGTCAAATTTGTTGGTATACCTAGAAAATAAATATCAATAATTAGTTTATAGTGATGTTTCAAACTATTTGCTTTCTTCACAATTCGCTAAAATGAACACTGACAAGCCACATTGCTACTGGGAAAATGTTCTTCAGAGCTTTTGGCCAAGGCACATTAGCTGTATGTGTACTGATGCTGCTTTTCTATGGGCTGCCTCGCTGAGTTTGGCAATAGGAGCCTTGAATCTGTGCAGTGCTCAATGAAATCTCAAGACTTCCAAGCCATGCTGGAGCGAAACAGACTGCTCAGCATTAGAAAGCTCCATCTCAGTCACAGCTCATAGGTTTTCCAACACTATAATGACCCAAAACAGCTAAAAGCTCCCAAGAATGGCTAAGAACAAAACACTGGACTATTCTAAAGGTTATTATATGAACACTGTGTGGATCTTATTCAACATCTATGGGACGAGTTGAAACAAACAGTCTAGAGAAGGCACTCTAAAAGCTCAACCCTAAATAAGCTGAAACAATTTGCTCATAAAGACCAAACTACCTGTTAACAGAGGTTTTATCAAAATTGTTTTGATTTGAAAATTGATTGCTTGTTTGTCAAGATTCCCTCTAAAGGTTAGTCAACAAAAATTTGCTTAAAAGTCCATGATTTTGTCCATTTAAATTTTATTTGTTTTAGAATAAAAAATATTCTGTTTAATCAAATCCAAAGCAAAGCCTGATTTTTAATAAATATAGAATTAACAATTAGATAAAGATGGATGGATGGATGGATGGATGGATAGATAGATAGATAGATAGATAGATAGATAGATAGATAGATAGATAATACTAAGAAACAATACAGGTGTTTTTTCTTTATTTTAATTTAATTTTAGTCCATGAGCAATCTTGCAGCACATTTAAAATAGTATACAAAAATCTCAAGAAAATCTCAACATTGACTCAAATTGAGGTTAAATCTGTCTTACATACTGTTTATACAATATATGGGCACTATATAGTATTGGGACATCTGACCTTATCAGCCATATGTGGTTCTTCCGTAAACTGGTACCACAAAGTTGGAGTTTTTCCTCCACTTTAGTATTAGAACTTGAATTAGTAACAAACCTGTCCCAGCACGACAATACCCCTGTGCACAAAGCCAGCTCCATAAAGTTATGTTTTGCACAGGTTTACGTAAAAGATTCCTGCTATAGAGGTCTGATTTCAAGCCTATTGAACACCTCTGGGATGAATTAGAAACTGAATTCACCCCCAGGGCCTCTCACCTCACGTACATCAGTATCTGACTTTACCAACCCCTTCGTGGCTGAATGAGCACAAATCTACACAAGCACACTCCAAAATATATTGGAACATCTTCCTAAAAGAATAGAGATTAACAGGAACTAAATGTGGAATGAGGTGTTCAAACAGCCTAGCATTTTCTCTTGTTTGGTTGAATACAATTACATGTAGGGCTGTATAATTACCAAGATTTACCAGCAATGAAAGCTGAGAAAAACTTGTGTATAGAAAGATTTGGTATTCTGAATGCATTTTGTAGCAATGAAAATCTACTTAGAGATAGCTCCACATAAAGAGCTATTGTGCTGTGTCTCTACTAATAATACAGTCTTTCTTCCATGATTTAAAGCTCCACGCGTTTTTCTTGCTCTCACCCGTATCTCTATCTGTAACTGAGGCCCTTTCGCAGCGGCCTCTTCCTCACACAGAGTCAATGGGCCATGGCCTGAGGCTCTATTAGTAGCCAATGAATCTAGACTCCAATCCCCCTTGTAAACAGAGAGTGCTTTAAGTAGACTTTGTGAATACACTCATCATTTTATTGCAGCATAACCGTCTCAGCCATTTAGCACAAGAAGAGCTGTGACTGTAGCCAGCTGGATGCAAATGTGGGGCACACTTCAAAGAGATAAAGTAGACCAAGTGATGAGGAGAGTGCTGCAGAAGATGGAAGGAAGGAAGGAAGGTTGAAAGAATGGGAAAGGAAAGGTGGGAAAAGACAGGAAAAGAGAAGACCGAAAAACTCCACTGTTTTAGGAAGATGTTCTTGTGGAAATTTGTGCTCATGCAGCTCAATTTATTGCAAAAGGGATGAGCTCCAAATCCTGTAAACCATATCTTTATAAAGCTGAGAGAGGATCGTTGGAGCATTGTCATGGAACAGGTTTGGGTCAACCACATATGGCTGGAAAAGTCAGGTGTCCCTCTACTTTTTGCTTAATCATGTATATTAATGAAACAAACAAACTAAATAAATAAAACTCAAAGTAGTCTCAAATAAATTGGCAAATTTATGAAGTTAATAAATAAATGAATTAATACTTAATACATTTATTATCTAATATATACTACTAATAAACAATAATTTATTGTAAAATCATTATTAGTAATAGGCTTTAAAATGGATTGAATAAATTAAATTGGGATTAATTAGATATATGTAGTTAATTAAATATGTGAATGTGAAAATAGGAGAGAAAGAAAATTCAGGTCTTGAAAGCTATGTGTGAGCAAGATAAAGTAAAGAGTGGCGGAAATGGGCAGTCGTGCTGGTTCTGACACCTGTAAGTAGGTGCAGAGTATAGCGGATGTGGCTATAGCAGGAGCTTCTGTTACAGCACACAGTCTTAGTAATGGCAAAATGTTCCGGATGAGATGCTGAGACGCTGAGCGGGGGGCTGCGCTGCTAGATGAGTACTAAATTGACAATCTCGACGCTCTCAGAAATGTCAGAGAGAACTTATTAGCCTGGCAGGCAGCCATCTTCTATAAATAGACGATGGCACATTTTCGTAGGAGCATTATCATTTGCCAACAGATGAACTGAGGACAGGGAGAGAAAATGAAATAGAAGATTGTCTTTAGGAAATAAAACACTATTTGTTTTCATCATTAAAGCAGGGGGCTAAAAATTGAAATGAAAAATGAGGCAGGGATCTCATACAGCTTCCAAATCATTCGACTCCTTAACAATGAGTTTGGTACGCCGGAAAGTCATGAAAAGGTCAATGCTGTAATATATGATAGTCGAACAACACAAATCAAGTTTAAAGAGGTTACGCATTATTATGGATGGTAGTGAAAGACGGTTACCATTATGAGAACACGATCGTTCTATTAAATCTTAAAAGTGAATTTAAATCTGGCAATTTTGAGAATTAAAATGTAAATGGTCACAGACTGCAGCTCTGTGTAATTGGAGTTGCTCGCTTTTGCACTGAATTGAGGTATTTTATCCTGAACAATAAGCATGACAGTGAGAAATTTCTATAGGTTTGACATTGTTCCTATCAGAAATCCTATTCATATTCTTTATATTAGTTAGCCAGTGACAGCATTGAAGATTTTTAACTATTATGACTATAGGAATCCTTCCAGGATGGTTCATATTATCTAGTTAGCTATCAAGAGATTATTAACTTTTTTAAATTATACATAATCCTTGCTAGAAATCTTGTCAGAGTAGTTCTAAGTGGCTGGCAATAATAGTGAATAATATTAAATACTGATATTATAATAAAATAATATTATTAATTCCTGCAAAAGATCATTTCAGCTTAGTTCATATTTAGCTAGTTAGCTAGCAATAGCAGTGATAATTGTTTCTAACCATAACTCTAGCTAGAAATAGCAGAAAAATAATCACCTTTATCATTTTGACAAAATTCTTGTCCAAAATCTTATGTTAGTTCATAGCTTCTAGTTCTCCAGTGATAACAGTGAATATTATTAGCACTTGTCATTTTGTTATGAATGCTTACGAATGCTATTTGTTTTGTATATACAGGTAGTCGTCGACTTACGACCACGATTGGGACCGACAGACCGGTCGTAACACGATTTGGTCGTAAGTAGAGTAGGCTATATGTACAGTACTGTGAAATTATGCCGGAAGCTGGTACGCACTGTCGTACGCCGCAGCTAGCGATTGTGGTCGTAAAGTCGAAAAGGTCGTAAGTTGCATAGGTCGTAAGTTGACGACTACCTGTACTTTCAAGTTAATTCCTGCTAGGTAATTAGCTAGCAACAGCAGTGATGCTAACTTTTTTTTTTAATTCTTGTCAGTTTAGAATTTTTCTCTATATAATTTTCTGTCAGCAGTCCAGCTAGCAAGTCATCTCAGTGAAGATTATTCACTTTTGTAAATGTTAAAATCAGGTTAGTTCATTGACGCTAGCTAGCTAGTGATTGGAAGGAACACTATTTGACACAGTTCCTGTCAGATATCCTGTCAGATTAATAGTTAGTGATAGCAATAAATATTGAATGAATATGGTTAAAAAATCCTCCCAGAACTCTTATTTCAGGTTAGCTAGCTAGCAGTGGCAGTAAAGAGTCAAAAAAATTTATGAATGTGCCTCCTCACATTATATTAGTACCTGAATTTAAGCCCTTATGGCTGAATGAGCAGAAATCTCCAGAATCACACTCCAAATTCTAGTGGAACATCTCAGAAGTAGTTAACATATATAATATAACTGCTAATAGAAATATTAGTTAATAGCAAGAGCAAGTAGGGCCTACATGTGGAAAAATAAAATCTTATGGCCAGGAACAGTTTTACAGTATGCATTTATACATACACACATACATTAATAGATACATATTTACAATTCATAAAAAGTTCTACTTGGAGAAAAAATAGTCTATATTGTTGCTAGACAAGAGTTAATTTTTTTTAAACATTGTTCCAAATTAAAAGAAAAATGTGTTATTCATGTAATATATTTGTATTTACTTTAATACAGGAAGGCCCAAGAGGTCTAGTTAACCAGCTATGAATCTGTCCATGTTCGCTCATTTCATTAACATTGAGATGACTTGAAGCTGAAAGTGACTGTGTGTATAATTACTTCAGTCAGCCATCATTATTACCTACCTGGTGTAACTATTCAAAATAACCACCAAACTTGGACGGACAGATGGAACGAGTGTGTATGCCTGAAAGCTATTATATTACACACCGGGATTACAGACTTCATGCATGCATTAAAATTCCTAACCACACACTTCTTTGAAAAAAAAACAAAAAAACAGACGCTACAGTCTCTTTAAATAAAACAGCGGAAATAATTCCTAGTTGGACACAGTATCCAGCAGCTGTCTGGTGCCAGCCATCAAACGGCCAATTTATTTAGAAAATAACGTTCACCAAAAAAGTTAGCGCTTAGCCTAAACGCACATACCGTCATTTATTTTATTGCTTGTTTCACGTACAGTCTACAGGGTCTTATCATTGATCTGATTGTGGTCTGTAAAAAAAAATAAAAGTTGCTGATTGCTGAAAGAGAACTTTTGTGATGAACTGAATTACATGAGGAAAAAATAACTGATTGTCTGCACAAACTTGGTCGCTGTGCTGAGATCTTAAGTCGCACCACATGACTCACCGCTTAATTTCTTTTAACCCACGCAAGAACAGCTGAGAATCAGCCTGCATACTAGCTTTCTTTTTTCTTTTTATTTGCTTCCTTGCTGAATTAAATCCCTCATTCTACCGCAATGACAGTCATTATCACGATTTACATTTTATCCTGGCAAGAATAATGGCAATAAATCATCTATGTGTCACTGGCATTGATAATTATGGGGTGAATGGGCTTCAAGGAGGGATTGTCTACGAGAGTTTGATGGTAACAAAAGAGTAAAAGAGAAGAAAAAAAGCTGACAGTGATACATGTGCAAACGTGAACAGATACAGATACTGAGAAATGGGTTGTTCTATGAGGCTTACTCAGGTGGAAATAAGGTGTGAGAAACTTGATGGGAGTATGTAAGAAAATATAGGTAGGATGGAAAAAATAAAGAAATCAGGTGCATCTGAATCAGCTTCTTAGTTCAGTGCTTGGGGCGCTGATCAGAGAGTCAATCAGTTAAAGTTCAGAAAGTGCAAAGTTTTTTCAGTGTATTGGAATGTTACCTAATAAAAATAAATAGGAATAGCATATAGAGTATATATATATACATAAAGCAGTGCCCCATTTCCTGTATACTGTATATCAATTTAGAATGTATGGTTAGTTATGTGGATGCACCACCAATCATTTACCTACAAGTAACTGGACTACTAGTGGTGCACTCATGCCATGGGTTTGATTACTGTCTGGAATCACCCCTAGCTACTGGGTTTGCACAAGTCTTGTCCCAAGAACTAATAAAGAAAAGGAAACTTATATGTTTTTGGAAGTTGGAAGTTTGGAAAGCATTTAATTTTCCCTTCACTTGAGGTAGGAGATCCAAACCTTTTCCAGCTATATAATGATATTGTTCACAAGGGTTGGAACTCAATATGTTCTGCTATAGAGCTCTGACCTCAACCCTATTGAACACATTTGGGATGAATTGGAACGCTGACTGCACCCCAGACCTCATCACCCTACATCAGTACCTGGCTTTACTAACACCCTTTTGGCTGAATGAGCAAAAAAATTTCAGATTTATAAACTACCAAGTAAGTGTTCTTAATTACCAAAATAAACATTAGTATGCACCATGTCCACTCATATTATGTAACAGAAATGCAAATCAGAAGCCTTTCTATTTTCTGTTGGCTAACAGGACAGATGTTTGCAAATTCATCAAATCGGAAATCACCTACTGTTCATATCTGGCATCCTTTCCCTTCAGACAAATGTTTCTTGACACCAGCTCTATCACAAAAAGTCAAAAAGAGATTTTAGATGAGTCATGGCAAAAAAAGCCAGAAATTATTAATACTGCCACTAAATTGTATATGTTGGCATATCTACACATTAAATTGTAATTTTTTACTTTTAAGTGAGCACCTTTTAATCAACTCGGTAATGAACAACTAAACAATAGACAAAAAAAAATGTATTTATTAGCGTCCCTTTAAAGTTCCAGATGGTGCAGTTGTCAAGTGTTCAATCAAAAGATTGTGTTTTTAGATCCTGCTGATACCAAGCATTGCTTTCCTTTCTGTTTTAACTCCTTGTTAAATAAAATAAATGAAGTTTGAAAACAAAAAAACATATATTCTTTAGAAAACACTGTATTAGAGGGAAATGGATCATGTGAAAATATTACGTTTTATCTTTTTAACTTAATAAAAATAAAATACTGCTTCATTTCCATTTTTTTGTTCACCCCTTTAGATACTTGCCTAGGTCCAGATCTCAGTTAGAAATACAGACTTGATCATGTGCCCATGCGAATTACCTCAAGAGCAGCGTGCTCTCGCTCTCTAATATGAAATTAAGGAAATGAAGTCCCCAGCAATTACTCAACCCAAGACTCTGTTTCTGCCTCCTTCCTCAATTAATTATCATGCTATATAAACACGTCCTCAGAGGAAGAAATACCTCCACAGAGTGACTTTGATACCCATTTCATTTGCGAAGCTGTTTCTTTCCGCATTACAGAGACACAGGTTGTGGAAATCAGAACTGAAACGCTGTGTCTAATCAATACATAATGTTTTTGATAAGATGTAATGTTCAAATCTGGTCATTACATGAGCTGGTGGGGTGGAACAAAACATTATCAAAACACAAGCAATTGCCATTTGAGTGGAACAATTTCGACTCCAGCACTTTGCATTGTGAAACGGACAACCTATCTGGACAAAAACAGATGCTAGCATTACACTGTTCTCATAACTGCTTCATATAAAATTCTACAGTCAGTAATTTTTAAAGACAAAAAAGCTTTAGAACTTCTTTCTAATCTCAGAGATTGTACAGCCATGATTCATGATTATTTCTTACTTTCTGAAGTATGTAATCAAGCCTAAAGCAGAACAATGTCTTACTTTATATAACTCTATTTATTATATGAATGGTATATTTTATCATATATATATATATATATATATATATATATATATATCATAACATATAACAGATTTTCCATTTAGCATGTTTGCCTGTTTACTCCAAACCATGTAAACCATATTTTCATTGAGCTGGCTTGGTGCACATTGTTATGGTGAAACAGGTTTAGGTGTTCTAAATAAAATTCAATGGGATGACATTCTTCAATCCCAGCACCACCAAGGTGTCACTGCTGGGCCCCCTTGAGCAAGGCCCATAACCCTTAAGTGTTCAGTTGTATAAATGACATAAATTACACAATGACACACTGAAGCTTATTATTTACAAAAAGGTTTTAATTTATAGATGTAGATTTGAGTTCTAGGTAAAACTCTGACTCTTTATTCCTATTCTAATGTTGTTTGCTTCATTTATCTTTTCTCTAAGAAAATCAGTTTAACCTTTTGTCCAGCGTGTGGGAGGAAATCACAAAGATAATGATTGGTGTTAAAGAAATCCCCCCCACCCACATCCAAATTCTCAGAAACAGTCCATTTTATCATGCTAATTGTACATTACTGAGGTTAAATTCTTTCATTTACATAACCATGCAGTTCCTTTAGACTTTATTTTATTTCTCCATTTCAAGGTTATATTGTAGTAGTAGTTGGTTATTGCACAACATCTGCCACAAAATGTTATTAAGAGGCATTGTATGCACGTATGCAATATGCACTTAGCCCATCTTCAGGAGCACAATGTAACAGCAGAACTGCAAATTACGACTCAACCTAAAGGTCATCTTGAAGTTTGAAGGACTACACCACATGTATCAGGTTTAGCATGAAGTAAAATTCCATATTCATAAGCTGGACAAGAGCTAATTTATTCATAAATCTCTCATAGAAATGAGACTTTTATGACAATCCTGTTAGTTCAGAAACACATTCATATCTACAAACGCTCCTCAGTGTGCATTAATTTACTTTTTAAATTTACTGTCTGGCTTTAGATTGTATTTGTGTATCACTGCTATTTCATCCAATTTTACACAAGATTGAATGGCAAATATTAAGATAAATAAGCCTAGATATTTTTTAATGGCATGCTGTAAAACCAGGAAATGTTGTATGGTAAACACCATTATCATTTTGTCATGTTGTATCATTTCACTGAGTTTTTTTGCACAGAGTGTTGAAGGAAGCAGTAACTGTAAATTTGATCAACATTATCAGACATATTTTTGTGTCTTCTCATTTTGCTTGAGTTGCATTTTACAGGGTATTGTGGAAGGCAGTAACTGTACATCAGTTCAACATGACTGGTTATTATTTTGGTATGATTGGTGAATTAGGTCTTGCAGTATATATATATAACAAAAATATTAATGAAGCTATTCATTTGATAGTCCTTTGCGATCATTGCTTGTCAGACTGTACATGATCCTCATGTCACACTGTAGGATCTCAGGTGTCAAACTGACACACACAGGAAAAGACTTTGTCTGAGTCTGAGGTTTTATGTCATTAATCCGCCACAGGTTCAGACCTGTGTTCTCTTGCATGGTAGCTAGCAAACAAAAACAATCTGTAGCGTTCATTTTGTTCATGACATGCCTTGATAATAAAAACGTCATACAAACACTTATCTGGTTCAGCGCTCCTATTGGTTCTTGGCTTGACGGTCGTGGCAGGAGAAGTTATACTGTTGGAAAAAGTCTGAAATATTCTAATACTGGCAGAATTTTATCGGAGGAAAAACATTATTGCAACGGCTATTAATCAGCTGTTGGTGAACATGTCAAACCAGTGATCAAAGCTTAGAGATTTTTGCCTAGGATCAAACGAATTTGTCTCAGGTGGCCAAAATTGTATAGTGTGCACCTGGATTGCTTCTGAAGCAAGATGTCAGACCAGCCTCAACAGCCTTTGAGAACTATTTCCCAGAACACACCACAGTGTACAAATATGGCTGCCAGAGACTTCCAAGCAACAGGTTCTCTCACATTCTCAGTACCTGATTACTAATCATTCACACCTTTTCACTAATCACATGCTATTTAAAATATACACAGATCAGGCATAACATTATGACATTAGAACATTATGACAGTTGAAGTGAATAACACTGATTATCTCTTCATCATGACACCTGTTAGTGGGTATGATATATTAGGCAGGAAGTGAACATTTTGTCCTCAATTTTAATGTGTCAGAAGCAGGAAAAATGGGCGAGCGTAAGGATTTGAGGAGTTTGACAAGGGCCAAATTGTGGTGTCTAGACGACTGGGTCAGAGCATCTCCAAAACTGCAGCTCTTGTGGGATGTTCCTGGTCTGCAGTGGTCAGTATCTATCAAAATGTTCCAAGGAAGAAACAGTGGTGAACCAGCGACAGGGTCAAGGGTGGTCAAGACTCACTGATTCATGTGGGGAGCGAAGGCTGGTCCATGTGGTCCAATCCAAATTGCTGAAGAAGTTAATGTTGTAAATGCTCAACAGGTCAGGACTGTTTTGGCAGCAGAAGGGGGATTAACACAATATTAAGCAGGTGGTCATGATGTTATGCCTGATTGGTGGCCATAATGCTAGGCCAGATCAGAGTATTCACAGAGTATTGTTCTGTTGCCTTGCCAAGCCTTTTTCTTCACTGGTAGTGATTCTAGTTTTGATCTTTGCTTGTACCTGGGTTTTTTTTTTCCTTTGGATTTGTCTCGTCTATGTTCCTTTGCACCTTGAACTCTGCATATTTCTGGATTTCCTTCTTGGATCTGATTGCTTGTTTTTCAATGAAATTCTCCCTGCATTTGCATTTGTCTCGACTCACCTGCTGTGACCGAAGATGAGCAGCAAATCTGAAGGTTAGTCACTCTGGTGTGGAATTTTGTGCAGATTTAAATTCAATGCATTTAGAGTTTAGTGCAAAAGTCCTACCACTTCATTATGCTCTGTAACAAGTAGAATAGATTACAGCTGACCGAGGTTCAAACTGGCTAAGAAGAAACCAAGATTACTAAGGAATAGATATCAAAATTAAGATTGATTTCTATTTAGCATACGTCCTTATCCGGTCCTGAAAATAAAGCTACGCTGCCACCCCAGCTACCCTGTTGTACATGAATTATTTTAATTACAGCAACACTGACCTCTCTAAAGCATATCGCAAAGATCAGTAAATAAAAGGGTTATATGCATCACATAATTAAATCTTGTGTGTTTCCATGTGTTAATGAGCGATATGGCTTCTAAATGGCGTCAGAGACAGTGATGGCATTGTGCATTTGTGTAAAAGAGGGGCAAGAGACAGAAAAGACCAGCATTACTTGTTAAGTAATCCTGAGTCCTCATTATTGCCTTAAGGCTGCAGAATGAGCTTTTGTTTTCCAGCAGTCTTCTGCGCTGACAGAATAGTTAATTATAAGCATGCTTAGATTGACTGTGTGAGATCCACAGCATGTAAAAAAGAAATCCTGCCATTTTCCATTTTAGATTGTGCTCTTCTTGTAAAGTATCACAGCCACCTATTTGTGTGAATTGGTAGCTCAGTGGATAAGATGTTAGTCTTTTGATTGGAAGGTCATGGGTTCAAATCCAAGCACCACCAAGCAGCTACTGCTGGGCCCTTGAGTAAGGCTCTTAAACTTCAATTGCTCAGCTGTGTAACTGAAATAACTGGCGGTTGCTCTGGATAAGGGTGCCAAATGATGTAAATGGGCAGAGTTCTGTAACTCACTTTAGGACTAAATTTATCTTATACATACATTCGAAAAATATTTCGTGAGTAAACTTGGAGGACTATTTCATCATATATAATGTTATTTTTGGTGTTTTTTAAGGGTAAGCTAAGGCAATGTTTTGGAAATATTGTGAATTTGTTTTTTTTTTTTTAATTTATAAATTTGTCAGTTGTTTAAAAAAACCCCACAATTGTTTATTTGCTTGACATTTGTATTATTTATTTTTACTCTACCCTACATTTTACGTACCCTCTGTCTGAGAAAATGTGTTTAATTTTTGTCCTGCCTTTTATTCCCTAATTTGAACATCTGCCAATTCCCACCCACTAACCAGGTCTACTCTATCATACGACAGCTACCAACCCACCAACATGTGCTGCCTTCCACACACAAAACCTGTCAAGGTTATCTATGTAACCCCCTTACCATGCTGTGCCACATAAAGGGTAACACACTTGGAGGAAAGTGCTTTTTACCCTCTTCTACATAAATAAGCTCACAGACTGGCTAGTGTAACTGCACTGTGATTTACTGATGAGAGATCATATATGCCCCTCCCACTTAAAAAGCATGGCTAGTTTTTCCTAGGTCTACAATTTAATACCTAACTTAATTTCTAGCAATTGTAAGCATTCTATAGACCTTTAAGACTACTTAATATATAGGTCAAGTAACAAAGGATTAAACCAAAAAAATAAATAAATAAATATCAAAATACAATGTAAATTATTTTTTGAAAGAAATCCTGGTTTAGGACCTGCACTCTGGTTTGCATGAGGATTTTTCTTTATGAGGCTTGATTGAAAAGGCATAAAATACAACACAAGACTCAAGATTCTAAAACCTTTCTTTTAAAGAACTTTAAAACAGTTTTCCAACCTACGTGAAATTAAGAGGAAAATAAAGGAAAAAGAGCTACATCTTATTGCCATTTTTTTACTGTTTTTCAACACTTGGCATTCTTCTTTTCTGACATCTCACAGCGGATGTGTGTAATAAAAATTACTGTAATACGCGCAACACAATTCTAATACATTTAGCACATTTGCACCAATATTCCACAATTAAATTCATCTTTGCACGTAGTAAAATTTATTAGTAGTAAAGATAACATTTAAAGGGAGAAATCAATATCCTACAAACATAACTGGACTTGAACTCTGTTTTAGATCAAAAAACCTCAGCCATGAAACATAGCTGCCCTGGACATTAACTCCTAACACACACATTTTGATTGTACTGATAAGTCATAGCCAATTCCAATTACAAAGCAATACGCTCAGCGGCTTTTGTCTCTGCATCCTTTTTAAAACTTTCGATCTCTACCTCTTTTGTATTTGTTCTTGATTCTAGCCTGTTTTATGTTACCCTGTGGATCACCTGACAATTTTTTTATCCTGTCTGCCAAATCATTATTCAGCAGTAATGAAACTGCATTTATTTTTACTTTGTGGTAACCATGTGGGGAAGACCCACATATGGCTGACAAAGTCTGGCTTCCAAATACATTTATGCATATAGTGTATAACAAGGAAAAATATTAATATTAATAATAAAATAATAAGGTGCGAGATTTCAGCAATATAGAAATGTCACTATGTGACCTATAGGTGCTGCTGTACAGATGCTGATAGCACATGCTCCATGGACTAACAAGGCTATACATTACAACAATAAGGTCATACATGCAATTAGAAACTCTTGTTCTGATGCAAAAAAAAAAAGTTGTCTCACCAACGTGTGCTGTAAGTGTAGCATATGTGTGTCCTAGATATCATGGTTGCTCAGTCAATTATGTAATGCCTTATCTATTTCTTACTACTCGGTGCATGCGACATTGAACATTTCCCCATTCACCGGAGTGTCTTCTCAAGCGCACTGATGCGAAATGTGAAGAAATCAAATTTAATACAGCTACCTGGGCTTGTAACGCAATAAAATAAGTGTTGAGGGTTTTTTGGTTGTTGTTGTTTTTTTTTAAGTCATTGAGTTTGAGAAAATAGGTAAGGTAACAAATGCTCTCCGCTTCATGTATTTGATCAAAAGTCAGCATAAACTCAGACAGAAATGCCATTTGCATCATATAGATATAGAGTGTTCAGAGTTGGCAAGATCAATTTGCTTTTAGTTGTATTTATTTGCTTTTATTTATATTGAGAAAGTTGCTCATATTCAGACTCAGGTTATGCAGATCCATGTGTAGTTCAGACCTTTAAGCTTTACCAGTTTAGTATTAGAAGCATCTGAGACAGAGTGTATAGTCCAAAAGTATCTAGATCACAACCTTTACAGGCATACCTTTTTTTTTTTTTTAACTGTCAAGTGCAATATAATGACGAATATGAATTTATGTTTATCAGCAAGTCAAAGTCAGAACTGAGCATAAGTGAGGCTCAGTGTTAAGACATTGACATTTAGTAGCTGAGAGATTAATTCTGGCAAATGTACCGACAGAAATGAAATGTAATTGTGTGGTTTATTGTATAAGGATAAACAACTATACAGCAAAGAAATCTGTAATCAAAAAGGAAAATAGTCAATCATTGTTTTGTAGATTTGTACATTATGTACATAATGTGTCTTGACTGTAAGAGTTCCAGTTAAAGTTGAGTTATAAATACTAAATACTAAAATTTAGTTTATCCATTTATCCCAGTTTCATTTACTGACAAAGAATATGTTACGTTTATAAATATTTAAATTAGTACTTAATGCAATTTGGTTTTTTTTGCAAAAACGTCTGGTTTCAATTTGCATCACAATTTCAAACACATGGAATAACCACACGGTATCATTCATAAATCTTTGAGCATTCTGAAAAATGTGGCTCTCATGCAAGCAGAGACAAAATTTCAACAGGAAAGTAAGAAGCAAGAAAGTTTTTACTCGATATCATACATATTAGTATTAAACCTTAAACATTCATCATTTCACCCTTCTGATTGCATTGTACAGATTCGTATGAATATGCAACCATGACAGCGTGTTGGCTTGCGGAATTCTTTTCTGAAACGGTCTTGCTAAAGAAAAGCAAGAATGTCCCTCTGTGTAATGAGATTCTTTGTATTAAAAGCTGATTAGGAAAAAAATTCCCAGCTTTTAATGAATACGCTCTTTTCTCTTCGGCGGCCGTTTGAAAAAGCTGTGAACTTCACTGTTCGCCTCATGAACTTTTTGCAGAGCTTTCTCTTTATACTGCTTGCTTGGTTGTCTATTCAGAAGTACAAGCACCCCACACATGCTGAGTTCTAAGTGCTGAAATTCACTTAGCTGCTCGCGGAAAACACATTTGCTCAAAAAAAACAACAAAAAACAACAACAACAGAGTGAGAATTACAAACAGCAAGTCATTACAATACAGAAGTACTAGGAACCCAATCAAACATTGGCGTCTTCAGTCTCTGCCAAGGATTAAAAATGAGGCCACTGCAACAGCTTTTACTTTCTGTAGCCTTTGCAAGTGTTAAAGTTTTTAATGACCACTGACTTTCTGTACCCAAGGGAGAGTGCTTTGATATTACTAACTTCAAGTGGGTGATGAGTTCACAAGCTCAAATCAAAGCCCTTAGCCATACTACTGAAGGTTTAAAAGTTTTTCAGAATTTGCTCTGATACCCTAAAATAAGTATCTGTATTCTTATTTGATGTACATGTAATACAATAACTGCAGAAGTTTAGCGTTAGACCGATGTATGGGTTGTGTTTGAAATTGAAAAAATTGCTCCTAGTACTTTCATTGAAAGTACTGTCCCTGTATACCAGGAGTCTCCAACGTTGTGTACACCACATTCCTCTTTTTTTGGGAAAAATATTCTTGCAAACCGGCTGGTCAGGGGTGTGTGTGGTTTATTAACATGAAACCATGTAATTACATTGCCATAACTACTGTATCATTTGAGGGGGATGTTTGTTTAACACTCATCTTACTAATGAGCTGAACCTGTTGCAAATATGGAAATGTGTTGTATGCAAATATGGATAGTTGCTCTTAAAACGTCCGATCTGGGTTACTGAATAGAAGTTTGGGGTTTCAAGCCATGGTATCGCTAAGCAACTGTTACAACTGGCTATTCACTTTCAGCTAGTTTGTACCATTAGATATTAGCATGATACAAAACATAAAAGTATTGGGAATAAAGCTATAATAGTTAACTTTAGGTAATGTTTGTAGTTCCTTATGGCAAATAAGTGCTTCTTTTACCAAATCATCTATGGGAACTACCATCAGCTTTATATTTACATATTCAAATGATAGCTAGCATGGAATCTAAATACTAGCTGTCACAATACAAATATGTACAAAGTATACATAGATTACAGGTCTTAATCTTCTTTCTTTCTTTCTTTCTTTCTTTCTTTCTTTCTTTCTTTCTTTCTTTTGTTCTTTCTTTTTCCTACTTTTTATCGGCCATGAGCAGTATGTGTAATATGTATAGATCTGTTTGTTCTGGTTAGTTGTGTGTTGGGTTAATTTATGTTTTTCTTTATGTAGCACCTTGGCTCTTGTCCTGCACTGTAAAGTACATTGTTGAAATAATGATGAATTCCACTTGACTTGAATAAACAAAAACACACTTGACTATAAATGAAGTATGCCATAGTGCTGCAAGCCACTTTTGGCAGCAAAGTAAAAATGCTATTTCTGTCTGCAGTCTGTATTTTCTATCCCTGAATTTACACTTTTTTTTTCAGAGAGTAAAATCAGGCTTAGTTGATCTTGAAAAATGTATGTTGGTATGAGCTATGATAACATGATTTGCATAATATGAATGATGCATAATTTCCACTTAAGCATGTGTGTAACCTGATTCTGAATACAAGAAACTTTCAACCATGTAAATTTTTAGGGCCCGAGCACCGAGGAGCAGGCCAGAATGTCCTGCACCGAAAGGTGCGAAGCCCTATTGTTTCTGCTCGGATTTATTATTTGTCCCTTTTTTTTTTTTTTTTTTTTTTTTTTTTTCAACACATTGGCCAATTGGGGTCCCTTAACATGCTCTGTAGCGCCCCCTGTAATGCAAAAACAAACATTGGTGCACAGATCGGGCAATTATGTACGCACATGCACGAGAGTTGGTATGCATATAGATCTCATCGACCCGAACAACTTTCGCCCTCAAAACTATGAGCTCCGCCCAACAGGAAGTTGGCCATTTTGGATTGTTTTATAAGTGCATGCGGTGAACTTTTAAATACTCCTTCTAAGGGATTCATGCGAATGTCATCAAACATGGTAAACATGATGCCAAGACATTGGAGTTGCTAAATTGCGAAAGGATTTTTGATATCTCGAACGGTGCTGCCATGGCGAGGCGACAAATTATGGCGAAATCAGAGAAACAGGAAGTGTCTAATAAAGGCAAAAATGTCTTATTGTGATGTCACGTGGGGTGTATGTTCGGCCAAAGATTCTGATCGCATCGATTTGCCTATTGTGAGTCCCGGGTATAGCGCCACCAACAGGCCCCAGGAAGTGTGTTTTTTGACAGCTGCATGCGGTAAACTTTTAAATACTCCTCCTAGGGGATTCATGCAATTGAGACCAGACTTGGCCAACATGACGCAGAGAAATTGGAGATGCTAATTTGCGAATGGATTTTTGATATCTCAAACACTGTTGCCATGGCATCGTGTCAAATTTTACTTTTATTTCAGGCATATTTAAGGCTTTTGGCGTGCTTAGATTAACTTGAAATTTGACACATACATCACATTTGTCGGCTGTTAAGTGTGGACAAAAAGGTCAGACAAAGGTGTGTCTCTTAAGTGGCTCACTAGCGTCCCCGTTTGTCTAAAATGTGGGGTTTCTTTTACCTACAGTCCCCAAATGGGTCAGTTTTTTTTTTTTTTTTTTTTCATTTTCTCCCGCTTATCTGTAAATCGGGTCGCGGGGGCAGCAGTCTAAGCGGGCCCCCGCCTTCGACTGCTGCCCAATCCTCACAGCACCGTCCCTTACGGTCCCTCCTGGAGGTGGTGAGCCCACGGGAAGGCGGCCCCACGTCACTCCGACGTCACGGACCTTGATATTTCCCTCGTAAGGGACCCCCGGAGCATAGAGAGTTAAGGGCCTTGCTCAAGGGCCCAAGAGTGGCAGCTTGGCGATACCGGGGCTTGAACCCCCGACCTTCCGATCGGCAACCCAGCGCCTTAACCGCTGGAGCCACCACTCCCCCCAAATGGGTCAGTAACAACATAAAATAGTCCACTGATATTTACCCACTTGATGCACTTGCCCACCGTGCATTGTTTTCTGAGAGGCACCGTACAGCGATACAAAAACGTGCGAGGGCCCGCCATCGCTGCTTGCAGCTATATTTTTGGATTGATTTTCAATCAGCACCCACATTGACTATAAAAAAAGCTTATGCTTTTGAGCATAGTGTGTAAATCAGTCAGACTCAACAGACACTAATTTAGTTGTAAACGTCCCCTGTAAGTATAATAAATGTCCGAACAAGGCAAATCCTACATTGACATATACAGTACTGTATCTGCTTAGACCACACAGTGTTAGACTTGATGCAATGTAGTGTGTTTTTCAAGGTCACCTCCTGTTCCTGTAGCTTGGAGCTGTCACCTCATACAGTGAGGTAGTGCCTTGTAAAATGTACTTGTATAAACTTGGACTCCATGGAAGCCACCAGGCTCATGATAAAGTGGGCAAGTGCATGAGCAGGTTTCTTGTCAGAATATAACAAGTTTTATCGATCTACCAGGAGATAATTTTCAGTTGTTCGCACTTTCAGGTCCAAGTGATGCTTGTGAAGATGACAAAACACTGATAGGAAAAAAAATAGAAGTGTTAAAAGAACTAAAATTCTCAAATTAAAGTACTGTGGTAGAAGATGAAGTGCTGTTTCAAATTCTTTCAATCTCTCAGTAGGAAAGTGTAAATGATTAAATGTACTGAAAGTATGAAAGAAAAAAGATCCAGCTCAAATCTAAAATAAACAAATGTGACAGGAACATTAAGACAGAGACAACATTGTAATCTATGTAGACTTTGTATTGTTACAGCCGGCAATTCACTTTCAGCTAGTTTGAATCTCCATAATCAAATGCTAGCTAGCATGAAAGCTAAATACTAGCTGTCACAATACAAATATGTACAAAGTTTACACAGATTACAATGTGCTCTAAGTCTTAATCTTCTTGTCACCAGTGTTAAAATATAGATTTATCGAAACACTGGCTTGGTGAAGGATCTTTGCAGTTTCTCGACTGAAGTATTTGAAACGATTGATTGAATGAATAAATAAATAGATGCATAAACAAACAAACAAACAAAACCAACCCACTTTTAGTCTGGGAGAATCGTTGACATGCAGGTGTATTTATATTATACAATATTTCCTACTCACTGCCCCTCCCACCACACACACACACACACACACACACACACACACACACACACAAATCTTTTCCTTATCAACATTCTTTGAGGTCTACCTGCCAGTCATGTGTGCTGAGGTGTTCCAGGTCATCTTATCCTTCTTTATTTTGGCTTAATGTCATTTTTTGCATCTCCAAATTGCTTTATAGTGGTGTTAACCCTAACTTTGTGTTCCTTTATTAACATGTCTATGTGCTGACCTTCTATATGCTGAATGGCAATCCCTGGCAAAAAAAGCAAACCCTGACACCTATGTTGGAGTTTTAATTTAACAGTAATGTCAAGGTGTCCCATGCGACATTCCTTCTGTAAGCTGTTCTTAAATATTGGGGTTAGGGTTAGGGTTAACGCTAGACAAATCAGACGAGCATCCCACCAATATTATATTGACAAACGGCTTACCGTAACTACACCAAACCGTCATATTTCATTCATAAAACACTCAAACAGTCTTAATACTTTTAGCAAGCCATGTGTCAATCCACTGTAGATCTGCTTGAAACGAGAGGTGCAAAAATGGGGTGTGCAGTACAGTATATGTAGTGCATAGGGTGTATGTATTGTATTGCATGTAGTGTATTTACTCTTGTATTTACCCCTCTTTTTTGTGAGGGCAAAGAGGGCACTAACCATGCTCTTGCATACCCCTCAGCAAATGTGCAGTTGCATCCCTGCTTGAAACTCAACATAACATTCTCTGTTATGAAAATGCAATTACCTGGACTTAAACTCACAACATTCAAACATGGCCAGCCTGTACCCCAACTCCCACCACACACTTGCATGTTCACGATCACCCTCATACTGATCAGTCACAACTGTTTCCAATTAAACGCTCAGTATCAAAAAAAACTTTCATTTGTTGAGCTCTGTGGAAAGTGTGCATGCAGTTAATGTTTTTTTTTTTTTTTCTGTGTACCAAGCCTGTGTTTTATGTTTTAAATTTTAGAGAAGAGAAAAAAAATAGAATAGAATAGAAAAGCCTTTATTTTACACATATACGTTACATCATAGTGATTTTTTTTTTCTTTGCATAGCCCAACTGGTTTGAAACCTGAGGTCAGAATGCAGGGTTGGCCATGATACAGTGCCTCTGGAAGCACAGAGGATTAAGGGCCTTGCTCAAGGGCCCAAGAGTGGTAGCTGGGTGATACTAGGGTTTGAACCCACAACCTTATGATCAGTAACCCAGAGCCTCAACCACTAAGTTTCCTTAAGGTTTTTAATCTTTGTTTGGTTTCACAGGAGTGGTGGCTCGGTGATTAATGTGCTGGGTTACTGATCATAAGGTCGTGGGTTCATGCCCTGGTATCACCCAGCTACCACTCTTAGGCCCTTGAGCAAGTCCCTTAGCCCTCCTGCTGCTGTATCACATCAGACCCCAGCTTTTGAGCAAGCTGGGATGTACGGGAAAATAATTTCGCTGTAATGTATATGTGACAAATACATGCTATTCTATGTCCTCATTATTATTTTGCCATGTTTTTATGTGAAGATCACCCGCCCCATGCTTATTTTAGGTATATAGAATTGGATTACGATTTGGATCCATCTGCCTGTTTGCTTAATAAATGTCATCTTAATTTGCATTTGCATCCATCATCTTCCCCATTCCATGACAAGTCGCCTGTTTATCAGGACATTCTTTTGTTTCTCCATTTTCAATGGTAGTGTAATGCTGACCCATTAGGTCAAATGTAAATGTTGCCTTTCATCTCAAGTTTTTAAGTTTCACAAGAGACTAAGTGACACTACAATTGTGAAATCAATCGCAGAAACAAGAAAAACCAAGTTTGAAATAAAAAAAATGTAGGGAATAAATGAAGGAATGAGTGTCAAGGAAAACTTCAGCTGTCCTGGATGACACTTAGTATGCTAGTGGTGTAAAGAGGAATGATTGATGAGACCATAACAACAAATAAGGTAAAGAATGTGGAACATGAACTAAAAAAGTAATAATCAGAACTACTCTGCTCTGGACTTGATACGCTAAGCCCTGCATGGTGGATTGGCACAGGTGGTACTGGGATCGACCATCAACATGTGCCAGCACTCTGACAGAAGGTCACCTTATTAGGGGAAACAGGCGGGACAGATGGGAGGAACCTTCCTCTGGAGTCATCTGGACCAGGAACATCCAGCAACAGCACAAAGATGGAGCAGCTGATTGAACTGTTGAACTCACACTGGGTAGCATGTGACTCAGAGTATCATGTAGATTTTATAGCAACTGGAACTAAAAAATATTTTTTATATTTTATATTAAAAATGTTCATAGCATCCATTAAAAAGGCCTTGCCATGATCAGGAATTCTGCTGGTGGCAGGTGTGCATGAACAGATGGGGGGAATAAATAAGAGATGGAGGGAGTTTAACAAGGAATGAAATCAGCTTTTCATTGTTGTTTAAATTATTATCAAATACCATCTTAAAGGTTTGAAAGCATTTTGTACAACTGAAGTAGTTAACATGGCTTTGGGTCATGTTTTGACTGCAGCTCCAAACTAATACAGAAATATAAAATAAAAAAAAAACATCCAGATGGCACTTTTTTTACCAATATAATAATTTTCCTGAAATTTTTTGTATCAGATGAAATGATAGTGATCTTGTAACCTTTCAGCTGCTTCAAGTCTGTTTTTACTGTTTCTTTCACACAAATAAATATTGTCCAAAAAATTATTAGTATAACAAAATCAAAATTGGCAGAATGAAAAAAAATATATTTCTGGTTTCTAATAAATGAAAAACTTAATCCAACTAATCCAACTAACCATATTTTTTTTTTACAGGATTTGATATCTAGTATGTTTCAGCCATTATCCTATATACCATTTTTTGCTGGTATTGGATACTAGGCAGAGGTGGACAAAGTGCACAAACCATGTACTTGAGTTAAAGTAGAGATTCACTCTTTTTCTGTTCCTTTTAAACTTTCACTTGAGTAGAAGTACAAAAGTATTCGCCTTTAAATGTACTTAAGTTTCTAATGTTTTATTATGGCTATAATGTTCATATTATAATTTTTGTCATAAGTCTCTTTACTTAATCAAGTCAGTTTATGTGAAAAAACTTTGTTACTCTCAGCACAACAATCTATTAATAGAATTATATTAATGAGTAAAACACTGTTTGATATCTATTCAAATGATCATGATCACCTTTAGCACCAAATGAAATAATCAGGCAGATTTGGTATAAGGTTATTTGTACTGTATTATTCATCTCATAATGTTTTGCTTGCTGTTGAACTGATGTTGAACTGCATGTTTGTGATAAGTAGACGCCACGAAGCGGCAGTCAAAACAAGTTTAAAACAGAGCGTGTGCTCAACCCTGATTGGTGTCTTGCTGCGTGTTTGACCAGTTACATTTGTATCCACATAAATAAAAAGAAACAACTGATTTTGCAAGATGTAGTTGAGTAAAATGTAACATATTTGACATTGAGTGAAGTTCAAGTAAAAGTCTCCCCAAATGGAAATACTTCAGTAAATTACAGATACGTTAAAAAAAGCTACTTAAGTACAGTAACGAATTCGATTACTGTTTTAATTGATTAATTAAATTACTGTCCACCACTGGTACTAAGTATTTGGGATGCTGTAATCTCTAGTAAATATTAAGAATACAGTAGATTTGTAAGTTTGTATGTTATTTAAACAATTTTAATATTTAGAATAAAAAAAAAAATCACATAACTGATTTTCACTTTGCATCATTCCTGAGGTTCTTTGCATCGTAAAGGTAAAGAGGCTTTTTACTTGTTACGTGTACTTTACAGCTCAGTGAAATTCTGTCTTCATATATCCCAGTGATGTTAGGAATCTGGGGTCAGAGAACAGGGTCAGCCATGATACAGTGCCCCTGGAGAACAAATGGTAAAGGGCCTTGCTCAAGAGCCCAAGAGTGGCAGCTTGAAAATACTGGGGCTTGGACCCTTGGCCTTCCAATTAGTAACCACTGAGCTCCCAATAGTCATGCTGTATGTATCAAAGACAGTTTTTGTTTGGGATCATTTTCACTGTAGAATATCAGTGTCATCTCAGAAAATATAATGGAGTCACAGAGTACATTCTTTACCATTTGACATATGTATAAAAAAGATTTGGTGCTACAGCAAATGATTTAAAAGCCTGAACATGATTGAGATCCGAGTGAGCGATTGAGGGAGGGAGGGATCGTGTATGAGAACGAGTGGCTGTATTGCACTCAATGTGATGTGTTTAAGTGATATATGGTTTAGAGAAGGAGAGGGAGAAATCACGGGTGTCAGGGCATAACACTCAAATAAACACAATGCAAGATGACAGTTTCTCCATCACTAACAGCCCTGTGTTGTGTTGTTTTGTTTTGTCTCACTTGTTGCTTTGAAAATCAACAGCAATGTCTGGGGTGAAGAATAGTTATGATTAGAAGTGTGGAATTATGGGGTTTGGGTCCAGCAGACGCCACTTGCCCTTGAAATGACCTGCTTTATTTTGTTCCCTTGTAAAAAAAAAAACAAAAAAGCAGACCAAAAAACAAACGGCACAATAACGTCGGCTCGAGCTAGTAATTACTCCTGCTGTGAATTCTAAACATTTGGCTCCTTTCTATGTGCGCCGATTGTCATCCGCCAGAAGCCGATGCCATTTTTTTCTCCCCTTCCAGCTTTTTTTTCCTTCATTTATTTATTTCCCCCATCCCCTTGAGCGAGGACCTGTCAAAATTTCCATTACGCCAAATTGTCGTAAATTATGATCATTTTAGATAAGCATCGACTAAATTTACTGGGGACGGATTAAAAAGAGAGATGCCAAAATGACTGTCATTTTCAGGAGACGTGCACTTGTGGCTTTTCCCATTGGTTCAATGTTAAGGAACAGATGAGCATGAGAGCGTCAATCCGGAGAGACATCTCACCCGAGAGCCGAACAAAGTGCTGAGGGATTTTTTTTACAAACCCTAATGTGCTTTCACAGAATATCCAAGGAAAAAACATAATTAGGGATGTTAGTATTTTAAATGAATCTCACAGCAAGCTTGGACAAACTAGCAAGTTTAGTTATAATCAAAGCCATAATCATATGGCAAAATCCTTGTAAAAACAAAACAAGTAAAAAAAAAAAATATATATTCTTTTTAACATTCTTTGCTGTGCCTCGTGGCAGGAAGCATTTGAATACTTCAACTGTGTTTTTCTATTTGTCTTAGGTCTAGACACTTTCTGTTTATAATCAAGACAATACTAATTTTGCTACTCTATGTTTGCTCTGTGAACAAAATATTTTTAAAGAAATTAAAGCAATGTAATTGGGTCCATTCTCAGTAACATATAACTCACGTGATGAAATTTGACTATGACCAGTTCCCTTAAATACAATCCTGGGATCCAGGAACCATAGCCAGTGGGTCAGCAATTTTTTACCCTGTATTTTCTCCTACATTTGTGCACCTGACTAATCCCTTATACAACAACTTCAAACTAACAAGAAGTAAAAAAGAAACAAACTCTGAAGCAACCATGTCTTTATCAACTGCTGCATCAACTGCTGCATACATGAACCCACATACATTACACATACACATACAGTGCATTATCATGACTAACTAGATTCACTGTGATTGTTAAGATTAATGCCAATATTTTCTCTCTTGCCTCCTAGTCTTCTATGGCTCGGACATTATCAAGATATATCCTTGCAAGTGTCAGGGTTATGCCTAGAGCCACAAGCATACAGTCCTTGCATGTCACATGACCTAGTCACATGTCACTGATTACTCACACCACTTCCTTATCCCCCTTCTTTAGCACATATATCCAAAGCCATTACCACCCTAATACATTTTTGTTTGAAAATGTATATTTTTTCTTACTGTTTTGGCCTTTCATCCAAACTGAGACAGTGTTTTTATTTACTGAAAACATTTTTGAAATTGCTATCCAAAGTGGATATATTTGTTTTCGCATCACAGTGTGGACTGTGAAAATGGAGACTTTAGAAAACGATTACGCATTTTTAGTCATCTAGTGCTTTTCACAATGCACATTGTCTCAAAGCAGCTTTACAGAATGTAAGAATTAAAGAACAAAATTCACTTCAAAATTAAAAATTCAAGGTCACTGGAATACCTTTCAAACTCCACAGCTTGAGTGCAAATCAATGCAGTATTTCATGAAATAAATAAGGGCTAAGTCAACCCAGTTATTACGGTTGCACAAGCCAGTGCACTCTTAGTGCCGGTCCCAAGCCCGGATAAATGGGGAGTGTTGCGTTATGAAAGGCATCCAGCGAAAAACATGTGCCAAATCAAATTTGCGGATCTTGAACCAGAATTTCATACTGGAACGGTCGAGGCCCGGGTTACCAACGACCACCACAGGTATTGTTAGGGAAAGAAAAAGTGTAGGAGAGTGGAGGTTAGGGTTGGTATTTTAAATGTTGGTACTGTGACTGGTAAAGGGAGAGAGATAGCTGATATGATGGAGAGGAGAAAGGTAGATATGTTGTGTGTTCAGGAGACCAAGTGGAAAGGGAGTAAGGCCAGGAACATTGGAGGTGGGTTTAAACTGTTCTATTATGGTGTGGATGGAAAGAGAAATTGTGTAGGGTGATTCTAAAGGAAGAGTACAGTAAGAGTGTAGTGGAGGTAATAGTGATAGTCTCTAATAGTGTGATAAATGTGAAGCTGGAAGTTGAATGGGTGATGATAAATGTCATCAGTGCCTATGCTCCACAAGTGGGTTGTGAGATCGAGGAGAAGGAAAAATTCTGGAGTGAGTTAGATGTAGTGGAAGAAGGTGTACCTAGGAATTATAGATTGGTGATTGGGGCAGATTTCAATGGGAATGTAGGTGAAGACAGAGGGGATGAGGAGGTGATGGGTAGTTATGGCTTTAAGGAGAGGAATGTGAAAGGGCAGATGGTGGTAGATTTTGCTTAAAGGATGGAAATGGCAGTGGTAAATATATATTTTGAGAAGAGGGAGGAGCAAAGGGTGATGTATAAGAGTGTAGGAAGGTGCACACAGGTGGACTATGTTCTATATAGGAGAAGAAACCTGAAAGAGATTGGAGACTGTAAGAAGGCTTGGTGGTGTTGAGGGACCGAGCTGGGAAGGATGTGTTGCAAGTTAGAGCAATAAAGAATGGAAATGTGTTGACTGGTGAGGAGAGTGTGTTGAGAAGATGGAGGGAGTATTTTGAGCAGCTGACGAAAATGAGAGAGAGAAGGTTGGATGGTGTGGAGATGGTGAAGCAGGAAGTGGATAGGATTAGTAAGGAGGAAGTGAGAGCAGCGATTAAGAGGATGAAGAGGGAAAAGTGGGTAGGACCAGATGACATACCGGTAGAAGCATGGAGATGTTTAGGAGAGCTGGCATTGGAGTTTTTAACCAGATTGTTTAACAAAATTCTGAAAGGTGAGAGGATGCGTGAGGAATGGAGGAGGAGTGTGCTGGTACAGGTTTTTAAGAATAAGGGGGATGTGCAGACAGACCTGCAGTAAGTACAGGGGAAATAAAGTTGATCAGTCACACCATGAAGTTATGGGAAAGAGTAGTGGAAGCCAGGCTGAGAGAAGAGGTGACCATCTGTGAGCAACAGTATGGTTTCATGCAGAGGAAGAGCACCACAGATGCAATGTTTGCTTAGAGAATGTTGATGGAGAAGTATAGAGAAGGACAGAAGAGGTTGCATTGTGTGTTTGTGGATTTAGAGAAAGTGTACGTCAGAGTGCCGAGAGAGGAGTTGTGGTATTGTATGAGGAAGTCTGGTGTGGCAGAGAAGTATCTGAGGGTGGTGCAGGACATGTATGAAAACAGCAGTGAATTGTGCAGTAGGAATGACAGATTGGTTTAAGGTGGAGGTTGATGAGTTTAGGTTTTCAGTGCAAAGTAATGGAGAGCGTGTTAGAGAAGTGAAGAAAAGATTGCTGGCAGGGTGGAGTGGGGGGAGAAGAGTGGCAGGAGTGATTTGTGATAGAAGAGTGTCTGCAACAGAGAAAGGGAAAGTTTATAGGACTGTGGTGAGACCTGCGATGTTGTATGGTTTAGAAACAGTGGCATTGAGTAAGAGACAGGAGGTGGAGCTGAAGGAAGCAGAGCTGAAGATGTTGAGATTTTTATTTGGCGTAACGAGGACGGACAGGATTAGAAATTAGTTTATTAGAGCCACTGCACATGTAGGACGTTTTGGAGACAAGCTGAGGGAGGCACGATTGAGATGGTTTGGAAATGTACAGATGAGGGACATGGGGTATATCAGTAGGAGAATGCTGAGGATGGAGCCACCAGGAAGGAGAAAGAGAGGAAGACCAAGGAGGAGGTTTATAAATGTGGTTAAGGAAGACATGCAGGTAGTTGGTTTGAAAGAGGCAGATGTAGAGGATGGAGGAAAGAAAAAATAAGAGCTAAGTTGAATGTATATGTATATATGTGTAATACATACTATGTTTAAGAGATGGTATAATTTAACAGTCACATATTGTGTTACCCACACTTCTAAAGTTTGGATAAGTAAATAACCACAGAGTAGGTTGTTCTCACCTGGTGCTTCATAATATCCACCACTTTGGCTCCTTTTCAAATGAGATCTGAGTAAGAGGTTGGATGTTGTGAGTAAAAAAGTTACAAAAGCTCCAACGATTTGCTTTGCAAAAAGACCAAATCATACAGTGAATAATACAGAACAATTCCATTCAAAAAGTTTTAAAGCACAGATCTGGGCAGGTGATAGCTTAGTGGTTAAGACATTGGACTTTGTATCTTAAGGTCATGAGTTTAAATCCCAGCAACACCAATTTGTCCCTCCTGGTCCGCTAAACAAGGCCCTTAACCCCATAGCTGCTCAGTTGTGAATAAGATACCGTATTTTCCGGACTATAAGCCGCTGCTTTTTCCCCACGCTTTGAACCCCGCGGCTAATATATGGATTTTTCCTGGGGTTTTCCCGGTTTCACAAGCTTCAAGCAAAAAAAACTGAGCCCCATAACATTAGAACAATGAAATTGCAGAACGGGTTATTAATGAAACTCTTTTCATTAAATCGCGCTCCCACTGAATCGGGCCGCACCACATCATAAGTATGGATGAGGTTCCTCTGATGTTTGACCTGCCGCTCACTCGGACTGGCAACAGGAAATGCGAATCATTCGTCACGCTGAAAACAACCGGGCATGAAAAAATGCACTTCACCTGTGTTCTTAGCTGCACGGCATCGGGAGAAAAGCTTCACCGATGGTGATTTTTAAACGCACTTCTTGGTCGGCTACTGTTTAGATACAAGCCGTGTAACAGCCACTGACTTTCGTTAAAGCCTGTGTAAAGTTCATTAGTTTCAATGTAGGCACCTGCGGCTTATAGACAGGTGCGGCTTATTTATGTTCAAAATAAAAATCTTTGTAGAATTCAGTGTGTGCTGCTTATATTCGGGTGCGCTTAATAGTCCGGAAATTACGGTAGATGTAAGTCGCTTTGGATAAAGGCATCTGCCAAATGCTGTAACTGTAATAAATGTAACTCGAGAAACCTGAACAAGACAAATCCGTCAAATGAATTCATGAACAACTTTTTCTAAACGGCACCTTACGACCACTGGGGAAAAAAAATAAATCATACACCGCATTGTTTCCATACACCCCAAGCCATTGCAAGTTTCAAATGAGGTACGTCACAGAGTAAACAAGAGGTCACTTTGTGAAGGTGATGGCTAATTGGGATGATTTATCACTACACACTGGCCAACTTTGACAACTACATGCCTTCCCTCTACACCGTTCATTACTGTTATCTGCGACAAGGGAGCGAAGTAGGCTATCTAATCGGAGAATGCAGGAAGGAAAATGGATAAACAGGGTGCTTTCTGGTTTTTACTCATAAGGAGGGGCTTGAAAATCAAAAATAGGTCTCGGCTCACCATGAGCACAAAAAAAAAAAAATGTGTTCAAGTTTTGCAGTTATTCACTGAGGGTAGACAGAGGCACTTATAATCTTTTTTTTTCTTTTCAATTTTGTGTGTGCGTGTGAAATATTTCTGACATCTTAAACATTGCTTTTAAAGCATTAAGGCATTTCAGCAAAAAAAAAAAAGGGCTGAGGGGGGGGGACAAAGCTGTGATACACTTGAATGAGCTTTCTGAAAGCAAATTTTTTTAAGAACTCGGTGCTAATGAAAAGCTATTGTAGTATTAAGGCCCAGAAAGCTTTTAATGTCACTCATTCGTCCCATTACTGAGCATTTAATTAAGTTTGGCTAGTGGCTTGAAGATGGTGTGGAGACGAGGCCTGAAGTCCAATAACAAGGTTAGTTTACACCGTGTGCTTGATCTTGCGATAAGCTTCAGATATGCTGACGTTCCCTTGTACACTGTAATTTGTCAGTAAATAAATAGAATTTACTCGCCTGGGAGTGTGAAAGGAAAAGTGGACAAATCTGTGATCCGTGTAGAAAGAAAACTGGCCGGGCTGCAATTATACTGTACGTAGGTTCATCTTGACATTTCACCTTAAAAGCATTTTGGACCATCAGGCCTTTTCAAATTGGTGCCCAATTTAAAGTGAAACAGAGTTCAGTGACAGTTGTGAACCAAACTCGAATAAGCTGCTTTTTAAACTTAGATCTTTGCCGTACTTTCCAAAGTCTTATGAAAAACGTTGAAGGTTAACTTTCCACACCAAAACATCTATTTGTAATGTGTAGAAGGTAAAGGTGCTTTTTTTTGTCACTTTACAGCAGAATAAAATTCTTTCTTCACATATCCCAGCGATGTTAAGATGCTGAGGTCAGAGCTTATTGTTAGCCAAGATACAGCGCCCCCTTGAGCAGAGAAGACTAAGTGCCTTGTTTAAGGACCCAAGAGTGCCATCTACCACAAACTGCTGCTGAACAGTAGTCTGAATATACAATAAATGGACAAAATTAGTGTAACACCTGACTTTTCCAACCATATGTGTTTTTTTCTTCAAATTGCTACCACAAAGTTAGAGGCGTACTGAAGATGTCTTTGATTGTTGGAGTTATTAAATATTCACTACGAGACCACTGTGTGCAAAGCCAGCTTCATGAAGATATGGTTTGCATAGTTTGAAGTGGAAGATCTTGAGTGGCCTGCTATAAATCTCTGACCTTAACCTTACTGAACATCTTTTTGATTAATTGGAATGCTGACTGCACCCCACGCTTCCTTACCTCACCAGACTTTACTAACACCCTTCTGAGTGAATGAGCACAAATCTCCACAAGCACACTCCAAAATCTAGTGAAACATCTTCCCAGAAGAGTGGAGGTCAGTAGAACAGCAAATGGTGAAGAAATGTGAAATGGGATGTTCAAAAAACATGTACAAATGATGCTCAGTTGTCTACAAACTTTTGTCTATATAGTGTATATTCTGGCTGCATAACAATATCAGACAGTGCTGGACTTATTGCTGCTCGCCCGAGCTGATATTTACATATTACATTTATAGCTGTCAGAGATCCACCAGCCTCGCCTTTCCTCAACACCCTGCCCGCACGGAGTGAGTCTCCCTCATACTAAATACCGGCACCTGGCGCTCATCAGCCTAGGGCCTACTTAAAGCCCCTCTCCCTTCCTTCCGTGTCCGTTCTCTCAGATTATGCTGGCAGAACACCTAAGGACTCAACTCTACCTTCCTACATGACTTCCTGGTTTCTAGTGACTTTCCAAGTTCGGACTCTAACTCCTGCCTTCCCAATCACCATACGGATATTAACCCCGAACTTTACCCTGGTTTGGTTTTGTGCTGTTCTACTTCATTAAACTCGTAAAACGGACTTTGGTTTCCGTCTGTGTTTGTCAGCCTGACAATAGCATTTGTCAGATGCCCCTATCCAGAAGTGTTTTAATATTTGTATCAATAATGACATCCTGATACTGGCTCACTAGGTCAGGAACTAAGAATAATCTCAATCAGAAAAGTCTCTGTTGGGAGGGAATATAGTTAGTAGGGCACACAATTTTTAAGTAATAATTTAAGTACTTTATGAAGTGGTAGGTCTTTAGACATTGTTTGAAGGCTGGCAGTAACTCAGCTGATCACCATCTAGGTCCTAGAACAGAGCAGAGTTTTGAGGCATGTCTTCCTTGTACTGTAAGATAATAGGAGCAGTCTAACAGTGGATCTGAGGAAGCTTGGTACAGCACATAAGTGTTCTGTAGTGAATGCTGATCAGTTTTTGGCTTTGAAGCCCATAATTGAGTGTTTTAAATTTGTAACGGGGAGCTACAGGAAGACGATTGAGGGTCTTGAGCAGTGCAGTGGTTTTTGGAAAATTTAGGAAGTTGAAAAGTTGTGCTGCTGCATTCAGGATCTGTTGCACAGGACAAATGGCACTCTGGCCTTGCCAGAAGTCCAAAAGGAAGTTGCATTAGTTGTAATGACTAAAAACTGAACTATCAGCTGCGTGGCCTGCATGGCATTGAATGGACAAATCCTTCTGAGGTTTTAAAGAATAAATCGGCATGAGCATGTCAGATTAGCAAAGTGACAGAAAAATTGGAAAGTTGATTGCAAATCTCAATATCATGCAAGTGTGTGGAGAATCCCAATTAACTAAAACACATCTCTGTTTTACTCAAATTCCACCCTTTGTGCATAAATTCTGCATAAACACTTAATTCAATAGTTATATCTGATGCATGTCTGATGTTACTCAACTCTGAATAAGGCCATGCATCCTGAAGGCTTATTCTCAAAGGCAATCAAGAAGAAAACTTTGCTTGAAGTTACATCAGCCAGGCAGTTTGTGAAATCTAAAAGCAAAATCTAGTCACATATTAGAAAAACTGCATTGCACTGAGCCACTTTACACTGGCTAGTTTGATTGGATATTCCCATAGCACTCTGCTGTTGTATAAAAATCCCACCCTTTTTTAGGTTATACTTTTCTTCACCAGGTTAACGATAGCGATGGGAGATACCACATGTTTCTTTTCATTAAGATACCAGGTACTTTCCAGACCTGTATTAATACCAATATCTGAGATCGATACCAATAGCGATAACTATGACTTTAAAAAATATTGGTTTTAAATTAAATATTTATTGTTATTGAAATATTAAATAGACTACAATGGACTGGACATCCATTTCATTAATTTTTTTACTATTTATTGAATATAATAAAAAAAAATAGCCAGATTCAAACTGTCACATCATGTTTCTCCATTGCTTTATAGGTTTTTTGTGAACACAAGAATGTAATTTTTTTCCATTGAGCTTGTTTTTTTTTTTTTTTGGACTGATCAGTTAAAAAAAAATTATTAAAGAACCAATAATGCAGTGATCTCAAGATATATGACTGAGTGACCGTATGCTTTCGGCATTGTTAGTTTGTACAGCAGAAAAAGAAATAATTCCTATTCATGTAAGTATGCAGGAATGTTTTGGGTTAAGGCTTTGGGTTACTGATTGAAAGGAAGGGGGTTCAAGACCTGGTATCGCCAAGCTGCCTCTCTTGAGCAAAGACCTTGTGTGCTCCAGGGGAGCTGTATCATGGCTGACAGTGCACTCTGACCCCAGCTTTCTACATCGCTGAGATAACCAAATAAAGACTTTCACTGTTCTGTTAAGTGCATGTGACAAAAATAAAACACCTTTCTTTTCTTCTTCTTTCTTAAGTAATAATAATCCCATGTAGGATAGATATTTTGAAGTGAGTATAGTGCCTTTCCATATAACACTGGTATCAAATGTATCGATATTTTAGAACAAAGATGCCCACACTTGGCACATGGGCTAAAGTTAGGCCTTATTGACCTTTGATTTAGGTTGCCATGCCATATATGAGAAGAGAGAAATGTGTCAATAGCATTTTTTTTTCCTTTTCTCCACTAATTTAACATAATATTTTTTATTATTTAAAGTGGCGAAACCTTTAGCAGTACCTACCTCTGTGAGTAGACTTTCAATCTGATGAACTTGAACCAATGTAAATTAAAAGCAAACTCAAGAACTTTTACCTAATCAGCCCAATTTTGAAAAATCTCATGAGCAGTTTCTTGTCTCTCATTAGAGTGTCACTGATATTGCAAACATGTGGATGTATTGCTTATAACTTAAATAGCTGTATTATACATTAATCTTTATTGTATTATAAATAAAATTGTTTCTATGGTTTAATTGTACTATGTTTTTTTTTTAAAGGAACATTTAGAAAAATGTTATTAGTTAAGCAGATTTATTTAATTGTTGTATGTATTTATCTATTAATATTATGAAATCATGAATGAGGTGAACTATGTCAACTTTGATTTTATTATAATCCAGTTTGGGGTAATGCAAAATTTTAGCCAACAGCCACAGTGACCAACTGGGCCAGTGCTAATCAACATGACAGCATATATCTATAAGTTGCTTAAGTTACAATTCCAATCCAGAAATGATATCACTCTGTTGTGCTTAAATGATGAAATGAACTTGCTCATTCAATGCGTGTCCTTCACATGGGCTACTGGTGGCGTTTTTTTAGCTCACTCACCTTGCATTTTCTTCGTTAATTACGATTGCCATGTGCCCCGAGCCTTTGAAATAGAATTACCTTGAGAAAGTTATTTATTCAGAAGCATTGATATTCCAGGCAGAAGCCTACCTGGTTTCTGAGCTTCTGACAGCCTCTTATCTCTGCCAGTTCATCAACAGGTGTTCGCTGTCAACATGGCACGATCTAAATGCAGGGCGCGACTTTCACACACCGAACTCCGTTTACTCAAATAGATTAAAAAGTGTATGTTGGGACAGCAAAGTAAAGTGTAACTCCTATAAAACCACAAGGAAAATAAACTTTTTTTTAGCAGAAATGAATTCAAGGAAAATACCTGGATGCTTGTAGCCTGCAAGGGGTTGAAATCAAGCCTGGAAATCTTCCACACATACAGGGTTTGCAAGTTGATGCAAACCAATTTGAAAGCATTCCAATGCATGATTGGGAAACTACCCATAAGGCGGTTTATTCGATAGGATTATAATTATGGCGACTGTCACGTCCCAGCAGGCTGCCATTTTATTTCGAGGAGACAAGCACTTGAGGGAAATACTTTTCTACTGTGCAGATGTTTTAGAAATTCCATTTTCTGCAAAATAAATAAATAAGAAGTACTTCAGATTTATAGAGAACATCTATTTATTGTTTGTGGAACTGCTTCGTGACATTGCTCAGAGAGCTGTACAAACAAAAACCGAATGAAATTAAATGAAGAGACAAGTCCCAGGTTAAAAAATAGTTGGAATTAGCATGTCAAGCTAAGCATGCTGCCAATTCCCCTCTTGGAAAAATGGCTAGTTTTGAATTCCAAATTCTTTCCAGTATGGTGTGTGTTTATACTGTAGACTAATTGAACAATACATTACCAAGCTGCTGTTATGTTTCAGCTGGTCATATTGTATGTAAAAATATACAGTACTTCGTGATCAATATTTCTCACTGGATGAAACCAATAACACCAGAAACTGCACTGAAGGGAAATGTTGAGTCATTTGTGACTACACATTAAATAACACTTTATTTGTTCTCATACTGTAGAATTGTGAATTTAGACCAGCAAAAATGCCTGTTGATGTCAACTGAGAATGTTTTTAATGAATCCCGAGTTGAACGTGACAACTCGAACGTTGGGTCATTTTTCCAACCTGGAGAAACCTCTCAGACACACTGCTGTAGACATTACATCATCCTTTAAGGAAGGCTGCTCATTGAGCTATAAAAACGGTTCTGTTGAATTGACACAAGCATCCATGTTGTGCACTATCATTTTCAGAATCACTCGTCCACATGAGTGTGTAACAGCTGCAAAGGTGATATGAGCAGGAAGGAAGAAAAGAGATTTATCTTTGAGCTCTCCTGTAAAACACACCACAGGACACCTTGTGTTTGGGGCAACAGATAAACACCTTTTAATGCTATGTTACACTCTAGAGATTTTTATATATATTATAAATAAATATATATATATTTTATATATATCAGTGGTCCCCAACCTTTTTTGCGCCACAGACCGGTTTAATGTCAGACAATATTTTCACGGACCGGCCTTTAAGGTGTGGCGGATAAATACAACAAAATAAAATGATACAACCAGCATAAAAACTGGTATTTTCTAAATATAATAATAAACGTGAATCCACTGTGTTGTTGTTTGTTCATTTTGCTCGCTTGGGGGTTTGAATTTAGCGGTAATTTATTATGTGTTAGCGGCCGGAGCAGCCCCTTTAAGAAGGTAGTGGATGAAGGAAAGACATGTGACCGAGGCATCATGACATGCATCAAGAGTGAGTCATAGACAGATGTGGAGGAGTGAATCCAGTAATTTTCCAAAATAACCAACATCGTTTAGAATCAGATAATAAATAAAACGGAAATAATGTAAGTTATGTATTTCTGTGCGGCCCGGTACCAATTGTCCCTTGGGTTGGGGATCAATGATAAATATTATATTTATATATAGTGCAAGATGTGTGTAAAGCACAATATGTATTGAGAATATTGGATAAATTTACAATATGGAATCTGCACATTGTATGTACAATTGTACAAAAGTTATTTTGCCTGAAGGAGTAGTGCACAGTGTAGCAGGGTGATGGTTAATGGAATAAAGCTGGCCCTGAACCGGCTGGTTCTGGTGTGTATGTTCCTGTATCTCCTTCATGATGGAAGAAGGTTAAACAGTTTGTGACTGGGATGTAAGAAGTCCCTGATGATATTGTGTACTCTGCACAGTAACCTGCTGTGGTGAAGGTGCTCAATGGCAGGTGGTTTGGTGCCAGGGATGCATTGAACGGTTTAGATCACCCTTTGCAGTGGAGCCTCACCATACCATATTCACATATTCACAATGTGTAAAAACAATCTTAAAATGCGTACCCTCTACTACCCCTTAATGGCCATTGATTTGTTGCCCCAGGCCAACAATGTGCTTTGAAGGTACTAAAATGATCAATCATAAAATTTGTATCCTCTACTCCCCTGCCAGGTACCTGTTTGTTGAGTGTGTTTTGAGGGTACTATAAAATGGCAAGGTTTTTTTATAGTACAACTACAAAACTTTTTTTTGAGGTAGAAAGGAGGGCACATTTTATTAAGAATTTTTTTCTAATTTTCTTTTCATAACTAATCAGATTCGTTGTGTCTGTTGCACTCACAAAACAGTAATGAGGCTCTCATTAATTTACAAATATTTAGTGCATGAAAAAGTCGTATTGAAGTCTTATTGTCTTAAAGGTTTTACAGTGTAGTCATAGAGAAATCATTTGTATCCTGTGTGTAACTTTTCTTTGTATTGTGTTTTGATGCCTTCCTTGTCTGTGCTTATGTAACAAATGAAATTAATTTTGCATTTCTTTTGTGAAGATTTTTCAAGCAAATGAATGGTCATTACCCTTAGGACTTTTATTATTTCTCAGAATTTATTTGACGATTCAATTGTTTTTTTTTTTTCAATTGTTTTCCTTTCCGCACCATTCTGATTGTGTTGATAGAAATCTCAAATATTTTTCTGAATCTTTTTTTTTTTTTTCATTTATTGAAAAAATGCAAGCGCAGCACTCCATTCTCAAGGCTGTCTCTCCAAACAGGGTGCATGCTGTAACTCCCACATTAAAGAAAAAAAAAAGGTTGAAGAAAGCTTATTTTTCAACCCGGTGTTTCAGTGGGAGGTCATTTACCTCACAAGCTCTGTTGCATATTACATCCAATCATCAGCTCCTGCCCTTATCTCCCAGGGACGGGCCGCAGCATGCATCTATTTTCATTTATTCGCAAGATTTATTGGCGCTCGAGTGTTAATCGTTCGCATATGGCTTAGTGAGGTCGTGCGAGTCTCTTGGTAATGGAGAGCTGTGATCACATTGATGGCCTGTGAGGCCCGATGGATTACATCTTCTACATCCTTACAGCAGCGCAAATCGGGAGACAGTGAAATGTGTATTGACTGAGTTCTTGCTCAGCTGCAGGTTCGCCACCCCATTTCATCGGCTTCCATTGCTGGATGGTGTTTTTGTTGCGAAATATCATGGGTGTTTTCCTGGGGTCTTCACGTTTTTTGTTACATCATTACATGAGAGCTGCAAAAAAAAAAAAAAAAAAAAAAACAGCAATTTTTTTGTATAGCTGATAAAATTCTCACCCATCTGCAATACTCACAAAAAACACCACTAAATTAGAATAGTCAACAACAAAGCAAGTAATTCAGTTATTTTAACCTTTATTATCTTTTTTAACAATGGTTCTCAAAGTGGGACCCCTGGGACTCTTAAAGGCCTGTGAAGCTCAGCCGGGATTTAGTAATTTTTTTATTTGTTTGAATAATAGAAATTTCTACCCACCATTTTCAAAGTTTATTAACCTGGTGACTGGCTTTAATCCTAACCTTGATAAATCCCAAACCAAGAAAGCTTATGAATAAGAAGTCTAATGTTGCTGGAGCATTTTCAGATACAATGAATCCAATAAAATAAGCAGAATTTAACTGTACACACAAATCTAATAATGATAAAGATAGATCTTGTAGATTCCGATGTGGCCCATCCAATACATTTTACACATAAAGGGGTCGCAGGCTGCAGAAAGTTTTCAGCTAGTGATTTTTACCAAACAAATCACATGATTTAACTCGAAGTAGTTAAAGCACCAACACTGAAAGCTATTTTCATGATTGGGAGAGAGACAGAATGAAAAACAAACTCTTTTGAAAAATCGATTTCAGCTTCGAAATAATTTCCCTTTTTGCTGCGCAGGCAATTACTGTCCACTCAGTTGCTTTACTCACGATTCCTCAAAGCAAATTGGTGCTTTTACTGAGTTATAAGGTGATGTGCATGCCAGTCGATGTTTTTGCATCTGACCAAAAAAATGGGTACCTTTGTGCTTGTTCATTTTACCGGCAATTACGGAGTATTGTTTATGTAAAGCCAAGTAGACAGCTTTACCTGTAAGAAGTTGGACAGGAGACAGCAAATAGCCTCTTTTGTACTTAAAAGGATTAGAAGAAAAAAAAAAACAGCAATTCTTTTTTCTTAGCAAAGCTGGGTTTTAATGAGACACCAGGTTATCACTTTTATACAAGCAGTGATTTTAATGTGGTAACTAAAGGTTTGGAAATTACACTTAGATACAGTATGTTCATGCTAATGTTGCTGAATTCTGAAATAATTAGTTTCCAAGACATTTCGCAACAATGCACTTAAGTGTGTTTGTGTGTTTTTTGTGTATATACATACACCAACCAGGGATAACATTATGACCAGTGAAGTGAATAACACTGAGTATCTCTTCATCATGGCGCCTGTTAGTGGGTGGCCATGTGTGTTAGAAGCAGGAAAAATGGGTGAGCGTAAGGATTTGAGTGAGTTTGACGAGGGCCAAATTGTGACGTCTAGATGACTGGGTCAGAGCATCTCCAAAACTGCAGCTCTTGTGGGATGTTCCTGGTCTGCAGTGGTCAGTAACTGGTGACCAATACTCATGGATGCACGTGGGGAGCAAAGGCTGGTCCGTGTGGTCCGATCCAACAGACGAGCTCCTGTAGCTCAAACTGCTGAAGAAGTTCATGCTGTTATTGATCGACAGGTCAGAACTGTTTTGGCAGCAAAAAGGGGACCAACACAATATTAGGCAGGTGGTCATAATGTTATGCCTTTTCGGTGTATATAGACACCTGAGTTTACCAGCCACATATGCTTCTTCCCCAAACTGTTGGAGGCACAATTCTGTAGGATATTACTGGAAGCGGTAGTAATTTACCTTCACTTGAACTAGGAGACCCAAAACTACTCTAGCATTAACAAAGCCAGTGGTAGTAAATATATTTGTTTTTACTTTAGAAAACATTGGGGAATAATTTTATTCTATTATTTTTTATTTCACTACTCATTAATCTTACATTATTATTTTAAATGTATAATAACTTGATAAAAAATAATGCATTCTCTTCAATAAATAAAAACTGGTCATCAAGGTACTAACAGTAACTTCATTTAGCATCAACCATCCAGTTTATTATTACAATCATTTTCCTGTGACAACATTCTACGTCCTCATTAATGTGGGAGTTTAGGACATTGTTTCACCTTAGCTTGTTAGGGAAATGTTTGACAGGATCAGGTCCATTTCCATAGCGTACCTTATTAAAACATTTTAATGAGCTCTCATTTTTCCGCCAATAACAACTAGCTAAA
Organism: Silurus glanis; assembly: GCA_014706435.1. NCBI lineage: Eukaryota > Metazoa > Chordata > Actinopteri > Siluriformes > Siluridae > Silurus > Silurus glanis. The sequence goes on along the minus strand of JAAIIK010000057.1, from coordinate 1,157,376 downwards.
AGGTTAGGGCTTTTACGTGTCCTTCAGTGGAAGCTGTATGTTACGCTAATCATGCTACGCACACTGGGTGGCAATAACACATTGGGAGAAATGATGCAATTCGTATTGTTTCCTTCTTAGCGAGCTGCTGTAGCTTGAGATCCTTCAGCTAGTAGTGAAACAATCTGATGTCGATTAAAACCAAACTCTGCAAGAGAGAGAGAGAAAGATAGAGAAAGAGAGAGAGTCACTCAGGCATGAAAAGGCATACTGTACAATGGCTGCGTTACTCTTGACATTTCGAGGCTATTGTTTTTCACAGCTCATAAGGCTGCAGTCACTGACTTTTCACACCTGTAGACATAAACAAATGTGCAACTGTTTTTAGTGTTTTTTGTACTTTTGTAGATCACAATCCTGTCATTATTACATTTTTAATGGTAAAATATACAGTGTGTTTTGTCTGGATATGAAGTACAGTCACATCTATTCACTATACAGTATAAGATACACTACAGTATTTCCAAATCATTATTAGAGTTTCAAGCTTGTAATAGTCCTCTGTTGGGATCTATTGATAAATAGAGTTGTTTCTTTCTGCAAAGAAATGCTTAAAACATTTACCAATAGATGTGATTTAACAAAAAAAAAAAAAAACATCGCCCCAAACGTATCAGTCCCAATTTAAGATTTTTCCTATGGTAATTAAGAAATAAAACATAGCAATTGGAAAATAATATTGGGGTTGTGTATTGTCCATTAACAGCACATCCCAAAATCTAATACCACATCAGACTGTTAATGATAGTAGTCAGGGTGGGATTTATTCCCCTTGTGTTATTGGTTTACATGGGTTGGAGTAGAAGATCTTGAGTGACCTGCTATAGAGCCCTCGCATCAACACTGTACACCTTTGAGATGAGATGGAAAGCTGACTGCACCCCAGGACCCCTCACCTCATCTACATCAGTACTTGACTTTATTAACACCCTTGTGGCACATACAGTAGCAATCTTATGGTCTGGTGTCCACAAACCTTTTTCCATACAGTATAAGTCAGGTCCTGTTTTCAATTATGATACAGCAGCACCACCCCATTTCTTTATCTTTATACTGTATGTTATCAAGAAATCGTAAAACACAAAGCCCTCCTAAGAAGGTTATTCTAGGTGAGGAAAACCTACTGAATGTTATCAAGAACTGGCAATGGAGAATAAACACCCCAAACAAACAACTACTTATAGAAGACTTGAGAATTATAAATTGCTTTCTTTTTTAAACAACAGCATGTTATTTAATTATTTATTATTAAGCTAGGACGATAAATAATTGTTGTTGCCAAAGAATCGATAACATATTACCTAAAATGATTCTGAGCTGCTGTTTAAAAATAAACAGGACTTGTAGACAATCGGATTCAAGAATTCAATAGCAATGAGATAATATAATATAATATAATATAATATAATATAATATAATATAATATAATAGTTTATTTGGCAGCATTTATCCAAGTGAAAGAGAATATACAGTAATTTAATCAAAATGAACAGTAAACAAATAATAGGATCTGATTACAGCACCATTTTCTTCTATTCCTTTCTATTTTTTGACTAAAGAATAGCACGAAGGCACCTGGTTGTTTGTAGAGCTGACTGTGTTTGTAGGAGGACAGCATGTCAAGAAAACCTGGCACACTGCTCCATGATTGTTTATTTTCTCCCCACTATTATAGAGTCTGTGCATTGAGGGATGTCCTGTCTGCAGGATATAGGCACTCGAATCGTGTGTGTGTGTGTGTGTGTGTGTGTGTGTGTGTGTGTGTGTGGCAACATGTGAATGAAAAGTCCTGGTGCCTGGAGTACTTTATTGTTTAATGTCTAATGGAACGGACTAAATGGAAGAGTGAAGAGTAATTCTTGAGTGTTTAGGCTCAGAGCCGAGCTCACTGTTTCCTCCCACCTTTTTTTTCCAGGCTTCTTGTAACATTCATCCCTGTATAAGTCACTCTATCCTCCATTATATCACCACAAACACACATGTAATATAGGTTGGCTTGTAATTATGTGGGAATGTGAGATTTAATTAACAAACCATTTATGTTAATGGCTTTTTGATTATGGGTAATTATTCTTTTCAGGGATGTTTACCCTGAAAACGATTTGTCAAAAGCGCAAATGTCTGATGGGCCGTTATTTGTATAGGGAGTTAAAAATATTGTGGCGTCAACTGTTTATGAAATGCTTGTGAATTTTTTTCAACAATGCAGAATCAAATGCAGGACCCGATCTAGCCTTATGAAACTTTCCGCAAGACTCGTGTGAGTTTGTATAAAAACCTAGCAAGGGTAAGTTCAGACATATACCTGAAAATGATACTTGAGTAAAAGTAAAGATACCTTACTTTTAAAAATCAACAATTCCAATATGACTTGAGTCTCAAATGATCTGATTTGAACAGTACTTGAGTATTTGACTCATATTGAACGTAGGCTCAGAGGTGCACTAGACCTCAACACCAAGACACACGTTAGTAAAAAGCCACAAACAGTTGATTTGTGAGGTTTTATTTCCTAAAATACAAATCAAATTGTACACCTAAAGACTGCAAAACCATCAACACAACAGCCTCTTCAACATACCAGAATGAATCAACGATCAAACAAGTCGGACAAAAAAAAGCGAAAGTGGAAAAACGATCTTTTGAAATGGTATCTTCAGGTAACAAATAAAAGTACAGTATCATGTCACAAAGTAGAAAAATCATTAGTATTTAATGGAGATATAAAATTAAAACAAATATTTTAAAGCTGACTGTGATTTGATGCAAGTCTCAAGTTCTATTGACTAATATTTCTAGTCAACAGAAGCTGGTTGAAAAACTGTTAACGTTTATTGTCAATTAAAACATATTGGAGTAAAAAATACATATACGAAATCATAACGTTAGTTGAGTAGATATTAAAAGTTGCTTAAATCTTTGATACTCAGTAAAACTACAAAGTAGCCAAAAATGTGTTAAGTATAGTAACAAAGTACATTTACTTAAATATCACTGGTTAACTTTAGAGTGAAGCTTGAGGTTAGCATTTGTACTTTGATCTTTTTCAATAATATCACATGAAAGACAACTCAGTTCCTTGTAAGAGCAAAATTGCTATTTCATTTCATTAGATTTCATTATTGGGATCTTTAAGACATAGGAGAAGTTACACAGCAGATCAAAGAAATAAGCAACGGATTGATATAAAAATATAATAATGATAAAAAGAAGATTAATACCACAGCACTGTAATGTCATGCAGGATCTCAGCCCACGATAACCCCACAACAAGAATCTAGGACTGTGTTTAGGTGAAAAGCGTGACCTTTGCGCGCAGGCTTTTGTAGGCACTAGTCATCTCTTTGATGAGTGTCGGTGTCGATGTTTTTGAGCTCAAAGCTATAATCTCACGCTGTTTAGAGCACGCTCTGCCTCCTGTGACGATTTCTCAGATGGATGAGGTCAGAGTAGGCCAGCTTGGGAAGGACAAAACCGCATGACCATCGGTCGCATGTCAAACGCTTTAATGGAGTTGTGTTTCAGAGGTGGACAACTTTTACTCTCAAGCTATTTGTTCATTTCAACCCTATTGTAGGGTTTTTTTTTTTACTGTGCACAATACAATCATAGATAAAGTTCTTTAAGGACATCTTATTAGATACTGTATATCATTTTATAAGGAATCAGCTGAAGTGTAAAATAATAGGTTTATGTGTATAATTCAGATGTAACACAATGAATGTGTATGTAACTATGTATGTTAATGCTTTACATATTCATATCCGGATTTCAGTCTGTAGTGGGATTTTTTTTGTTTGTTGTTGTTGTTCATTTTCTTTTCTTTTCTTTTTCTTTATCTATATAATGAACACTGCAAAACGCTAAGAAAATCACCAAGTCTCTTTGCCATGAACCAACTCAAACACCATTTTCCAAAATCCAATGCAAAACACAGGAACATGATACTTATAACATGATTTAGCAACTATTTTTTGTCTTTTGTAAACTTATATAAGAGCGCTAATGAGAAATTGAGATGAGAATAAATAATGCATAAATAAAAAACGTAATGTAAAGGTAATGTAATATCAAGCAAGTAAAGTTGAAAAAAATTTACAAATGCTAAACCTGTTTTTTGTATAATTTTAAATCTTGTGTTGGTATTTAACTCCTTTACTAATAACTTCTTTCAAACATGTGTTTAATAGCAAGGTCTAGCTCATGCCAGCTGTAAATATGGGTTCCATAATTATACCATAGCTGCTCCATAGTGGACAGTCATGCGAGGTTTAGTAATATGAAAGCTCTTATGAAAATAGTAAATGAATGTACAGAATGTTGTTGTTGATATACTGTTTGATATGATTCATTTGGATAAAAACAGTCCTGAATTATCTATATTAACAGCTGTTAAACATAGAGTTTACCTAACCAGGTCTTACATCAATGCCTCAAACTCATATAATTGAACATTTTGTCCACTATTACTTTTTGTGCTGATGTTGTACTTTTTATGGAACACCTACCTACATGCACAGTACATGGGGGAGATATTCACTGTCCATGTTGCCTTGTACGTGGATCATAAACTAAAATTAGGCTGCAGTTTTTATCAATAATAAAAAAAGGTTTTCCCCCCAGAATATGGCCTTATTGCCCTGCAAACCAGCACAAAAACAGCTTACTACATCAGATGCTGAGAGTTCCAGAGTGTATTTTTTATGGCTACAACATCTGTGCTAGATCTTTCTCAATGCTAAAGAGCTACATTTAGCTCTTTAAAATAAAAGTATGCACTCCGACACACATATACCGGTGGGCATTGTACCAAACAGCAAAACAGATGGAAGGAAACGTGTTTCAGGACGAGCTACACTACAAGTGGTTTGGAACACTTGTGCTTCTTGTGATAACCGGAATAGTCATGTGTAGCATTACAATTGGCAGCTGCAGACCCAAAACTGTCCAGAGAATCCAGGAAAAAAAGACAAATCTGGCAAGGAAAAGCAACAACAAAAAAGTCTTGACCATAAATGAACAGCCGAAGTACAAGCCACTTCTGCTGAGTGACAACCCACTTTTCTATCAGCTTGTGAAAGAGTACACCCATGAGATAATGGGATTTATATGGCGATGGGCTCAGCCGAAGAGGTGTTTCAAACAGACCTTCACTTCCAAACGTTCAGCATCTAAATTCACTTAGCAAAGCGAGGGTCCACAGGCCCTGAAGTCATTACCAGGCTGCTTTTCGGACTGTTTGGGAAGAGACTGCCCATTTAGACTGAGCTGGACATGGCAGTAAGTCCTTACAGCAGTGACAAGTTCAGAGAGAGAGATGTGATGAAGATAGAAAGGAGAAGTAAGGATTTGAAGGTAGAACATTCTAACAGTAAGAAAACATTAAGAAAAAGTGAGACAACATCCTTGTGTTTTAGATCATTTTGGGAACATGGAGGAGAATTTCAAAGGAGATCATTCTCACAGGCTCATTTAAAGACACAATCAGACATATGCTAAAAAACTAAATAGATTTTCCATACATTTTTCTATTTCAGTGGATATTATGCAAATAGCCATATTCATACAAGTCTTGATGATTGAGTTGGACTATAAAACATTTGCCCAGCAACCATGAAGACATGTATTTTGATTGTTAATGACTTTGGAACCAAAATTAAGGGGGGAAAAAATGGTTTCCTCTGTCATTAGTATTTAACATCAGTATTCTGATCATGGACACATTGTGTCCTGCACAACAAATCCATGCATACATTAATTTTGCTTGGCTTGAGACTGAAATAGACCTTGTTTGGCACACTAATCCATTGGAGAGCACACATTAACACCAATTTATAGTAACCTATGCACTTATGGCTTATTTTCGGGAACATATCTGAAATTCTATCATTGGGAGCAGTATAAACCAGGTGACTAGAGTAGAGTACAATAGAGAATGCAGTACTTTTTCAGACACAGCGTTGGCACAAATCACATATTTACATTGGCCTTAATATACAATGTATATTATATATTATATTATTATTATATTTTATAATAATATAAAAACTTTCTTATAATGCCATATTTCAGTATCCCATCATAGTACAATTCATGCAATAATACAAACTGTACAAAATCATGCATATAAAAGAATGCTGAGTCTGGATCTGACATGTCTCACAAATCCATACAAGTGCAGGCGTCTACTTATTATATTTTTATGTCACAGTTGTCATACTTTGGCCCCCCATTGAGCACTTTGACAGCCAGCTTTCTCTATAGTACATAAGAAGTCAGTTTGCTACTTTGTACTGTGCAGATTGTAGAGCATTTCTCTTCTCCACTCCTTACTTATAGTTTTCTGTCCTCAAAGCAAACTCGTGCTTCATGTCCTCGTCTGATGGTTGCCGCACAAAAAGGCAAGGAAACCATTTAAAGTGGATTTCGTGTATAGAAATGTTTTTCCCAGGCTCCCCATGAGGCAAGCTCACCAGGCATCAGTGCAACTGGCAGTGGTTGGAATCTCGTCCAACATCCCCAACAAAGAACAAAACAAGCAAACATGGCTTCTCTACAAGACATTAACTATTCAGCTCCACATGCAAGGCAAGCACTGGCCGCATACGTGCCAGGACACACTCGCTGTTCAATGCTAATGAACGCCTGCGGTGAGGGGATAAGACCAGGGTGTTGTTCCCCTCTGAGAGCCCGCCAGCACTAATATGGATGACTCATTAGCAATGTAGAACAAGATCGATTAGAAAGCCTGCATGGACGCCGACGGGCTACAACATGTATGCTTCCAGGTCCCAACTGAACAATAAGGGGGTCCCTTCGTAAGTCTTTGAGACTATTTGCATTTTTTTTTCTTATTTTGCACTCCGATCACACTGGCTAAATGTGTTGCTGCAGATTCGACCTGGTGTCCAGTAAATGCAAGCTACTACTACATCAGTCTTGTCTGCAGATGGTTAATTATTTTCATCGAGAAAATGATCTGGAAATTGCAATGAAGTTTCTAACAAAGCCAGCTTTGGTCAATACAAAGCATGTGCTCCTGCGTCCTCTTTCCAAGTGTCTCCAGACGGCAAACGTCAAGGCCCTGATTTACTACAATCTCGAACAAGAGGTTAATTTGCATGATAAACTACACCATGTATATTGTTAGTTGCCATGTGGGTGATTTACAACAGATCATTGTACTTCATGTGCATGGTGAAGAAAGCCACATTTATGTAAAATGATTTTTCTGTAAGCTAATTTTTCTTCATAGCCATTGCTATTTATCACTTACAACAGAGAACTGGAATTTGAGACAGAAAAAGCTTATTTATAATGATGTTTTTTTTCCATTTGTGCATATGGTGGCAAGGTGTAAGAAATGTTTGTTCCTATTATTTATGAATTAAACATAAAACCAAATAGGTTTTACTAAATTATCAAGTATAGCGAAATTATGACTGTAGTACTTTCCAGTTTAGAAAATTTTCATTTAAAACGGGGTTAGACCCCAAGGTTAAAACTTTAAACCTCTAAGGTATTACATTATGGTGCTAAGAGAAAGAAACATGCTTTTACAGCAACATTCATCAACATTCTTCTCTTACCATGTCTATCTAAGTTTTGTTCAGACCCCAGATCAGTGGTGGGCAGTCAGGGCCAGCAAAGCCTTCTTTGCTGGCCTAAACACTATCAGAAGCACTGACCTACATTTCCAACCTAAATTTTAATATTTGTTAAATGAAATTGTATAAATTTATTCCCAACAGTTTATTCTATTCATTTCGTAGCGTTTCTCTTGGCTGCACTGCTTCCAGTACGTGTTTGTGGATGTTCGATTTTTTGTCCAATCAGATTTCAGCCTCTATGTGCTGCCATGTCAATCCAATGGCCTTCACAATCAAAACTGCTGTCCTTTTTACCATAGTCTCCTTAAGAAATAGTCTCCTTAAGTTTCTTTAACCAATCAGATTTCAAATTCGCCTCACAGAATAAGGTTAGCATTTTTCCATCCCCTGATTGGTTGATCAGAGGGAAATTGTTACAGCCAAGTTCAACTGGGAAAACAGATGTGTAGCTCTGCACACATGAATACATCTGAGTTGGACTTTTTTACGTCTACGAAGAAAGAGAAATTGATTTGGTTTTGGATATTCTTAAAAAATCAATTTTCAAGAAAAGGTAGACATCATGAGGAGAGGAGAGGTCGGCCAACCCCAAAGCTAGCTAGCTTGTCTCAGCCTGGGAAAGGGTTTGTTCACCACTTCCAGACCAGTGAATACGAGCAGTACCACTGGTTTACAGCCTCTGAGGAGCGGTGCAAATTATGAGTCTGCATCTCTGGTGAGTAGGTTATATTTTATTAAAAAATGTTTATGTTTTTGTCATGTTATTAGACAAATATTGATTTTGAACTGCTCTAGATGATGTAGGTGGCACAGTTGTGGTTGTAGTGTAGAGGTTTGGAGCTCACTTTAGCAAAATGGTATTCACCCTCTGTCAGGGATCCCCCTGCCACGCCTCCTTCAGTGGCTGTCAAACCTCGGGGCTTCGGGGAACGCCCTGCTCCTTCTCTCGTGCGCGCTCTGCCCGCAAGGAGCTTCTCGCCGTCACACCAACCACACACACCTGACTCTCATCTCACACACCGGACTCTCATCGGCGCGCTAATCACGCCGCCTATATCAACACTCACGGCACACACACTCGCTGTCCTTTATTGCGCGTTCATGTGTGCACATGGTCCTGTGCACGTGTATGCTGTCGGTGGTCCTGCGAGTTCGCGTAGCTTACCGTGTGTTCGCGTAGGCTCACCCCCGCTACGACCCGTTTCCTTTGGACTCTCTCTCTCTCTCTCTCTCTCTCTCTCTCCGGGCGAACGGCGTCTCTCCCCAGACGCACCTCGGATGCCTTGTTCTCCCTTTTTTTCCCTGGTTCCGTTTTTTGGGATTTTCCGGCTGACTCGGACTGTTGTGGGCCGCGCTGTGTGCGCACCACAGGATTACCTTTTGTCGCAGCCGGGATTTACGTTTGGCTCCGCCTTGCTGGTGCTTGGTGTTTTCGTTACTGTTTTCGATAAAGCTTTGTTTTTGCTGCTACTTCGGCTTCCGCCTCTGTGCCCGCATGACAGAATAAAGGACCCCCGAAAGGGACACAAAAGGAAAAGGAGGAAGTCTTTCCCGTTCAAAAAAATAAAAAAAAATAAAAAAAAAAAAGAAGAAAAAAAAAAAGGGAAAAAAAAAGAGAAGGAAAAAAAAATAAAAAAATTTCTAAAGGGGAAAAGACACGGAGAAGGACTATTCCGAAAAAAGAAAAGAAAAAGAAAAAAAAAGAAAAAAGAAAGGGAAAAATAAAGAAAAGGAAGGAGATGATCGGATTACCACCGTGGTCTCGCCGCGAACCGAACCTCGGAGGTCGGATCCGGTCGGCCGTGATCAAGCGCCGGCCAAGCTCGGCCCCTGGGAAAACCCGGAAACTCGCAGCTGTTTCTCGGCCATGCACGGCGACGCCACGCCCCCGTGATGACGTCACGGAGTTCCCGGCTCGCTTCTCTGGCAACAGGGCTGAGTGGGGCGTGTTTTTACGGAGTGTGGAGGACTATATGGAGTCGCATCCGTCCTTCTACCCCTCTGAAAGAGCGAAGATCGCGTTCCATGTCTCTCTGCTGTCTGGAGAAACCCTCTCTCTCGCCAGTGAGTTGTGGGACGCGACTGGAGGCGAGTTCGGCTCATACGCCCGTTTCATCCAGCTTCTCACCCGGGAACTCGGAATGATCACGGCGGATCTCCATCAGCTCTCCCCCAGTTCCGAGAGCGCCGTTCCGCGCCAGAGACTCCAGGAGAGCACCTCTCCACCCAAGGGGTCCCCAGAGCTCTCAGCTCAGCTCCAGGACTGCGAAAGGGAAGTCGAACCGCTGCCCCCGGTCTCCACCAAGGGCTACGGCTCGCCCCCCAGTCTCCCTGAAGGCGACGCTACATCTCTGAGCTCAGTTCTGGTCCAGGGTCTCCAGGCGGGCTCAGTTCCGCTCCAGGGTCTCCAGGCAAGCTCAGTTCCGCTCCAGGGTCTCAAGGCGGGCTTAGGTTCGCTCCAGGGTCTCCAGGCAAGCTCAGTTCCGCTCCTGCGTCCCCAGGAGAGCACAGCGTCGCTCCTGCGTCCCCAGGAGAGCACAGCGTCACTCCTGCGTCCCCAGGAGAGCACAGCGTCGCTCCAGCGTCCCCAGGAGAGCTCAGCGTCACTCCAGCGTCCCAAGGAGAGATCAGTTCAGCTCCGAAGCGTCCCAGAGAGCACCTCTCCGCCCAAGGGGTACCCAGAGCACTCGACTCAGCTCCGAGACTGCGAAAGGGACGACGAACCGCTGCCCCCGGGCTCCACCGAAGGCGGCGGCTCGCCACACAGTCTCCCTGAAGGCGACGGCTCGCCCAACAGTCTCTCGGACGGAGAGGCCGCATCACAGAGTCCCACTTCGGGCGACGTCTCGCCCCTGAGCTCCGTCGACAGCGACGTCTGCTCCCAGAGCCACGCCGGAGGTGTCGTCAAGCCTCCCTGGGGGGGTAGGGACGGCCTGGCAGTTTCACTCCAGAGAGTGCCCGTGAGCTCCTCTCTGGCCCAGAGCGGCCCTCCGCTCCAAGGTCTCCAGGCGACGGCTTGCCCCACAGTCTCTCAAGAAGCGAGACCACGACACAGAGTACCCCTGAAGGTGACGCCGCATTAAAGGGCTCCTCTCCGGGCGACGTCTCGCTCCCGGGCTCCTCCCAAGGCGGTGTCTCGCTCCCGAGCTCCACCCAAGGCGGCGTCTCGCTCCCGAGCTCCTCCCATGGCGACGTCTCGCCTCCAAGTTTCCGAGAAAGCGGCAGCTCGCCCCTGAGCTCCCCGGAGGGTGACGTCACACCCAGGGACCCCGCCAAGGTCAGTGCTCAGCCTCTGAGCTCCATCGAGGGCGTCGTCTGGCCTCAGAACTTAGCTGTGGGCGTGGCTCATCCTCAGGCCTCCGTCGAAGGCAAGGCTCGGCCTCTATTAACCGTCAGGGGCGTCGCTCCATCTCCGGTTTCCGTCCAGGGGGTCTTCCAGCCGGCAAGCCCCGTTTGGAACTCCACCCCACCTCTGGTGGTCGCCAGGGTCGTCGTTCCGTTCCAGGTTCCCGTAGGTGAAGAGGCTTCTCTCCGGCCCTCCCTGGGTAACGTCGATCCGTTCCAGGTCACCAGGGTGGTCGTCGCTCAGCCTCCGGTCGTCACCGAGGCCGTTGTGCCGGTCCGGGTTTCCGTGGTGGACGGGGCTCCGTTCCGGGCCTCCCTGGGTGTCGTCGATCCGATCCAGGTCGCCGGGGTAGCCGCCTCTCGGCTCCACACCTCCGTCGAGGACGTCACACTGCCTCCGGTCTTCGCTGAGGGCGTCGCTCCACTCCAGGTCCCCGTGGTGGTCGCCTCCGGGCCCCAGACCTCCGCCGAGGTCTTCGCCAGGGACGTCACACCTGTCCAGGTCTCCGTGGTGGGCAGGGCTCCGTTCCAGACCTCCCTGGGTGCCGTCAATCCACTCCGGGTCTCCGTGGTGGGTGTCTCTCCGCATCCGGTCCCCGCCGTGGGCGTCACTCCGTTCCGGGTCTCCCTTTGGGGGGGGGGGGGGGTGGGGGGGGGGTGTCAGGGATCCCCCTGCCACGCCCCCTTCAGTGGCTGTCAAGCCACGGTGCTTCGGGGAACCCCCCCTGTCACGCCCCCTTCAGTGGCTGTCAAACCTCTGGGCTTCGGGGAACGCCCCGCTCCTTCTCTCGTGCGCGCTCTGCCCGCAAGGAGCTTCTCGCCGTCGCACCAACCACACACACCTGACTCTCATCTCACACACTGGACTCTCATCAGCGCGCTAATCACGCCGCCTATATCAACACTCACGGCACACACACTCGCTGTCCTTTATTGCGCGTTCGTGTGTGCACATGGTCCTGTGCACGTGTATGCTGTCGGTGGTCCTGCGAGTTCGCGTAGCTTACCGTGTGTTCGCGTAGGCTCACCCCAGCTACGACCCGTTTCCTTTGGACTCTCTCTCTCTCTCTCTCTCTCTCTCTCTCCGGGCGAACGGCGTCTCTCCCCAGACGCACCTCGGATGCCTTGTTCTCCCTTTTTTTACCTGGTTCCGTTTTTTGGGATTTTCCGGCTGACTCGGACTGTTGTGGGCCGCGCTGTGTTCGCCTCTGTGCCCGCATGACACCGTCCATATGTGAAATGCCTCTCTCTCTCTGTAGTGCCACGTGTTGTTATATTGCGTTTTTGTATAGTATTGATTTTTTCTATAATTGCGACATGATAGTGGTGGTATTAACAGGTGGATTAAGTCGGGTACATCCCATTTGAAGGCCCAGGTACCAAATGCATGGCCCGCCACTGCCCCAGATACGTCCCAATATTTTAGCTGCCTTTGCTGAAGGATTTGTGTACAATGGAACAAATAAGCAGTAATTCTTAGCAAGAAGAACGTTACAAATATCAAACCTTCTTATTGTAAACATTTGCAGTTCAGCAGTTCAAGACAACCGTGTCGTTCACGCTCATTTCCACACAGCCCCATGCTGTTTTGCCAACTTCAGCTTGGCTGTTACAGATTTGATTTTTATCAGTCGCAAAAAGGAGAAACAAAACAGAAATAACCTACAATATTCACAGCCCAAGGCCCAAATTCAAGCATTTAATGCTGTTAATATTGTTATTATGTTTGGCACTCAAGTACATAAAATGCCTATTGTCTGCAATAATATATGAAATCTCTTGGGGAGTCCTTGCAAGCAACTCAAAGTTTCACAACTTGTCTGCCTGCAAATGTTTTGAAAAAGTGCTTTGTTATGTTTCACCTGAGGTCTCGCTTTGACTGACCGCTTTATGATGAAAGGCTGGTTTGAAAGCATTTCCATCAAGATAGTGTAATTGTCCAGTTTGTGTTTCTTTTGAAGTCTCCGGTGTCACTATTAGCAGGCCAAGCACGCTAGCGTCAACCTATTCTTTTTTCAAGCTTAATGTGAACTATAACAACTGACCTCTTAAGAATTCAGAAAACAGATTAACTGCAGGTATATGAGAATACTAGTAGCAATGTCACTTCAGCAAAATCTGTGATGACCAAAAGTCTAGCTTTAACTTAACTCTTTAGTTAAAACAAAAATATGCTAGGCAAAAATACATTTCAGATGAAAGTCATTATGTGAAATGTGAGAATTCACTAGGTTGATGCCCCATAGTGCTCATTAAATCTGAAGATATGTTCTCCCTCCCACATCAACCATTATATGCCATGAAAGTTACACATTTTTAAGGACCAGATCAACCAATCTGGAATTTTGTGACAGTAATGGTTTAACAGTTCAAGTTCTGGGTTACTAATCAGAAAGTCAGAGGTTTGAGCCCCAACACAACCAAGCTGCCACTGTTCGGTGGTGAAAAGTACATTTTTTGGCTTCTTTCTGGTTTTACTGAGTATTTCAGATATAAGCAACCTTTACTACATTTATGATTCAATTCAATATTCAATCTTTTTACTCCAATATATTTTAATATATTGATCTTGAAAAATGCACACTCACTTAATGTTTGTGGGATAAAATGTACCAATGTATGTTCAATCCAAGCTAACATTTGACAGCTCAATATTTCATAGGGGTGTGACACAAGGGCACTGTTCCTGTGTTTGTTCAGTAAGCAAGTTTTAAAGCTTTTAAAGCTGAAGCTGAAGTTTGGTCTCAATTAAAAACAATATTATTCTATTATTTTGTCTCTGGAAACACTAAAGAGCAGTTTGAGATGCCAGCATTGTAGTTTTTTGTTATTATTTTGGTTATTACCTACCAATTATACATTTCTAATGTTTCTATTAGTTGCCCACCTAATCATTTCTTCATTTGTAATTGTTTTAAAAAAGTAATTTGTTCCTTTTGATTATGTATTAATGTTAGTGTACATGTGTATTAGTTATTTTTATTCCTGAGCAAAATTTAAAACAAAAATTATCATTCATGATGACCAAGCCCAAAACAAAAAAAAAAGATATTTTTTATATTTGATTTTGTCAACAGGGACATCAGTACTGTCTTAAACTCAGTTTGGTAAACAGAGAACAGCAGTTTTTTTTATACATTCCACTTGTTTTATTAGAGTGAACTAAATCAAATTAAGTGTTTCGATAAATCATGTTGGACTTTACATGCAATCTTGTGGTGGTCAGTTTTTCTAAAGTTTCCATGGTTACAGGTATTGGATTTTACTTCCAATCTGATTTGAGAGTTGAATTGTGTTAATGTCTTTTAGCTGTGTAATATTTTGTTTGACACTTTAACGGTACTGCTGATACTGTTAGGCTAGTACTGTTATTTTCAGAATTATTGGTACATTATAACAAAATAACTTGTTATATTGGAAATATTAGTTATAAAAAAATAAATAAAAAAAAAACAGTGTCCTATGTCAGTAAAAGTAAAACTAGAGAGATTTTGAATGTCAGATAATGGAGTTAAAATGCGAAACACCACTATTACATTACTGTCGCCACATGTGGTTAGTGAAAACAGGACGCAAATGTGTAAACTCTGTGTTCTTTATTAAGGGCAATTGAGGAGTCATAGTCAGAAGTGAAAGCGGGAATCACTTGTAAGCGGCAACAAACTAGGATAACCTGTAAGCACAATTATTAGCATAAAGGAGGGTTGGAAATTATAAAAAAAAAATTGGATGCACAAATACAACTGGCAGAACTTTGCCACAAAATGTAGGAAAGGCAGGGTATATGTAGACATATTACTATAATAAAACAAAACAGGAGAACACAATATTTAAGTGGAGAAAGGACTAGAACCAAAAACAAAACAAAAACATGATGTGAACCCAAAAGAAAATTATATTAAGCAGCTCTTGTAAGAAAATGAAATCCTACTGTACATTGAAGTTCATTTGAGGTCAATTGATCTTAATGACAAATTACAATTTTAAACCTGAACACGAGGTGTCCAGGAAATCGACTTATACTTTACAAAAGTTCTTTATTCTCATTCTATACCTCTTTATCCTCTTTATCTTCTGATCTTTTATATCTTCCAGTTATGCAACTATCAGGTCCATCTTTCATGCAGCCTCATACAAAGACTGCAAATTAAACAACTGTATGTAATTAGAGTCTACACATGCCCAAATGAATGTGTGCAATGACTAATTGAACTTCGAGGTGCTCCCTTTCATTTGTTTTTCTTTTCTTTCTTCTTTTTATAATAAAGCTTTCTGAATATGTGGAAGAGCTATGATTGGTTTTTTTTTGCCAAAGAAGAGGTTTTGTAATTTACTGCAATTTCACAGGAAAAGTAGGATCTGTTGTTTTGCTCATTTTAGGAAATACTAGACCAAGAAGTCATTGATAAATTTAAGTCTGAAATAAAAGTTTTAACATACAGTGATGTATTTAAACATGTTAGTGTGTATGAGTAGAGGTTACAAGACAGGCTGATGTAATAATACACAAAATTCAAACTTTAATTTGATAAGATACAATGATATCATATGATAACACCAGCAAAAATTGGGCATATTGTATTCTTGTTTGACAGATTCCAGCCAATCTGCTGATTTTGTTGGATCGTTTGTTTATTCAATTCCCTGTAGCTTATCCCGATTTAAAGGGGAAGGTAACAGTAAAGAGGATGTAGTTTATTACTTACTTTATTTGCTTAAAATTTAAATGCTTTCTGGAATAGTGTTATATGTACAGTGCCACTTAAAAGTGTGGAAACATCTAGTCTTATAGTTTTTTAGACACATGCATGTTCTGTTTATTGATATGCAGCAAACTTGATAAAGGCAAAATCATACAAGAATTTGACTGCAAATGACTGGAAAAAAGTTCTGTGGACAGATGAATCCAAAGAACTTGTGTAAGACAGAGTACAGGAGAGAAGATGTCAAACATTAAGCACAATGGTTTGGGGTTGTTTTGGAACAGAGAAGGTTAAAGACATTCTGGCTGAAAGGAACCATCATGGCTATCATACTTCAGCATTATGCAGTTACATGTGGGCGGACTTGGAGTCTGAACCAGCCAGTGAGTCCTGGCAGTTAAAAAAGCATTAACCTCATATGACCTCTTTAACCCTGAGAAATTATTTACATTTAATAGATGGAGACCACAAATGAATGAGAGGAAAACAGCCCAGTATGAGGCAGTAAGAATAGGACTATAATTCTGAACTAAATTTCCCAGTAGAAAGCCAAAGTACATTCTCATTTGATGGATTTGCAATGTTCTGTAATGTTCTGTTACCACCTGACACAAACTCCTACATGCCCCCGGACATCCGATGTGGGCTTTAGACTTTTCATGGGCACTGTAATGAGCCTAAGACTTGTCTCCAGGAATGGACAATACATTCTGATGAGTGCTTAGGCTGCCAGTGGATTTCTATCTGGGGCACCTTATTTCACAGTAAGAAAGCAGAAAAACATTTATCCACACACTGTAATGGCTTCTTAAGTGTTTTAACGTTTTCTAAAACAAAATGTTTTAGCAAACCATGTAGCGTTATAGTATGTACCGGAGTATAACGGTGTAGATTTTTCATAAAATGTTGTTAGATTAAGTATGGACAACTGAAGGGCAAAGGTCAAGATAAATGCCTAAAGTTGTTAGAATCGGAAGAATTATAATGGGAGCACTAACCACAAGTTTTTATACAATATTTTATATAAATTACCACTTAATTTTAACATGCACTTTAAATACATTGTTGTTTCTATAGTAACAACCTACACTTGGCCTTGTTTAGAAGACAGACCACATATATGGATTTAAAAAAGCATGTGTTTATGTAAATTTTCCTGTCAGAGAACATTTTGGTACATCTCCCCCAGGGATGAATAAAGTGATCTATTTATATTTCCATTTCTTAAGTGGCCTTTAGAGCTTTTATACAACTGGTTGTGCTTTGTAACCGTCACGTAAAGTTGAAAAACAAAGTTTTGGCACCACAGTCTTCTATGGACAATTTTACATCTATGGCATTTGCCAGATGTCCTTATCCAGAAAATTTGCATTTATGTATACTAATGTATACAGCTGAGCAGTTAAAGGCCTTGTTGTTGGATTCAAACTCATAACCTTCTGATCAGACGTCGAAAGTTTTACACACTAAGCTCCCACATTCACAATTTCTCTGTAACATGAAACCGGCTACCGTTTTTGTCTTATTAAGAAGCAAAGGCAAGAGACTGGTAAGGGAACAACACCAGTAAAAAGGTAAGTAATAACAGGAACATATGTTTTGTGTACATTGAACATAACATTAGAACATTAAACGGATTAAGCATACAAGCTGTTGTTCTTTAATAAATAAAGAATGATTAGGACCGGCAAACTGTTGTATAAATACTTTTTTATACAGTATATCAAATTATAACCCAATGATCAACTTGGGGATTTCAGAATCAAGTCACAGTGTAACAACCATTTGAAAAACAATAAGTACCTATTTTTTTTTTTATTAAAGGACAAATCGGATTTTTAGTTGTTTTTGAGCACACAAAAAAATAGAACGACTTTCTTCTGAATTTTCTTTTATAATCTATCTTTCTTTCTTATTTATTTAGTAGTAATCAAAATCTTACAACGCCAAATATTATCAATGCCCTAAAGTACAACCCCAATTCCATACAAGTTAAGACACTGTAAATTGTAAATAAAAACAATGGAATCATTTGCAAAACTCTTAAACTGATATTTTTTTCGCAATAGAACATAGAAAACATCAAATGCGACAACATTCCTTTCCCAAAACAGATGTGATGCTACACAGTGGTAAACATGGCCGTGGCCAAACTTTTTTGAGATCTGTTGCAGCCATCAAATTCAAAATGACCTAATTTATTTCTTAAAATTGTATATAATTTTATTATTAATCTGCAATGAGTGTTCAAAGATTTTGTATTCGGAATAACACTATAATAAAAGGGCATATGTCGGACTCCATTTCCTGTGTCTCTCTTCGCTTTAGAAAAGCACATAGTGATCCATATGAACTACTCAGAATGAAGCCAGAATGTTTGTTGAATGACTGATTGTTCTTGCGCTTATGGTTGATGTTATTTTAAATCCAGGTAAATCCAAATAACTCAAAGTCAATAAATTAGAGGGCGAAAAACTCTAAATGATGTGTTTTTTCAATATTTCACATTTTGAGCAAAAAGAATCGTTTTTAAACATCGTTAATTCATGATTTCAAAGTTTCTCATTTCCGAAACAAAAAATAAAATTAAAGCAATGTACATGAACCACATGTTGAATATTCATGAATATTTATATTCATGTATTCAACATATAATTGTAAGCAGCAAGGTCAATTCAGGCTAGAACACCAGATGGGAGCTACTTTTGAAGATTTTCAAAATGATTCCAGGATTTTTTTATTATTATTATTACAGAGGCTCTTAGAAGAAATGTAGAAGAAAGGTTCACTTTAAGTTATCCCGGCACCTCAGAGCTTTTCAAGGATAGGAAGTAGTTTTGTTGCTTCAAATGCAGATGTGAGGTGAAAATAAGCGGTGTTTGTTGTCATCAACCTTCTTAAGGGAAGAGGATGGTTGATGATCACCAGGTGGTCACATCACGGCAAATCCCCAGAACCGCTTGGAAGACAGCGATAACTGCATGGACTCCTTCATCCCACCCTCTTCACGTTAAAAGGAGCTGTAGGTTTGAAGAGACAGTGTCAGAATGAGGTGGATTGTGCATGACAAATGCATGGGGAAATCTGAAATGAGTCACCTATGAATATTTGTAAAACTGAGCTGTTTGATTTTGTAAGGAATACATTACGCTGCTATACTGTGAGCTGACCTCTTGTGTGTGTTTTCACCTTAGTATGTGGGATTTTAAAAAAGTAACTTGGATATAAAATAGCAGATTCATTGTTGGCCAAGTTTGCACAGAAGATTGTTTTTTTCATGGCTGGAATGTAGTTCTGCATGTTATTTTTAGACATTAAAAGTGCTCGTGTATGCCTTTCATTTTGCCATCTCCTCGCAAGCCGAGTAAGGGCCACTTTTAAATAACGTTTTGACATTCAGGACGAGGAAAGCAGCAGACATCATGCTGTGCATAAATGGCTAGTTATCAGCCGAAAGTGTTGAGGCGTAGCAGTGGCAGATGCAGAGGTCCTGCCAATGTAATACTGTCTGCATGAGTTAGCATCAGAATGCTAGCCCTGTTTTTGTCAAGACAAGAACTCTCTCTCTTTTTTTCTCTCTTTCTTTCCTTTCACAGTATATTCTTAAATTCTATATAAAAAACAAGACTAACTGTCAAATTGACTAAAAACCTTCCACTTGCCACACTATATTTCCCATGCTTCATTTTGATCTCATTGGGATGTAGCCAAGATTCCGAACAATCTAAGGAAAGCGAGACGTCCTTTAAATCACAACATATTGACTAACTCAGTTGGTGGCTGAGAACAAGTCGTTATCAGCCATATGGGTGTTGAGCCAAATCAACACTTCTGTTTTCTGGCTTTGTTTCAACTTGCCTAGCCAGGAATTAGCATGTCTAGACAACAAAAAGAGGTCCTGCTTAGTATATAATTAGGGCTTTTAACATGACCAACTCTGGTCCCTGCCGTTTGTTGGACTGAGAATTGGACGAATGTGAGCTGCCCTAGTGATTATGGTGATCGTGGGTCTTTTATTTGTCCTCACATATTAAGTTTCCTATTACTCTGCCAGCCAACCACCCCCACAAGACTCATCTATAATTCACTGAGTTGCACTTCATGTCCTCCAAGACAAGATGGCAATTAATTAGTATTTTTTGTTCATTAAGAGGCCACACTTCGAAAAGACAGTCATGTTTTATTTTTGCTTTAATTACTTTGCTTTCTCGAAAGTAGCACAACTTCTAGTTTGTTTCAAAAAGGAAACAAAAAGGAAACCAGAGCAACAAATAATTGGAGAATAGTGTATTAGTGATTTATTTTGTGTGTTTACTTGTTCGGTGGTTATAGCACTTTTGACACACAAAAACACACTTCCTGTCTCATTACAACGTTCTATATTTGTAAGTTTGCCTATTTGTATAGAGATTAGGGACATTTTAATTATGAATTTCACATACTTCC
>JAAIIK010000057.1:1051631-1073239 GCA_014706435.1 Silurus glanis | reverse complement strand
ATATATAAATGTAAATGTAAATGTGAGGGGCTTTAAGAAGTGTGCATTAGCCAGCAATACAAATGATCTTGGATTGTTTCAGTTTGCGGCAAGCTTTATTTTACTTCGTAAAGACCGCTTTGGTTTTCGTAGCACCAGGGTCCCTCAGGGCCAAGGAATTATAGTGACCTTTTGTCAAAATGTGTGGTGGACAAAGTACACGTTCCTGTCCCAAAGTCAAAGTTTGAATATAACTCTAGTAAAAGTCAAAGTCAAAAAGAGACCGATTGTGCAGCTCCTAAATTAAGCACCATTGAAGCCATTATCCACTGGTGGAACAAACATCACCCCACGTAGCAATCCTTTTACAAATGGAATGTCCATGTTGGGTTCAATGATCCAGTATGGGGTGGTGCTTTAATGGCTACTCGTGTGTGTGTGTGTGTGTGTGTGTGTGTGTGTGTGTGCGTGTGCGTGTGCGTGTGCGTGTGCGTGTGTGTCAAGTCTGAATAGTACATTGTACTCGAGTTAAAATACATGCTTTTAAAAGTAAAAATGGTGATCTGTGAGAATGTGGATAATGGATGCAGTTGAGAGTTCCGTTCTCCTGCACATCATCATTAAGGAGGGAGCGTTCTATAGTTCTAGATACACAATGAATGTACTCATTCAGTGTAATTTGTGTTTTTCTTTAAAGTGACGAGGCACAGCATGTTTTTCAAACATAGTAAAGAGATATTACACAAGATATTGTAAATGTAGTGGAGTCAAATTTTCCTGAAAATACAAGACTAAAGTGCAGATAGTTGAACACGTTTATTTAAGTATTGTCAAGCGCAATACACTGGACAAGAGCAGATCGTTTCTTTCGGCCAGTGTGAATTTTGTTTTTGGCAGGAATACGATGGTGTTCCTCTGTCTATTTTTTTCCGTGTTCATGAAATAATTCAAGATCGCCCATCATTTTGCATCATCTGCTCATGAATTCAGCAATGTATATGCAACCTGTGTGCCACTGTATTACCTGGTATTTGATATTAGTATTGGACTGATATCGTATATGGATACAAACTTGTGGACATCTGACCAAAATATTTGTAGGTGCTTTTTGAACATCCCATTCCACATGTAGTTTTTGTTTATTGTTATAATTAACCTCTAAAATCTCCCCAGAAAGGTAGCGTGTGCTTGTGGAGATTCCTACTCACAGTTCTAAGGGTGTTGGTAAAGCCAGGTACTGATGTAGGTGAGGTTGAGGAGGCCTGGGGTTCAGCCAGTGTTTACATTCATCCCAAAGATGTTCAATAGAGTTGAGGACAGAGGTCTATAACAGGAGATGTTCCACTCCAACTCGTGGAAAGCATATCTTCATGGAGATAGAACAGGTTTGGATCTCCTAGTTCACGTGACGGGAAAAGTTCCTGTATCCAAAGACATCCACAACACATGCCTGGTAAAGTCAGGTGTCCCAATACTTTTGTCCATAGTGTATCTGTAGCGATGCATCCCTATGATAAACTCTGATGGATCATTTGAATTGTTTAAAGGTGCTTTCTGACTTTTAACTGCTAGCTTTTTGTTTCTGTCTGGGGTTTTTTGCTGCACCTTCAGATACACGAGGCGTCCTCATCTTCCTCTCACAAAGTCACGTCCTCGTTATCTGTTGTACACGAGTGCATGTACATTACGAACCTTTTAGCACTTGCCTAAGGTGGCCTTATATTAAGATGTCAGAATCGAAGCATTGTCTCTCTTTTGTTTTTTGTTGTTTTTTTTTTTTTTAGATGGAAAAAAAAAAAGAAAGAAGAAATCGCATAAACAAAAGGTACTAAGGTGTTTGAAGCAACTGGTGCAATTAAAATTACTCCGAAAGATAAAAACTTGAGACTTTACTGACTAAACGTTTCTTGTTAAATGAGTAGCTAATGCGTGCGTGTGTCCAAATCACGTTCTTTCTGTACTTTTTTGTCTTCTTGACCACGTGGACTTTCATGAGCGAACAAATTCACACGTCTTCTATAGCCGTTTGCACGACTACTAATTTTGAATAGTTGAACATTAGTTTAAAAAAAGAGAGAAAAGGCTATCGTTTATTCATCTATTCCATAGTTGACTTCACTAGTCACAGGCAGATTCGTTTGCGCAGTAAAGGAAACGTCGCCAAAATACGAGAATGCATTTTCGCTTTTACACCGCTGGTTAAAGACGGAATCAAATCGGTGCAATAAATATCCGTGTATCATATAACAGTATTTAAACTGAGAGGGTGAAGCATAGAGAGGAAATTCCTTACAGCTTAATTACGGCTGGTGGATGTGAAAAATAAGTCTCTCTGAGCTGCCATTCAGCTCTAATACAACTTTAAACTAGCCGAGGGGTTTCAGCAGTGATGGCAACCCAAGGCGCAGCAGAAAGCAAAACAGCTAGTTGAGGCTTTTAAAAAACATCTTTTGACAAATTTTGAGGATTTTACACTTAGGGAATTTTGCCAGATGCCCTCATCCAGTTCAACTTACAACTTACTGAGCAGTTGAGGGTTAACGGCTTCGATCTTTTAGCAATTTAACGACTGTTTGGTAGATTTACTCGCCATCTACTTACATTTTATCGTTTTAACCCCGACTAGTCAACATGTCCACTGTGGCAGCTAGTGATTATACTAGTGAACTAGTCTATGCAACCTGTAGAACATCACCAATCAAAACTTTGGACACATCTGATTTAGATTCCTTTGAAATATTCCTAATGAAGCTTTAGTGAATTGGGACTCTTTCCAATAAGGAGTTTCTCCCAAACACACTATACGGACAAATGTTTGTGGTTAACCTCCACTCTCCTGCACTGATGTTCCACTAGATTTTCGAGAGTGTTCATGAAGTCAGGTACTGATGCAGGTGAGGTGAGGAGGCCTGGGGTGCATTCCAATTCATCCCAGCGGTGTTCTGAGGGCAGAGCTCTATAGCAGGCCACTCAAGATCTTCCAATCTATGGTGTACAACCTATTTAAACCATGTGTTCCTAAAGCTGACTTTGTGCACAGACGCATTGTCATAATGGGTCAGGTTTGAGTCTCTTAGTTCAAGTGAAGGGGAAATTCAATCCTACAGCATCCGAAGACGTCCTATACAATTGTGCGCCTCGAACATCGTGGTAACAGTTTGGAGAAGCACCAATGAACAACTGGATAGAAAAGTGTTCAGGTGTCCCAATACCTTTGTCCATGTAGTGTAAAAGGTTTGGGGGCATTATTTAATTTCATGTCAAATTGAAACATATATTTGATTCAAATATGAAATTTCTACCTAATTAGAACCAAATTTTAACCAAAAAAATCGAGATTAAAAAAAAAAATAAATCTACTCACTAATGTGTCCTAATGTTTGACTGGAAATGTGTATCCTGTATATTCGACTACAGTAAGAAGGGGAAAAATGTAGCCACTACAAATCCAAGAACCTGACAGCTGGATCTTCCACTGCATATCATCCTAATCCACTGCCTGAAACTTCGACAGTCATAACTATGGCAACTTCGAAAATATTATGCCCAGCTCTCTAAAAAAAATAACAACCAAAAACCCTGATCGTTGCATAAAATCTTCATCTGTGGAGCTTTTTGCTCTCTGCGACTTCCTTGTTGCTCATTTAGAAAAGAAAAACATATGACCTCTGGATTAGGATATTCAGCAATTTTATTTGTAGAAAAGAATTGTGTACATATTTGGTTGCTGGACATGTCATTGAATCTGTAATAGTACTACACTGTCTCCTGCATGTCTCAGATCTTACTGATTTTATTTTATTATTATTTTTTAGTGGTAGTATTGTTATTTTGTAGAAAATCCCAAATACCATGCTCAGCTTTCTTGATGTCCTTTGCAATATTTCGGCTCTGTGAACTTAAATATTGCTTTATTTACAAATTTTGAACTTTTTATACTGATTTTTAGAGATTTGTTTTTCCTCTTTAGTCGGTTTATAGTCTGTTGGTTGTTATTTTTTGTGTTTTTTTTTTTTTGTTTTTTTTTTTGTATTTAAAGTGGTGCAAGTGCATTGTTACCTGCTGTTTCCGAGAGTTAAAAATGAAAGAAATGGAATAAAACCTTTC
This sequence comes from Silurus glanis, assembly GCA_014706435.1. Classification (NCBI taxonomy): domain Eukaryota; kingdom Metazoa; phylum Chordata; class Actinopteri; order Siluriformes; family Siluridae; genus Silurus; species Silurus glanis. The sequence continues at coordinate 1,069,153 of JAAIIK010000057.1, read as the reverse complement.
GTGTGGACAGCGCGCTGACTCTTTTCGTCTCTTTTGTTGATTTTTTAATACTTGACTTTTAATATTTAGGATCATGTGCAGATTTACAAGTGTGTATAAATGTACTTTTTTTTCCCAGCATGACATTTCATTGTATAAGATTACGCTTGTTGTGCACGATTGACCGGACTGACATCTTCGGGGGGTTCAAGCCTCTTGGAGTCCCTTGAACAAGGCCCTTAACCCTCTGTGCTTCAGAGTCGCTGTATCATGCCTGACCCTGCAGTCTGACTCCAGTTTCCTAACATCGCTGAGATATGCAAAGAAAAAAAATAGCTGCAGTAAAGTACCGTATTTTCCGGACTATAAGCCGCTACTTTTTTCCCACGCTTTGAACCCCGCGGCTTAAACAACGAAGCGGCTAATTTATGGATTTTTCCTGGGTTTTTCCCCGTTTCACAAACTTCAAGTCAAAAAACTGAGCCCCATAACATTAGACCAATGAAATTGCAGAACGGGTTCAGGTGAACCAATGAAACTCTGTATATTAAATCAGATGCGCTTCCACTGAATCGGGTCGCACCACATCATAAATATGGATGATGTTCCTCTGACGTTTGACCTGCCGCTCACTCGGACTGTCTACAGGAAATGCGAATCATTCGTCAAGCTGAAAACAACCGGGCATGAAAAAACGCACTTCACCTGTGTTCTGAGCTGCACGGCATCGGGAGAAAAGCTTCACCGATGGTGATTTTTAAACGCACGACGATGCCAAAAGATAAACTCTCGAGAGAAATAGTTGTGAAAGGAAGGAGGAAGACAGTGAACAATGACTTTCTTGGTAGGCTACTGTTTAGATACAAGCCGTGTAACAGACACTGTCTTTCATTAAAGCCCTTGTAAAGTTCATTAGTTTCAATGTAGACGGCTTATAGACAGGTGCGGTTTATTTATGATCAAAATAAAAATCTTTGTAAAATTCAGTGGGTGCGGCTTATATTTGGGTGCGCTTAATACTCCGGAAATTACGGTACATGTGACAAGTATAAAGCACCTTTACCTTTTCAGCCTTTGAGCAAGAACTGTACCTTGTTTAGCTGCTCACTTGGATCGCAAGTGTCTACCAAATGGAATAAAATTTACTCAAGGCATTAACCCAAACCCGACAGGCTCTGAACGAGACAGTAATTTATTAAACCTGCGATTTTGAGTTTTTTTCTGTGCCAAGAGCCACCTGAAAGCCAACACTTACAAACACTGGGACTCATCTAAACCTTTTAACATATTTTTCTTTTCTACTATTAAACATATAGAGCCAGTACAAAACCTATTACCAGAAGAAATTCCTCATGTAATTGTAAAAAGTAATTGTAGCTCATTACTACATTTTAGTATTATTTTTTTTATACATTTTGAAGAAAGATCCGTACTCATTCAGCCACAATTGTGTTAGTAAAATCGGGTGCTGCTGTAAGTGAGGTGAGGAGGCCTGGGGTGCAGTCAGCTTTCACAATCATCCCGAATGTGGTCAGAGTTTATAGTAGGAGATCTTCCACTCCAACCTATATAAAGCATATCTTCCTGGAGCTGGCTTTGTGTACAGGGGTATTGTCATGCTGGAACAGATTTGGGTCTCCTAGTTCAAGTGAAGGGAAAATGCTACAGCATTCAGAGACATTCTGTACACTTGTGTGCCTCCAACTTTTTGGTAACAATTTTGGAATGAATCACATATGGCTGGAAAAGTCGTCTGTCCCAGTAGTGTATCAAGAATTTTAACAATTATTTGCAGAATGACTTTTTTAATCATAGGCTTGCGATTACCTCCACTAAATTGGACCAATTGGCCTCCCACATTGACACCCATGGCACTGATTAATAAATTAATTTGTTTGTATTAAAAAAATTCACTTAAACAAACAAATAAGGACCTATAAGATTTTTTTTATATTTATTTTATCAGTATCTATTCCATTACACAATCAAATGTTTTATGTATTTATATACTGTATTTTACTATTTCTAAAGATTCATAAAAACTGTGTAATTTTCCTTACAAGAAAGGTCACAAAAAAAAAAGCATAAGTTGAACAAACACAACTCCTTTGAACATCAAAGCAACTTTCTCAGGACATGACACAAATGTCTAATATCCTGAAATAATATCAGTAACTAGCCACGGCGCTACGTGCAGCATGTTGCTTATGTGTTTCACTCACTATAAATCATTACCTTCTTATTGGTTGTCTGAACTCAAACACAAACTCATTCTCTGTGCCCTGGTGGGTGTTGAGTGATATTATCATCGTCACCTTCTTTCGTCATGCTCGAAGAACAAGTCGGTCTTTTCACAACCTTTGAGGACTTGCTGACCTTTTCCAAATCTAACATGCCTTGTATAGACTTGCACGTTTAAAAGCCAACTTAGATGAAGTTCGAAAGGTTCTGAAATTCCCAATCGACAAGATGTTATCCGACTCCCCCGACCTCTGCTCCTCGACATCCTGCCAACCTTCAGGGCCGCAAATTGATTCCCGACATGCCCAGTGGCCCACATTATCAAAGCTCTTGAAGATTTTTATTAATTTCGAATTCGTTCTAATGAAACCTTTATGAGCCAGAGAGAACGGCTGCTCTAGAGGGAATTAAAAAAACAACGAAAAAAGGGGGATGAGCTATGACCACGCCAAAAATGGGCGATTTTTTTCCATCCTCTTTGACTCCATTGAAATTGCGGGTAGTTTTGTTGATATAGCTGCCCTCTGTTTTATTAAATCCCGATGACATTTCTGCAATGATGACAGATTTATTTACACATCATCACCCAAATTTAGGCTTCTGTGTTTCAGATGAGTGCACCATATTGCACGTGGAAAATGTTTCTCATTTGGCTGGTAACCCTTCAGGTGCATCTCTAGCTTCTTATGATTATATGATGGCAAATGTATTCAATTCAGCCACACAGAAGGTTAACATCATGACTTAGAGTTTCTCAGAGAACACAAAACAAGGGACACCCATTCGTCTCTCTCAATATTTGCAACAAAGAATGTCTTAATATAGAAATTGTGCTGTAGATCATTTCATTCCAATTTTGCTAGATCAGTGTTTTTAATAATAATAATTGAATATTCGGATAATATATGGGAACACTGCCAGCCCTGTCAATAACCTCCCTTTTTTTAACCTGAAAAATGCCCATATTGTCAATCTCGGGCAGTGTAATATCTGCCCCACTGGGCCTGTATTAGTGCTTGGGGCAGTTCAAATTTTTTTGTTAGTAAAGTCAGATACTAAGGTGAGGAGGCCTGGAGTGCAGTCTGTGTTCCAATTTAGCCCAAAATTGTCCAATAGGGTTGAGATCAGAGCTTGATAGCAGAAGATTTTTCACTCCCACTCATGTAAAGCATATCTGTTATGCTGGAACATGTTTGGGTTTAATTCTACAGCATCAAGAGGCAGTCTATACAACCGTGTGCCTCCAAATTTGTGGTAACAGTTTGCTGAAGAACCACATATGGCTGGAAAAGTCAGATGTTCCAATACTTTTGATTACACTGTGTTGAATAGCAACATTTTTAAATCGTCAATTCAAAAGATATGATTAGCATGTGAGTGGAATAAAATAAAATGAAATGTGTTCAAACAAACGTATGAAGATGAACTCTCAGATGTTTCCTATCTTCTGATAAACTGTAGTCTGTTTAGGATAAAAGAGTCTAGCAAAAGAATTCATCTCTGCCATTTGTTTAGGAAAACAGAATTCCACAAAGTCACACATGAGACCAGAACTAGCAATCTTTAGCAGAAAGTTTCAAGTATAAATGAGCTCTTTCTCACTATAACTATAAGCTGTAGACGAGCTGCTAGAAGCTGCCTTGATTTCCACCTTGTAATTGGGACACAAGACTGATGTGATTAAAGGGACCACATGCACCGACCATTAACCGAACTTCTGTACACCACAACAGAGGGCGATGAATGAAGAGCTCTGGGTCAATAACAGCAACATCGCTCTCTTGACTAAAGAAGCTTGCTGTTTAATGACAGGTTTGCAGCTCTTATTAGGGTACTCAAGGGCTCGAAGTGTGATAAGATCAAAGAGGCCTGTCATCGTGTGCATGCACACGGCCACACCTGAAGTCTGAAAAGTGCTGACTTGAGTTGCTCTGCTGTTTGCCTGCTGCTGTGACTTTATGCATAGCGGTTGCATTGACTAGCTGACTAATGTTTTGATGTTTTTGGCTGAGATGCAGGCAGACGGGAGAGAAAAATGGCTAAATGTTTTTTCATAGTCTGGAAGTATTTGAGAGTTCACCTCACAGTAAACTGCCTGATTCATCCCTAACGCCCTACCCCTGGATGGAGTTCTCTTTAAGTGGAGAGACTCTGTGCAGCTGGGGATGGGTCCACCTCAGCAGCCTAAAGATCCATGAAGTTATTGAGCCACTCAAGAACTTCGAGGATGGATTTGCACTATAATTAATATAATCAATCTACTGCAATGGTTCAGGGCTACAGGTTGCATGAACAGTTTTGCATTTAAGTGTCTACCTTTAAACAGTAAACCTCAACAATGATGGACCTGTAATGAATGAACATTCAGTGCCACCCAGATAAGGATGGTGGATCCCTTTTGAGTCTTGTTCCTCTCAAGGTTCATTCCTTACACCATTTTTCTTTGCTAATGTCGAGACTGGCTCGCTAATTGGGGACTCACATTTTTCTTCTTTTCCGAAACAAGGTCACAAACATCGGCCATTTGTACCTCTTTTAATATTTGTAAATATACTGATCAGGCATAACATTATGAGCGGTGAAGTGAATAACACTGACTATCTCTTCATCATGGCACCTGTTAGTGGGTGGATATATTAGGCAGCAAGTGAATGTTTTGTCCTCAAAGTTGACGTGTTAGAAGCAGGAAAAATGGGCAAGCGTAAGGATTGGAGCGAGTTGGACAAGGACCAAATTGTGATGTCTAGACGACTGGGTCAGAACATCTCCAAAACTGCAGCTCTTGTTGGATGTTCCTGGTCTTCAGTGGTCCAATAAAGGAATGAGTGGCTCATTGATGCACGTGGGGAGCGAAGGCTGGTCCGTGTGGTCCGATCCAACAGATGAGCTCCTGTAGCTCAAACTGCTAAAGAAGTTAAGCGTGTTGATACTCGACGGGTCAGAACTTTTTGGCAGCAAAAGGTGGACCAACACAATATTAGGCAGGTGGTAAAAATATTATGCCTGATCAGTGTATGGTGTGAGGCTACTATAATCAATGCTTCCTCCATCTTGGATATCCTGTAGTAGCCACACCATGATGTGTCAAACTTCTAACAGTCCCAAGTCTTCATTTGATACGATGTCAAAGGTCAGAGTTCACCAATGTTGGAATGAAGGAAAATGCACTGAGCTTGCATTTTTGATCACCAGTGTTCACATGGATATAAATGGGGCTGGCAAGTGACGGGAAAATATAGATTTAATGCCCATTTAGACTATCGAGGCAAAAATCCTCCCAGATGCCCCTGTAGACATCACATCCTCTATCCATTATTGAAAAAGAAATGGCGATTTTACTGATCCGGTACAAAAAACTTGTACTTAGTTATGCATTCCAGAGTTCTGTAGCATTAATTTGCAATAATTTGAAAACCCGTGATTGACACTTGGGAAATGATTATATGGAGAAGTTGGAGTTCTGGGCATTGTTACTTTATTCGGTTTTAACCTTCAATGTATGCAGTATTTATTGTCTCCAGACCAGAGCGTGCAGCTGCTTTGTGTGCTGAAGTGCCCTTTGAATTACTTTAGGAAAAAAGAATCCACCACTGAAGGAATTGTGTCATGCCTCCTGGGACAACACCAGTTGTTGAAAGCAGATTTGAATCAGTTTTCTCCTAATATCGAATGTTCTGGGTTTTTTTCTTTTATGTCTTTCAACAACTTGGTCAGTTAACTGGACAGACAGCTGACCCACATGCTGAAGCAGCAGTAATTATTTCCTTGATTTGATTTCACAAGCACAGAATGCTGAACGAAACAGCCGGACAGAGACGAGACTGGAGTTAATGAGGAAGTAGATGCTGTAGCCTACTTACAGGACAAAGGAGGACATTTCTGTCCAACCAAGAGCAGATGTAGCTGAAGCACATCTGCATCAAAGTCACAGACATGATGCTTTTTTTTTTTCTTTTCAGACTGACGATGACCTCATGCTTTTTCAGCTGTTTGTATGCAGTACTCAGCAAATAAGATTAAAGCTCAACAGAACTATGAATCACTCAGCAACCGAAAAGGTACTTAATAAACACACGTGTGTGAAACCCTGATATGCGATTCTGATTCTTAGACTTCGTCTGCAAAACCATAATTTGCATGTCCTTTATGGTCGAATCGTTATTATTACCCATAACTGACACCTGCACTGTTTAATTTCAACCCTGGGACAATTAAAGCTAGAAAATGTGATGAGATCATAACTAGGACAATCATAACGCTGACACTTTGTTCTGCAGTTCTTCCTGATTAAACAGCTGCTCGGCGTGACAGCTGAGTTTGGGAGTTCGTTATGAATAGCATTCTTGAGATCTGGGCTCAGCTCTAAAGAAAACTCTTGAGACACACCGGGAGGAACCCGTTCGTCTTTTTTTTGTGTGTGCTTTTTTTGTTTTTTTTACTCTGATCACAAGTTATGAGAGATTTTAGGACACAAAAGTCAAATAACTGAAAAGACTACCATACTTGGGGGGTGCACAGTTATGGGAAAAGAATGTGTGTGAGAGTGTATGTATTCCCCAGCTAGCTAAATGACTCCATTCTCTTTGACTTATTCATAAAGTAACAAATGCTACTGATTTTATGTTCTCTACAGAAATGCATCTTTCATCCTGAAGCGATTTGCCGTGTCTACATTGAAATAGTCTTTTGTTAGAGATTGAGATATATACTTGGATAACTTTATGTTTGTTGGAGACAGTGTTTTGTCAGATTGCCATGGAGGATAAACAGAATCATCCCATTACACGACAAAACGTAGCATCTCTTTCTCTTTCCCTCTCTCTCTGTATACCAGAGTACAGTTTGATTTACTGGATGAAAATAACAGCTCTAGTCGGCGGTCCAATTTTCCCGTCACTCAGTCGACGACACCTGTAAAACACACTCGGGTCTCGACACGCTGCCACGCTTTTTAGAACAGTGGTGATGAGTCATCACTGGCAGCGTAGTGGAGTGTATTCAGGGAGAGATTTTCTTGGCGCCAGCGAAGGAAACGTAAAACACAGACTGATAGCTGAAAAGCCGGAGCCAGATTTTATAGTTTACAAAAAGCTGATCCGGTTCAAGCAGAGATCATCGTTCCTGGTGTCTTATCACTGGAATTGGTAGCTCTGGGGGTTAAGATCTTGGACTTCTGAAAGTCGTAAGCTCATCTCCTACACTGAAGGACCCCCAAGATGCCACTGCTGAGTCCCTGAGAAAGGTCCCCTTATGTGTTCAGCTGTAATGGGATAATTGTAAGTCGCACTGGATGAAATATCACACCAAAAAAAAAACAATGGAATGTTGTGGCCCCAGTTATCAGGTTTAAAAGGAACTAAGTGGTGCTACTTGGATAAATTCTTACGCTTTTCACTGGAAAAATTCCAGATTCTTGTCATTTCAATGCGTACCTGCTATTGATCCTAGCAATGTTAATGAATCACAGGTGAAAGTACATTTCCTCTTCGTGTCAGGTGAAAATTGCATTTCTTATTTGCTGTGCCCACTCATTTTCATAAATCTGACTAATAATCCCTTTTCTCTTTTCCTAGAACACTTCCCCTTTGTTTTCCATACCCTGTAATTTGCATTAAACAGATTATTTTATATTTTTTTGCCTCATAAAACAAAACTGTCATTTTTAAATGCTGCCGAAACCAACATAAATATGGCAAATCCCAGTGGCAACTGACATTGAGTAAACTAGAGTGAAAATGTAGGACATGGTGTAAACTTCTACAATGCACATTCCTTCATCACCAAGTCATTACTGTCAGGAAGGTTTTCCAACATGAGCTGTGTGTCTTAGTTCATAGCCTGGGGCCTCAAACAATAGCAAAACGTGGACGAACACGTTCATAGTCTACAATTAAAAGTTAGCTTATTTTTTTCCTACCGTGGCTTCCTTACTGGCTATCCCCTTCAAGAGATTTTCAGTTTCCTCTTGAAAATAAGAAAAGCGAGAACGTTTGCACTTTTGGTGAGATTGTGATAAAAAGAATTATAAGAAATGAAACAATAACTGGCTCCAATGGAGATATAATGCAGTGACACTATGTTTAGTGTTTCAAACATCAATATTCATATGAACAGTATTTTCAGGTAAATCTAAAGTGATCTAGTAATGTAGTTTTTTTTTGTTGTTGTTTATTTGTTTGATTGTTTTCTTAAATATAAGCCACTCTGCCATTAAAAACACTGAAAAACATCCAAAGCTAGAAATATCATTGCATTTCCTCAACCTCAGCTTCCTCACTCTAGTCCATAATTGGTCGTAGCTATGATACACTATATTGCCAAAACTATTGGGTTACCTGGTGCTTAGTATGGTATGTGATTTTTATTCCCAATTTGCTCTTCCTCCACTCTTCTGGGAAGCTGTTCCACTAGATTTTGGAGTATGCTTAAGGGATGAGATCAGATCTCTATAGCAGGCCACTCAAGATCTTCCTTTCCAAAGCATGTAAACCAGATCTTCAAGGAGTTCACTTTGTGCACAGGGGCATTGCCATGCTGGAAAAGGTGTGGGTTTTCAAGTTCAAGTGAATTCTAAATTTTATTATCGCGCATCTAAAGGCGTCCTGTACAACTGAGTGCCTCCAGCTTTGTGGTAACAGTTTGAAAAAGAACCACATATAGAAGGAAAGGTCAGGTGTCCCAATACTTTTCACAATATTGTGTATATGTGTTGGAATGACAATAGCGAGTGAATAAATGTTTATTACTGGATCACTGTAGATCCAGTAATAAACAGATAGATGTTACTATCTCAAAATCTTATCATTTTTGTTTTGAATTTTGTGGTTTATGCCCAGTGAATTTTTGGACCAAGCAGTTTGCTTTGATTTTTGTGTTAATCCACGAATTTCTAGTGTTTACTATGAAATTCCTAAGGAAATCTGCAAGTACTTGGGTCTAACTTAATTGTTTTGTGGTTTTAGGATAGAGTCAGTGGCGTTCTTTTGGTTCTTTCTAATTGTATTGGAGGTACTAGGTTCTAGATACTAGACTCTACTGCTGTCAAGGTTCACAAGGTCTAAGTCTTTGTCTAAATGCACATCAGCCTCCTTCTTCATCTCAGTAGGGGTTGTCTAATGTGATCTCTGTCTAATGTTTCCTTCTCATGAGGTGGTCCTGCGATCTCCTTTCCATATGCTGGACCCTCAAATCCGACCCCGAAAGGGATCCATGTGCCGAGGTTCATCCATTAAAATTCTCCGAAGCGCACAAATAATATTCCATCTGTCTCTGCTGTCATCTATTTTCCAAATGCATATTTAGCTGTGTTGGTAAGTATCTGTCTTTACAAAGAGCCTTCACAACTCTGAATGCAAGTTTGTATAAAAGGAACACGCAAGCTGATAGATACAATTAATAGCTGGCATAGATTTTGCATTAAATTTGCTAAAAATAAAGAGCAAATAAAAAGAAATGATTTTGGATAGAGCTTTTTTCTGTTCTCACAGCCGAACATTTAGATCTGCATCATTTCAGTAAATGTAAGCTATCGAGATACTGTCCAGATACTGTCTAGACAAACCCATGACCTACATTACATTAGATGGTTAAGAGCCCATCTGTTATTTAACACAAAACCTCGAAGGTTGCTTTGGACATATAGGTTCGTATTAGTTTGTGGATCTGGTGTTTGTAATTTGTCGTTTTATTCTCTGAATGTGGCGAGCAGCTGCTTGGTTAATTGTGTGTAAGCAGTTTGTGGCTTTACCGTGACAGCTGCAACAGGTAGTAATTACATCCTTTTTCTACTTACAATAAAAATGATTATGACATTTGCTTCTGGTCTCATTCAGTAGCCAACACAGGGCATGCACATTTTATGAGACTATCGTACTGACTCCTATCTCTCCTTGGAGTCCAAGTCTTTCTTTAACCTCCTTATAAGGGTTTTTTTTCCCCTCATCATCACGTGTCATCTCAGAAAGCCCCGTTTCCTGCTAGGTAATGATTCCATTCTGTTAAAGATCTAAAAAAACAAAACAGCCTCCTCCTGAAAACAAAGGCTTCTTACCTTGCTTGATGTTTGCTTAAGAAAGATTATATCATATTTTGTTTTTCTTTCTTGCACTCGGCTTTTCAGCTAGGGATTTTATTAATAAGGCTTTGGGCAGCTACTTGCCTTTCGAAATGCGACAACCCCAAATGAAAGGTATTCATTAAAATGCCATTCCACAGATGGTCCTCGTCAGACTGTTTTAATCAGTTTTCCCAGGTTTTAAGCCTCTTTCCACCCACCCCCCTCTTTTTTTTTTCTGCAGGCCTCGATGATTCGTTAATAGAGACAAACGACTCCAGAGGCAGAGTGACGCAACGTTCAACTGCGAAAATCATTCGGTGACAGCCTTTTAACTCGAACCATGTCTCATCAAAAACTTGGACAGTTGCATTCTGCATAAAATAAGAGCCTGAAAATGGGGCTACAATTAACGCAACCTTCGAAAGTTCCTTTTGGCTAGTGATGATTATGAGCTGATGTAAATTCAAAATCTGGGAATTTGGCATCCAGCAGTAGGGTGACCTAGCTCTATCAAGACAAAGGCTTGAAGTAAAACAGTAATGAGTAAGCAATTCCAATGGCAAGGCCTATTTGCAGTGTCTAGACCAGTCTAGATCAGTGTGACAAAACTGAGCTGAAATGTATGCCTTCAGGGTTCAGCCCTGCAAGTGCCTTAGCAGATGAGAATGTAAATGAGTACACTATATATGGTACAACAAAGAGAAATACGAATAGGCTTAAATTGGGATGAAAAATAAGGTAATTTGTATGCAAGCTTTTTTTTTTTTGTGGAAATTTGCAGTGAGAGTACATTCATGAATGGTTAAAAATCTTCTTTTACATGACTAGCATCTCAGTTTTTTTCCATCATGGCACATTGAATATCCAAAAAATGCTGTTCTTTGCATGTTGATACCAAAGAAAAATAATAAAACAACTGCATAGGCAAAAGTGAATGCAAACCTGTTTGCGCCCAAACAAGCACAGAATCAGTCACGAGTGATAACTCAAATATATACTGTAGGCTGAATGTGGCAATGCCTACAGAACCAGCATCATCATCCTGGTTGGACTAGAGATAACCTATTGCTGTACATTATGGCTTAGTTGTGCTTTTGTTGTGCTTCTGTCATTGGTGTAAAGTATTTGAGGGAATGTAATTTGTTACTGTCATTTTTTTTTTTTTTTTTTTTTCCTACTTTCTAGTTTTACTGAGTATCAAAGATATAAACAACTTTTATTCTCTGCTCAACTTCATTTATGGTTCAACATATATATTTTTTTACCCCACTATATCTTAATTAACAATGAGCATTTCCAATTAAATTTTGTACCTCTCCTGAAGATATCATTAGGGCTCAACCCTCCCCTACCATCATCTGCTACCTGTCAGCGACTTTACAGCACCGCTGTCTTCATTTCCAGTCCAAAAAAAGCTTGAATTAATTCCCAAAACTTTAAGAACCAGCTTTTGTTGATTTTGGATACAAATATTGGCCTCTCTGAGACTGAGAGGTGCATCAAATCACAGTCAACTCTGAATATTTGGCTTTACTATATCTAAAATGATTTAATTTGAATGTTATTTATTCAGAATACTAATGTTTCTTCTACTTTGTGTCATGATACTGTCATTTTATTTGTTAAATAAAGATCACTTTCTGAAAGACATCTTTACTACTTTGTTGTTTTTATTTTTGTTTTTGTTTCATTGGTTAATGCAGTGTTGAGGTGAACAATTTGAATAGTTTTTTTTTAGGAAATAAAATCTCACAAAGCAACTGTATTTGACTTTTCACTAACTGACTAATGTGGTGTTGAGGACTTTGAGCCTATGTTCAATATGAGTCAAATACTCATGTACCGTTTAAATCAGATACTCAAACACTTTTACTCAAGTCATTCTGGAATTAGTGACAACTTGTAATGGAGTAAGTTTTGTAGTAAGGTATCTAGACTTGTGCTCAAGTATGATTTTCAGGTACTTTTTATACTTCTGGCTCTTGTAATATATATAATAAATTTATCAATATTTCAAGCTGTTGTAACAGCTTAGCATTCTTCTTTTTTTTTTTCGCTATAAACTGTTAAATATGTCTGATGTAAGCCCTTGGGAATGTCTTGAGGCAACTAGAAGCCAAATAAAATGTGATTACATTTGGTAAAGTGGTTGTCTTATATAAATTGTTTATTTGTGGACTGGAGGAATGCAGGGTTATCCTCTAAGGAACTGTTTACAAATCCTCCAAACCTCAAACCCAATGGGCGCATTTTCTTTTGTCAAGAGAAACTACCTGTTTGAAAATAACCCAAAGTCCAATTTAGGCTTATTTGGAAAAAACAGTCAGTGCCTAGATCAGCATCTCACCCATGATGCATTTCCCAGAATTCCGTTGCTGAAACACTTTACCGTCAGCAGGTTGCAATAAATTGACCCTGACCCCTCGCTGTGGTGGTAATGGTTTCTTGCCTCAGGTAGGTTTATGTGGAGCAAAGCGGCATGTTTTCCATCGCAGACACCTCTCCTCGATCGCTGGGTCCAGCTGCACACAGCAGGCTGGGAGACTGTTTATTGTATGCCTGTGTCAAAGTGGAGGAAATGCAGCACCAGGCCAGGAAAGCAAGACAGAGTATGGAAGGCTTGAGACTGCAGAGTGGCCTACAAATCTGTGAGCTCTAACGGAATTTGATAAGAAGTCTCACCAGGGAAAGGACTTCTGTTCTGTGTAAAGGCAACAAGTCTGATCTATAGCTAAGTACAGCGTTACGGACATTCCATTACTGTAAAACGAAAAACACACAACTTTTCAATATAAATTCCTCTAGCTCTGGAGGTCCTATGATTTATGACCTTCCTGTTCTTGTTGTTGTTTAGTTTCCAAGCTAGGGACTACTGGTTACCATATTACCATAATCATTTTTAATTTACTGCTATCTGCATGGTGAATTATAAAGGGTTCCTCATGATCTATAGCTCCTGCTAGTGTAGTGGAACATTTAGCCCTAAATTCAACCCCTAATCAGAGACACCTGATCCAGCTAAAGAAAATACTCAGAAACATCTGCATATTAGAGCAATGTGTGTTGGATTAGGGGTTGGTTGTTTAAAAACATGTGCTGCATCTAAAATTGCATGCTCCTAGCATCAATAATATGCTAGATAGTGCTCCAGATAGTTTGTTAATCATTATAGTTTACATAAAAAAAATAAGCGATTTATTTTTTACCTTGTCCTTCTACGACAGATGATTTACCCAAGATGAACTTATATAGCTGGAATGTCCTGAAGTATAAAAACCTTAAAAAAAACTTTTAGACACATAGGCATCATACTCTTCTACAAAATGATACATTATATTTGCAATCCGATAAATCGATAGTAGGGTTCAAGACAATCAAGGGAGCTAAGTAAGTCAGAATGATTTTAAGCTGAGTTGAATAGAGTGGTGGGTATATATATATCTTCTTCTTTCGGCTGCTCATATTAGGGGTCGCCACAGCGGATCATCCAGATCATATATATATAAGTATGTATGTATCCCGAACCATCTAGAGACGTACCAGCACCATTTGGATTCCACTTCATGTACAGTTTGGACATTGGAACTCTTCAAATTTCTATAGGCTCTGGCATGGAGAATCTGGTGTTGGATCAATGATGATCTGAAATTTTGAGCTATTTTATGAGTTGCTCAGCAGCTTCTGGTTTGACAAAGTCAAATGACTGTATAAGACCGTAGAAAGATCATTACTCATAACCTCACATTCTGGTACTCATATTAGTTCTCTCTCTCCAGTGTTCTGTATTGTTTAAAGACTATAATCACACTCTTGATGTCACCCAAATGAGAATGGGTTCCCCTTTTTGAGTCTGGTTCCTCTCAAGGTTTCTTCCTCATTCATCTAGATACTTAAACTCCATTGAAATAGGAGTTTTTTCCTTGTAACAGTCACCCCGGACTGCTTAACAGGGATAAACAAACATAATTCACTTTAATTCTTAAGTTCTGTGATGCTGCTTTAAGACAATGTCCATTGGAAAAAGCGCTATTGTAAATAAACTTGAACTTATATACATATATATGTACAGTACCAATCAAAAGTTTGGACACACCTTTTCCTTCAGTGGTTTTCCTTTATCTTTATTATTTTCAACATTTCAACATTAATACTGAGGATGTCCAAACTATGAAAGAACACATACAGAATGATATAGTAGACAACAAAAAGTGTTAAACAACCAAGAATATGTTTTATATTTTAGATTGTCCAAAGTAGATACATTTAGTTTTCATGAGTGCTTGGCATACTCATGGCATTCTCTCATCAGATTCATTAGGTAGTCAGGCTTTAATGGTCAAATTGTGTCAAAGTAACAAATTCTCCAGAAAAACAACAAGCAGAAGAGACTTTAAAGACCTTTTTCTGATGAGTCCTAATTTAAAAAAGGTTTTCTTCTTACCACTGTGTTTTTATTAGACATAGAGAGGGTGAATGGAAATTTCCTGAATGTGTGGTTCCCACTGTAAAGCATGAAGGAGGAGGTGTGTTAGTGTGGGCTTTGCAGCAGAGGTAGCTCTTGGTCTTCCAAGAGATGATTTATCACAGCATTTGATGGTTTTTGATGACTGAACTTGGGGAAACATTTAAAGATATTTTCAGATTACACTCCTCTGCACAAGACAATTGATGGTCACATTAAAAAAGCAAGAATTCTCTCAAATTAACCATTGACAAGGCAAATCTGTGAACTAAAAACCATTCCAGGTGACTACCTCGTTAATCTGATGAGAAAACGCCATGGGTTTGCCAAACTGTCATCAAAACTAAATGTAGCTACTTTAAACAATCTAAAAAATAAAATATTATTGGTTGTTAAACAAATTTCTGTTTACTAGATAATTCCATACATGTTTTTTTTTTCTTCATAGTTTGTATGTCTTTATCATTAATGTACAATGTCAAAAACACTGAAAGAGAAGGTGTGTCCAGAAACTGGTTGGTACATTTTGGAAGGTTCTTTAAAAAAATATAAATAGAATCACTAAAGCAGTCTATAAAGTCAAATCTAAAAACTAGAAACAAAACACTGACCCGTTTTGACTTCTGTATCCAACCATAAATGTCAATTTCAGCTTTGTCCTACAGTATGCAGTGTATTTTGAATGCTAATCTGTATTTTCTCAAAAACCTAAACAGAGCAGTTTAAACCACAATGGTGAAATGCTGAAATATGAGGTCACAGAGTAAAAAAAAAAAAAAAAAAAAAAAAGTGAAGTGATGTTTATTGTTGCTAAGCCGCATGCAGATCCAGGTCAGTACACAGCCACAGATGGTCCTTTTCAGGGAGAAACCCACTAAACGGTGGGAGGAAATCTTAAACAGGATGGATCATAACTGTCATATGTGTCGTTCAGTGGAAACTCGGCTGAGTAGCATGTTTGATCTATTTCTGAGATCAATTACTATTTGATGAGCAACTCCTGGTGCTCGACCAGCATAAACCAGAGGCTCTTATTTAATTTGATTCATAGGCAGGGAAATGAAGGATGTGATGCAGATCATAAAGAGAAGACCAGATGACTGAGGTGGGAACATTGTGGGGGGAAAAAATAAAGTTCTCTGTAAAGGAAAATAGGAACTGTATTTATTTCCTGTGTCAGGTGTGAAAGATTTATTAATGCTTTTTTTTTTATAAAACTTTCCTTTAAAAACTATCCTGTAGGTGTCTGTTCATTATTCAAGCTCCTCTCACACAAATTCAGGTTCATTCAATACATGTGAAAGGTAAAAACCTCACCTCTTTTCCTAAACCTGAATTTGGCTGGTTTTTGTAAACTACAATCGATTAATTCTTCTCATCCTCGGTGTGAAGAATGAAACTGTCCTTTGTACACCCTGTGATTTGATTGACACCAGGTTGACCTGCCACCTGAAGCCTGTTTGCTTAGAGGTCAAGCATGTACAACGTCTTGACCCTGTTACAGGATGACAGGATCGCTAATGCTAACATGTGCTAACCAGGTGCAATACTAATGTGTCTGTTGGAGAGACAGGTGTGAGCTTTGGTTTTAATTCTAACAAAGGTTTCTATTTTGTGTTGGTTTTTCCAGTAAATGAGTGATCTGGATATAAAAAATTGCAAATGCAGCCTGTAATTCAATGTAGATCAGAGACACTTAATCCTTTTGTGTTTCATAGCTAAAGCTAGGATCTTTCCGCAGGTCTCTTTGTTTTTTAGATACAGATTAAGTCTAAGTAAAAATTACACCTTTAGAGGATTGATGTGGTGGCCTGGGAAAATGAAAGCCCTTCATACTACTAAACACAATAAAGGAAACCACACTTAGCTAGCAAAGGTTTAGACATCCTTTGGCAAACTGACCACCAGACTTTTTTTTCCCTCAAGAATATAGTCAAGTCAATTCAAGTCAAGTTTATTGTTATAGCGCTTTTCACAACAGATATTGTTTTAAAGCAGCTTTACAGAATTTAACAGTTAAGGTGAACGATGTGTATTTATCCCTGATGAGCAGCCATGGTGACTGTGGCAAGGAAAAACTCCCTTAGATGTTATGAGGAAGAAACTTTGAGAGGAACCAGACTCAAAAGGGGAACCCATCCTTATTTGGGTGACATCAAGAGTGTGATTATAGTCTTTAAACAATACAGAACACTGGAGAGAGAGAACTAACATGAGCACTGGAATGTACGATTATGAGTCATGTCCTTTCTACAGTCTTATACAGTCATTTGTGGTTATAGTCTAAGGTTTAAAAAAAAAAAAACGAACTAAAACATTTCCATGTCATTAGGTGAAAAATGTTACAATTTATTATATAAAGGCAACATAAAGGTGCAAAAAAGTAATGTTGCTGCATAGCTTTATAGCTTCATAGTCATTGGTTTAATTAACCTTGGGTCCACCTTTCCTTCCCATCTTATCTTAAGTTCCATGAGTTTCAGATTCTCAGTCCTGGATAAAGCACTTACTAAAGGTTTGTGCAAATACTTGATTCTAATTGGCTGGAAGGTTGTAAATGAATTTGTTGTCATAAACAATCGTAGCCATGGCTACATGCAATCACAGTTTCATATAGAGTAAGACGGCTATTGTAAACATTTCCTAATGACCTTACTGAGTGAAATGGAGGATTTATTTTGCATCATATAACCAATACGATGAACATGACAACTTTTATAAATGAGCCGAAATGGAGAAGATAATTCTAAAATGAGAAATATATATATATATATAGTCTTTCAC
>JAAIIK010000057.1:1011571-1034482 GCA_014706435.1 Silurus glanis | reverse complement strand
CACACACACACACACACACACACACACACACACACACACACACACACTTTCGCAGAAGTCCCAGTGAGATGGGCACCGTGTCCTTCTCCAGGAAGCCGAAAGGTAGCATCAATTTTTTCTTCTTCTTCCTAAATCATGTTCTATTTTTTTCTCCCCCCTGATCAGCTTTACCCAGACAGAATGGGACGGTTGCCATAGTGACGGGAGGAGCCAGAGGAATGGGCTATGAAACTTCTCGACACCTGGCGAGCCTGGGCACGCATGTGGTCATCGGTAACACATCGCACTCGTTCACTCTCACAGTCTCTCACATCAGATAAGTGTGTTGAGGACGTGCCGTCTCCACTCCACAGAGCCCTGTGTGCTTTTAGGGGAACAGTTATAATAGATCAGGACTGGATGGTGGACACTGAACAAATAAATATTCCTAAAAGGCTTTTTTTTTCCCCCCACGAAAACTTGAAGTACCAGAGAAACACCTGCATATCAAACCACCTGTGATTACAAGCAAAGAATTCATTAATGACCTTCAGCATTAACTGATGTTAGCATGATTAGCAGCTAGCTATGTAGCCGATCATAGCGCTGTAGGACACAAGTGTGCTTTCATGATGTTTTAGGTTTTGACTTGGACTTATTGGCATTTGTACTCGTCTCAGTTTTTATACAGGCTTAGAAAATTGGACTTCGGCTTAGAAGACTGGATCGAAACAAGTCCTACTTCTAGTAAACAACCCACTCACTGGCGTAATCCACAAATGATGCTAACTAGCCTTTAAAGGATTTATCTGGGTTTATTATTGACTTGGACTAAATCTGAAATTTTGAATTGACCGTGGCTAGTCCTGGTTTTGAATTTTCAGAGTGATGGTCTTACAGACAATCAATATTGTCTACGTACCACATTTAATATTGTGCCCTCAAGTGGTAAACTTTCTCACCTGATCAACGATAGAGTGGTTTGTTAGCATTAATTAGCTGTGTTGCTAGTTGAACGAGAGGTGAATTACAGTTTTTTTCTCAGTTGCTTTGCAGCATTTCTTGAATCATTTTTAATATAATTTATACAAACAGGAGAACACAATGGATTTATTGCCAAAGCCTGTACTTTTCTCAAAATCCTTAGTTAATCATTCGTTTGTAAGTATTTTTGACAATTAACATTTCACTGGCATCAGAATAACTGGTGCTCAAAATGATGGTGCTCAAAATGTTTAGTCGTGTCGGCAGTATGATGGCACACGGTTTCAGGATTTTTTTATATAAACTGCGGTTTGGATCACAGTGACTGAAAATGTACAAAGATGAATTTCTTCTGTTTGGCATCTATGAATTTCAGCAGCACAAATGTATTTATTTGATTGGATATTTGATTTATATTAACTGACAGGATTCACACTTTTACTGTACTGTATAAGTGTTCATTTATTTTCAGAAATTTGTAATTCTGTGTTTTATTCTGTCTCCAATTGAAGGTTCATGAGATTCACCTTTGACCTGTTTTAGAGAACTGGTTGATTATTGGTTGATCTGATGCCGTTCACTCGCCTTCATTAGTGACATTCAAGATTCATCTGCACAATTCATCAATTCAACACATTTACAGAAAAAAGTTTAATAGAAATTTTAGATTGCAGATGTTGACAACTGGTTCAACAGTTTTGCATTCAGTGACGTATACAATGAACTGATGCTGAGATGTTTTTGGGGGTTAAAACTATTCAGGTGAAACCAGTAGAATATATTTAGACACTTGAACACAATCCATTAAATGATGTACAAAAGCATTCGCAATTTGATCAAAGCAACAAGAAATGTTCTTATGACGAGCACAAATGACTAAATGATGTGGAGGCTGAACAAGTAGTTTTGATTTCATTTCTGATCTGAGAAACGCCACAAAGCAACTGAGAAAATCTGTAATGTGCAGAGGGAACAATGAGTATGACAGAATTGATACTTTTGCAAAAGCCCGTACTCTTTGATTTTTTTTTTCCCCTCACTGTCAGAATGACTGTCACAGACGTAAAAATGGCCGGTTGTTGAATCAGAGACGTTTTCTGGAAGGAGTCTTAAGGGGGTTTGCCGTTGTAAGAGTCAGATGTAAAATCTTGTATGTTCTTCAGGATCTATTCAGCATTCAAGGCATATTTGCACTTTTAGATTTACAGCTGCTATAGTGTAAGTGATTTTATCTATCTGACCTCAGATTAGAGACCATTTTTCAAGGATATTGTGTACATCCACTACTCATATCTTGTACAGGTCAGTTCCCAGGTCTAACAATATGACAAGTGAATAAATCAAAAAGGAATAAAGAAACGGAAAAGACTGCCGTTATACACACCTGATGGTTATTTTGTAGGATTTTTTTTTTTTTTGTAGCAGGAGGAGAAAATTATTGTAGAAATTCAGATAGAACACATTTATTTCCTTTTCTCACCTGTTCATTGAAATGGAGAGAGAGAGAGAGAGAGAGAGAGAGAGAGAGCGAGAGGGTTCAGTAAGTATTTTCATGTTCTAGTCATATTCCTAACAACAGGAAGCTCACCCATGGGGTTTTAGGCTTATGTCACTGGGACTTCACAAAAAAGAAAAAAAAATGTGTTATGGAAAAAATGATTGATTTCAAAATCCAATGCAGGTTTTTCTTAAAAGATTAAAGGCACCTGAACCAAACATGGAAAGATTACTGACTCTAAACCTTCAGGCAAACTGTCCACCATTTACCATAGATCTACTATCCACTTATCTACTAACTACATACACTCACTTGCATAGAAACATATACATTCAAATGTCGTAATTCCTTTATTTTTACATTTATCATATAACATTTAAATTATTATTATTTATTTACTTTGTTGCAGGTTTATTGTTTCACATTTTTTCTTCTTCTTTCTGTTCAAATTTAAATATTATTTATTTACTTTTTTATTATATTTATTTATCATTTATTTACTGCAAAATTGATGTGTATTTTAATACATTTTTTTATAAAATGTATAAAAATTTGATGTATTCCTAATTTCAATGCTTGGAAGTTTGTTATAATTAAATGGAGCATTTGGGAAAAAATCTGTATTATTTTTTTTTTTTACTTTTTTTTTTTTGGTCATTTTTTCGGTAACATTATTTTGGTAATTGTTTATTTATTTATTTTGTACCTTTTTTTTTTTTTTTTTTTTTTTTTTTCCTGAAACATTTTTTAAGCATTTATTGATTTTTGCTTTATTAGTACTTCACCTATTCATCTATTTAGCATTAACTTATTTATTTGGTTGTTTACTTTTTACTTTGCTAGCAGGCAATGAGGAGAAGGAGGGTCTCCGTGCGGTGAGAAGAATCCAGAAGGAGAGCGGACACAGGAAAGGTACGTTTGCACGGTTCAGGTCAGAAGCTGCATTCAGTAGGACTGAGAAAAACTCCATAATAAAATTCACTCTGTGTTCAGGTGAAGTGAAAAGGAATATTTTTCGGATTGAGGCGGCTTTGAATTTCTTCTCGGCAATCTCGAGCGGTATCGCTTTCGGCTGCGTTTGCTTTCGAGCGTGCCAGCGAAGCACGTTTGATGAATTTTCTGCAGAAGTGGAAGTGAATGAGGATGACAGAAGTAGCAGGAGGCAGGAGGATTGTGTCGGCGTGACAGTGAGCGTTTGATAAACGCGCAGGCGCCGAACGTCGTCGTCGTCCTCCAGGCAAAAGCATTGTCATGCAGATGCGATACGGATGAAGGCGTCCCCTCGCTTTAAACTGCCACCCGTCCGCCTTTATTTTCTCTCTCTCTGATTTACTGTCGGCGCCTCGACATGCCACAGATTTCTCCAAACTAGACGGAGAGAGAGTGCAAAAAGAGAGGGCAAAGGCTTCAGTGCTTCTTCTCTGTGCAGGGAGCATGCACTTCACGAGAAAGGAACATGTTTGCCTTTGACACGGCAGATCCGGAGACAGCTGCTGTCTTCTCGCCGGCGCGTGCACGTGGGTTTGTGTGTGTTGCGTCCCCTGTGCGTTGTGCGATCCATCACATCGGCACTCGGAGACAGGCTAATGATGTCACTCAGTCAGGTGAAACCACCTGTAGCTGGAAACGGTGCTTAAACTGCCAACCAATGCCTGTGATTCATTACAGAGAGCCTCAGAGTCAGGACGTGCTGATGTTTTTCTCCTACAACTGTGATCATATACAGGGATTAGCATCCGCGTTAATGGTTTACGTAGCGCCGCGCGATCCCTGCTGCTCTGACACGGTCTTTTTTTCTTTTTTAAGAGACAAGCTATTGATCAAGCCAGAAGCAGTAGGGTGAAGCTCTCAGGATCTTGAGAATGGAAATCAAATTTGCCTTTGAGGGCAGAGGCATGAATTCCTGTTCAAGTCATATTCCTAGCAACAGGAAGCTCATTCATGGGGTTTTAGGCTTATGTCGTTGGGACTTCAAACAAAAAACTCTTGCTATGAAACATTATGGAAAAAAATTTTTATTTCGAGATCCATTGCAGTTCTTTTCTTGAAAGATTAAAGGCAACTGAACCAAAGATGACTGGCTTTAAAATTTCTCCAAACATTCAGACAATCAGTCCACCATCTACCATCCACTCATCTAGTAACTACATGCACTCACTACATAGGATGTAACAAATAGGAGCAAAATATGTCATATGTCCTTTTTTGATATAAACGAGGTGGTATCAAAGTTTTAAGATTATTTCTGTTTACAAGAAAATACTTTATTTATCTACGTTTACACACTATCACCTTTAAAATAGTCCCCTTGCACAAGCGATACAGCGCCCCCAGCGTTCCTCCACTTCTGGAAAGTGTCCTCGATGTCAAACGTATGTCATGTCAAACATCTCTGAAAGATTTGCCCGGTTTCACGCAGAATTTCATATTTGCTCTTTGTTCTAACTTGCACTTGGTCGGAACAGCACCCGTTAGCACCATTAGTCTCGAAACGTTTTGCTACCACCTCGTATCACATAAAAACATTTTTACATTTTTATTTATTTACGTGTTGTTTTATGTTTGTGTTTTTTGTTTTTATATTTATTTTTGTGTTTGGAAATGGTTTTTTTCTTGTATCATTTATTGCTGCTGCATGATAACCGCTACAGAGATAATCAGGGTTTTGTATCAGACAAGCATTCGATCAAGCCAGAAGCAGTAGCCTGAAGCTCTCAGGATCGAGAATGGATGAGCTAAATCATATTCTGCTTTGAGGGCAGTGGCATGTCTTTAAAATGTCCAAAAATTCCAGTGTGGTCTGTGTTCTAGCGGTCATCTATCTGAAATAAAAGTGGTTCTACCGAAGATCTACCTAAGAAGTGGTAGATCAGTTTTTTACGATATTGGGCTATCGATCCGAAGGTTGTGAGTTCAAATCCCAGCCCACCAACAACTTAGCCGCTCAGTTGTACAAATGAGACCTCGCTCTGGATAAAGGTATCTGACTACTGTTGTGCAATTCTATATGCAGGCCCTAATTTTAACTACTTAAAAAAAAAAAAAAGAAGATATTTGATATAAGTGCAAACAAATAATAATAAGAAAAAAGTCCAAAAGAAAAAATGTCAGAGTTACTTAGAGGACACAGTGTTTGTATAACCCTTGTCAAACATTGATAAAGAGTGGGATGACCTTGTATGTAGACGATTTGTATGCAGCCCTTGTGCCTCGATGGAAAATTATGTCCGCTGGCACGACTTTATCTGGAATGGCAAAGAGGAGAACTACATTGTCAAATCCGCAGCTTCGTACCTCAGAAGATATGATTGTATTGGCAATACTGAGGTCTGACAGTGATTTAGAGACTCAATGTCAGATGTGTTCTAGCGTTCATGACCCAGCTAAAGTGAGCACATGAGCCACAGAGTGCCTAAAACGACTGAAGAAAATGTTTTTCCACCAAATAAGATCGAAAACTGTCAGAAGTCTTTCTTCCGTTTGATTTCATAAAGAATATTTACGAACTTGAATTAACAGGGTCAAATTGGTTGGATTTGACTTTAAACAATGTAGTCTTAATAAAGAGTACTAAATCTAGTCCTAGTGCAAAGCTTAATATTTTTGCACCTTGAGTTCTAATCCTTGCTCCGAAAGTATTGCAAGCGGGAGGCCACATTAGTTCCCCAACAATGGTCTTTGGTGGAAGAACTTCTTTGATGTTTGGCAAGTTGTGGAGTCTCCCCAAGTGAAAGTCTCAGGCCACTTTGCCAGAAAGTCAACAGTGGCTGCAATTCATTTGAAAATTCAGTGGCAAGACCTGCAGATTCAGCAGATATAATTCTGGAAGGTCGGGGTGTATGTCACGGATAGACCAGGCGTAGGAACCGGGAGTAAAAACAGAACGTATTTATTTATACTCAACATGCAAACACAGACTTTTCGTGAGTGCTTCATCCGAAGCGGCGCCAGAAGCATGGCAGTACGGGGAACACGAGTGGTAGGAAGTCCAGGTTAGCTATGGTAGCAACTAGTAGATCCGACGGTGAGTGAGGGGGAATGGGGACCTTATAAAGGGGATAGGTAAATAGGGAACAGGTGTAGGTGATTAGAGCAGGGAGAGGCTGAGTGAGTGTGAGCCTTTGAGGGAGGCGTGGCTGGTGGTTCTCTGACAGTATACAAGTGATAGGAAAGCTTAGCGTTCTGTAAAAAAACCTTAATGAGATAATCCAGTAAAACCAGTAATTTCTAATGGCTTGCAATCCCATTTAGTTTTTATGTGATATTTCCTGGGTGGCATGGTGGCACGATTGCACACGTCCGCCAATTAAAACCATCCATGTGGAAACATAGCAAAAAGTTCCGTTTGTGTCCTGATGATTTACTTAATTTAAAACATTTACAAGAATAGTTTATGCGCAATGATGAGTTTGGTTTCACTATTAATAAACTTACATTTGCATAAAGCATCCACTTTTGTTACATGCCCATGTTGATTAGAGTATTGAAAATGTAAAAAGTATTAATTTAAGGTACATTTAGAACATAAAAATGTGCGATTGAGTTGCGAAAAATGACGAGTTAACTCATGACAATCGCGATTAAATATTATAATCGAATGACAGCCCTAGTTAAAACGCTGAGATAAGTGTATAAATGAACGCCCCGCCTATGATGGGATGTACATAGTAAATAAATCCTGACTTCCTGTGTCCACTCTGAGGGTTAATGCTTTATAATAATCTGATACTCCACCTCCTGAGGCTAATTTGCAGATGACGTGAAAATGAGGGTCATCAGAATATGATCCATTGTAAATATGTAAACTTGTATGATGCGTATTCCCAAGTGTATCTCACACCAAGTAAACCTGGAATAGACTTCGGCTCCACCTAAACTCTGACCAGGATAAAGCGCTAGCAAAAGAATACAACTTATATTCAATGTTGGATACACAATCACATCCCTTATTAGGATAGATTCCTACAGATTAAGAAGACAAACCTGCAGCCATTTGAAAGAGAATTCAAGCCCTCACACTGTGTTTTCTCCAGATTATGCTCTGACAGGTTGCCTTGTTATAAAGTAAATATACAACCCAGCTTGTGGATCAGGACAATCAATCGCAAAAAAAAAAACTGAGATCTCTCTGTCTCATCAATCCTAGTGTAGGTGCCAGAGACAGTAATGAGAAGCCTGGAAACAGACTGCCAGCGTGCCAGCTGGTGAGAGCTATGACTGGCGTCCTGCCATTTCTAGACACCGACAAAGACGTCTTCTTTCCTCGAAGAAAAAAAAAAGCCCAAGAGAAACAGACACACATCATTGATGTGATGCCTCTGTGTGTGAGCTGGTGCTTCTGCCTGGCAACCGGGAAGGCACAGGTGTGCCAGTGTAGTGTCGTCTTCTTGAAATCGAGCCAGATTGGATAAGGAGCCATTCTCCAAGGAGATGGCGGGAGGAGGAGGAAGAGGAGACTGGACATTGGTAGATTGGTAAATTGAGGGAAGGATGGCTGTGATAAGGTTTATCTCTCTCTTTTGGTGCAGGACGAGCGGAGTGGAAATCAATGAAAGGCATAAAATACAGGAGAGGATAAAGGGCTTCTTACACATCTCCCCTCGTGTCATGACTGCAGTGTCACGGCCGGTATCTGATTAAGGGACAGGAAGGGATCATCAAGGTCAGACTGATAAAAATGACTGAAGGACACTTTCTATATCCTTCTGACATACCACGATGCACTTTGGAGGGATACACAGTCACATGACGCACAATTTTCCAATAAATAAGTGCAGGTGACCGTGCAGCTTCTTTGGCACGCAGCGTGTGATTGATAAGCGGTGGGCCGCTGAAGTAATTGCATCACACACTGGGGTCCTAGCCGGCCATTTTCCAAAACACCGGCTCCACCGGGGCACGGGGGACAAAGCTGACTGTGCCGAAGTCTGTTCGCTGTGGCAGCCACCAGATGACTGCTAACAAACAAACTCCGAACGCACACACATTGACTACACACATACCAGATGCCAGATACTTGTTAAAAAAGTGCATACTTATTTTCCAAGCAGGTAAATGACACAGGGATTTATTATTTTATTCACAGAAAAAAAAGGGTGATCCAAATTCCAGGAGTTTTTATAAGTTTTATAAGACTTTATTCTGAGCTCAATCTCAGCCTGATTTAAAAATATTTGGGAGTATTTAGTAATGGACAGGTTTGCAAAGAGGGAGGAAATTTACGGTAAATTTCCGAAAACTTTCCATGGTAACTTCATCTGGGGAATTATGAAAATATTTCAAGTTGCAAACTTACTAGGAATGTATGGGAATTCAGTGCTGTTAGCCAGTTGATAGAACAATTAATGTTTGGTGTCACCCAAATGAGGATGAATTCCCTGTTGAGCCTGGTTCCTTTTAAGGTTTCTTCCTCATGCCATCTCAGGGAGATTTTCCTAGCCAACTGTTGGCACTGGATCACTCAATAGGGATAAATGTATAGGGACTTTTTTAGAATGCTAAAATGTATATGTATTATATAGTAACATCTATAAAGCTGCTATTCGACAGTGTTCATTGTTAAAACTGCTATTTATATAACATTTTATTTGAACATTTTCCTGTTGGATTTATAGTAATGAACTGGTTCTAATACCTTGATGCACCTTATCCCTTAACCATTTATACAGAAACTCGTACTGCTTGCACGTCACACAAATGGATTTATGGTGTGGTTTCCTGTATGGATTTCTGGGATTTATGAATTTTTTTATTTGAGTATGCTTTGGACAGAATTTCCTGTATTAGCGATTTCAGAGGTAAAGTGTGACCACACAGGAAAGTCTTCAGCACAGAGGATTTTGAGTGATTTTGCTGA
This sequence comes from Silurus glanis, assembly GCA_014706435.1. Taxonomy (NCBI): domain Eukaryota; kingdom Metazoa; phylum Chordata; class Actinopteri; order Siluriformes; family Siluridae; genus Silurus; species Silurus glanis. Next base: position 1,025,165 of record JAAIIK010000057.1, on the reverse strand, counting down.
TCGCTGGAAAGATCGGCAAACCATCCATACTGATAGTTTTTCTGGGTTGTCTCTGCGCTTCGATTTGACACGTGAGAATGCACGCCGTACCTCATTCATATTAGTTCAGAGTGCAATTGCTGAAGTTAACAGATTAACTTAATTAAAAAACTTATTAGTAAATGTTAAAATGAGCAAATAAACAATACTTTGAAAGCATGTCTTAATTTCAGTTAATGTTACAAATGGAATCGTGTTACCATTTTATATAAATCCAAACAGTCACGCTTAAACGACCATCTTTAAGTTTATGTAAAAGTATCCGTTTTAAAAAGGGTTGATTAATTAGTTATCGCCCAAATCCAATCTAGCTATCGATATCGATATCCAAGTTGGTCGACCGATAAAATATAACAAATTTGTCACACCATCGATTATTTTCCTATAACAGCAAATTCCAATCTATTTTTATTCATTGGCTATGAATGAAAATTAATGTCCGCTTAATGTGCTTTGGAAATCCAGTCATTTATGGTCCTGCATTATCCAGCCATCAGTTTATTCCAGTTACATGATAGTAGGCAGTCATTTCTAACTTCTTTCTCAAGACTCATGAACTTCTCGCTGTGTTTTCATGCACACATATGAGCCGGTTCAGGTTTCGCTCACGAAATCTCACTCAGGCCACCTGAGCGAAGTCGTAGAGCTTTGATAGATAAGAAGCATAGAGATGAGAGAAAGAGTTCACTGGCTGCATGGGAAAATGAACAAGATGAAAGGGACACATTTTAAATTGTGTGTGTATGTGGGATTCCTTTCCAGATCTTAAGAGGATTATACATAAGTACATAAGTATGTGAATAGTAGTGGCAGTGACATTTTGTTTTTTGTTCCGTTTTAATTTGATACAATCGGACGGAATCCGATGCAGGAGGCAAAAACGTATTTTGTTCACAGGTCTAATTAAAGAGCTTAGCTTTATTCCGCAGTTATAACCTCACCCTGCCATACTAGTCACCTTATTACCATTTATAACAGCATTTATAAGAGCAGCTTTCAGACCCGTGACGAGCGCTTTTACTAAGTGGAATAATCCAACGCGTTGAGGACTTGGGTGCGCATTTCTTTTGCACTAATGAAGGGTTGCCAGATTGAAGTCGATCTTTTCCCGCAAAGAGGGCAATTAGTGTAATGTGCTCGGTAATTACAGTGATTGCGTGACTATAATTAGTGTAATTATGCGGTTGAGTAGTCGGCTCAGGAACCATGCGTGTCGCGCCCGGAGCACGATGTCGACAAGCTGATACTTCAGATATGTTATTATGAACAGCGGTGAATCGAAGTAGTCAAACAGCTGTATGGTGCTAATATGAAACATGATTCTGTGATACTAGTGTATAGGGGTGTGCGATATTGACAAAAATATATTATCTCAATTTTTGGTGGGATTTTAACGATAACGATTGCTGAGTGTGTTATTGTCAGTGGTAGATGAAGCATACAAACCACTTAAATGAGTTAAAGTAGAGATACGGTAGTTAAAATATGACTCCAGTACAAGTACAAAAATATTTGCCTTCACAAGTATTTCCGTATTAAGTACTATGAATTCTTTGATATTATGGCTATAATGTTCAAATGATCATTTTTGCCACAAGACTATTTGTTAATCAACTCAGATTATGTGAAAAGACTCGGTTACTATTAGCACGCCAGTCTATTAATAGAATGATATTAATAAGTCAAACACTGATTAATTTCTATTACAATGATTATGAGCCCAAAACATTATTTTCAACTACTTAAAAAAAAAAAAAATCGCGCAGGAGTTCAAAACTAAATAAATAAAAAGGAACGACTGATTTCACAAAATGTAGTTGAGAAAAAGTAAAATATGACATTAAAATTAATTAAAGTAAAGTAAAAGTCTCCCCAAATGGAAATACTTCAGTAAAGTACTGAAAGTAAAGGACTACTGTGGAAAGCTGAATATTAAAATGTTTGATATTCTTCATGTCCTGTGTGGTGGTCAGTTCACAGCAGTGATGGACATTAATCTTTTCCAATAAGTTTAAATAGATCTTTTACCTCTTATGGGCATCTTATACCTTTTATAAAGCCATATTTTCTAAACACCTCTAGACATTCTTCCACATACACAGTATACAAAAGAACGAAATGCCGTTACTACGGACTAAGATGCATAGGGACTCTTACATTTAATCAGTCAATTAGAATTTAGAAGACATTTTAGCTGTTTCTAAGCAAATAAAATCAGTATTTTATGACATAATAATATAATTGTCAGAGAACCACCAGTCACGCCTCCCTCCAATGCGCACACTCTCGTTTAGCCTCTCCCTCTCACTAATCACCTACACCTGTCCTCCATTTACCTGCCCCCTTTATAAGGTCCCTATTCCCCTTCACTCACCGTCCGATCTACCAGTTACAACCATAGATCACCCAGACTTCCTACCTCTCTTGTTCCCTGTGCTTCCATGCTTCCATGCTCCTGGCTACGCTTCTAAGGGAGCACTCAGTTAAGTGTGCCATTTTGCTACAGTCTCTTCTCAAGCCCTCGGTGTGTTTGCATGTTTAGACCAATAAAAGACGTTCGATTTTACTCCCGGTTTCTGACGCCTGGTCTGTCCGTAACAATAATATACATTTTATAGTATATTTTAATAGCCGATTTTGGGAGAACAAAAATCTTTAATAGTGTGATCGTTTAAATGCCTTTTAATAGAGTAAATCACACAGTGAAAGAACACACTCTAAATGTGCATGAGTTTAACCTACAAGGTTGTATCATGTATACATGCACTGTAGGTGTATTTATTTATTTTTAATCCTTTAAACAAATACAATATTATTGTAGACAATATACATTCAACAACCCGGCCAGTGTATATCATATAAATTTTATATATATATAAATATATATATGACCCCTCGCAAGTAACAAACAATGGAGAGGTTTTGACTCTCCTTTTGATGGTTCGTTTTTCAAGGGGAATTGAACATGTACCGTAAACTCAACAAAAATTGTGAATTACTTGTTTTATTTACTACTTTAAATTAATAATACAATATTAAAATATTTTTTTAAAACATTTCTGTCATTTATTAGTACAAACTCTGTTTCAAAATGTTACTCCAGGCTTTCGAGGCGCTCGCGGCTTCTCGCGGACCATCAGATTTTTCACGAGTCCAAATGGTTCCAAATGAAAATTCGTGAACTATCGAAGTCGTGAGTGTCAAGGTCACGGGTATGGAGGTTTTACTGTATATGCTAGTCATGTAAGGGTAGGATTGGTTGGAGTAAAAGGGTTACAACTGAATAGTTTAACAGGGGTGGGTTTTGGTTGGGTTTTTTGTGTGTTTTCTCAGTGTTTGTTAATCCTCTTCATGCTCTCAGTGAATATTTCTGTTCTCTAGATCGATGAATGAAGTAGATTGATAGCTCGGTGCTCCCAAGGGCTAAAAAGCAACCATGGATTGTGTGGATTCTTGGTGTGTTGTCACTTCAGGCAAGGGCGTCCCATAGGGACATGGTGTATGCAGTGATTCAGGTGGGTTTCTGTTGTGAACAGGCTGCTAGATTTGCTGGTGTGAATGGCCCAAATTCATTTTTTGATTTTTATGCTATTGTCAATAAAATAATCTTTTTTTCTTTTTTTTCTTTTTTTTTTTTTTTTTTTGGTGTGAAATGTAGGCCTGTCACAATATGATGTTATCTCGATATTGCCTGTTGTATTTCCTCACACATTTGTTTTTTATTAGAATGGACCACACCGACATTTCAGTCTGCTGTTGGAACGTTAAATTTAATTGTGAACATTCAAGATCAAACTGCACGTTTACATTTAAGATATGTATCAAACTAACACCATTTTTAATGCAGGTGTACAGTTGGAAAAAAATTACACTTAAGATATTAACAAAGCACCGATCTAGAAATAGTAGTTCCAGTGGTTCAGATAATAACGATCAAAGTTACATGATATAGTGAAATTCTTACTCTGAATCGTCCCAGCTGCCTATAGCATTAATTCTAAAGGACTTGGGGAAGAGAGTAGCTCAGTGGTTAAGATGATGGGCTTCCGCTCAAAAGATCATGGTGGTGGAATGAATTTCCCTAGATGTCCGTATAGCGGAGTCCCTGACTATCTTCAAGCGACATCTGAAGACCTACCTCTTCCTGAAACACTTAAATTAGCACTTTTCAAGTTTGCTTTTTAGAATTCAAGAGTTATTTTTATATTAAGTTTGTAATCTAGCGTACCAGTGTAGATTTATTCATTGCTAGAGACTCAAAGCATTTTGTACGTCGCTCTGGACAAGGGCGTCTGCTAAATGCCCTAAATGTAAATGTAAATCATGAGTTCAAATCCCATCATCACCAAGCTGCCACTGCTGGGCCCTTGAGCAAGGTTCTTAACCCTCAACTGCTCAGGTGTATGAATTAGATCATTGTTAGTCGTATTGGATAAGGGAGTCTGCCAAATGCTGTAAGTGAGAATTGTAATAATTTACATACATAATTTGCATAATACAACAATTTACATAAGTTACTACATGCACAATGCAAGAAACAAAAGTGTGTGCATGTTTAAAGTGTAATTCATACTTTGCATATCCTAGCTTGTTAGGACCTGGGTCAGAACTTAGGGTCAGCCATGATACAATGCCCCAGAGCAGAGAGATTAAAGGGTCTCGCTTAAGGACCCAAGCCACAGACTTTCTGACCAGAAACCCACAGCCTTAACCATTGAACCTCATGTTAACATGGAAGCCAATGCACATGCAGAGGCCTGCAGAAGTAGACAGGGCACATGCTATTCACATTTGTAAAAGGTTGTCTGTGTGTGCAGATGTAGCCTGTAGTCTATGAGTCTGTAGTTTGCAGTGTGTGTGGGTGGGTAGGAAGGATAAGGTAAGGTACCTAAGTTCTATACGTAAGCTACATGAGTTGAAGCAAAACCAGTGAATGAAGATGAGTTACTGAAGACCTTTACTTGGAAAATGCATGTTTAATATTTAGTACATTATTAACAGAGTCTGAGAGTCTGTTTTATTTGTTCTTTATTTATTTTTTACATTTGAAATCCAATATATTAGGATTATATACAGTTTTGTTTTCCACAGCCCACCACACCTTTATGAACTATGTACTTTAACATTTATGGCAGGCGCCCTTATCCAGAGTGATTTACAACTGAGCAGCTGAGGGTTAAAGGTTTTGCTCAAGGACCAAGAGCCCAGCAGTGGAAGCTTGGTGGTGCTGGGATTTGAACTTGTAACCTTTTAAATCCAGAGTCCAATGCCTTAACCACTAAACTCCTGAACTTTATTTTTTTACATTTGCTTGCGTTGTTTGCACTTCTTTCACTAAGAAAGTTAGTCACACTTGCATCCACTCTTGTTTTCATCATTATTACATTACATGACACCATGTCTGAACATTCCTAAGAATTAAAAGTGCATTGCTTGTTTAGCACATCATTTATAGGACGGTATTTTGTAGTCTAACTGCAGCAGTTATAGGCCTAGTGAAAACTTGTCTCTGTAAAGCTAGCCCGTATCAGCCGTGTCCTTCATGGGCCAGAAGGCATCTCGGCGTGTACAGGAAACGGCACTCGTTCGTGACTTTAGCCATCAAAAGTTCACCGTGACATATCGAGTCATTTAGAGAGACGGCAAGGAGACAATTAACGTCACAGTGTCGGATTAAAATGCAAATTAATCTAGTCCGAGGTGAGCTTGATGATTGGCTGGTGAGTGATATGGCTAATTCATTTAACGTATAAATTACAGGCGCTGAGGAGAAGCGCTTTCGGCTCACAGGCTTTCAAGGTCATTTTGTCTGGCTAGAAAATGTTTTAGTCAGAGGGGAGAGAGAGAGAAAGAGAGAGAGAGAGAGAGAGAGGTCTACCATGAAAACAATTAGTCAAAGAAGTATAATGTGCCATGTTTGGACTGAACAATTTTGAATTTTTGAGTAATCTTTTCAATCAGTATCAGGATTATTTGACTCAATATTTTTTTTATAGTCAGCCCACAGTTTGTAGTCTTTACAAAAAAAATACTATCCAGGTATAACATATGCGGTACGTTTGACTTTAAACTGAAGCATACAACCATTTTTATAAGTAGTGCATTTTCTCGGCAAATCTCCCCAAAATTAATAATCTAATCTCTAGTGTCCGACATCGAACAAATCAGGGATACAAAAATGTGTAAAAGATATTTAATATAAATTTCACGCAAACGTAGCAGCGTATATTCAGTATGATACGTCGGGACACATCTCCACATCTCCCGCCTCAATCTCACCAGTGGTCAACAGAGTTCAGTTCAGTCTCTGTGTTAAAGTCTGTGTATTTTTTTCTCTTTTTTGGTGTTTCAAAGCCCAAAATATACCCAATCATTTTTATTCTTTTATGAGTAGGCAGCTTCACTTCTGGGCATTAATCCCAGCAGTTGCAACCATAAACTGCTCAGTTCTCCAAAGGAAAATTCTCAGATAATTGTTAGTTGCTTTAGACAATTGCTTGTAAAACATTCCGTGTTTACATGTACAGTATTACATGGACAACATAGTACAGGCAAATCCATCTGCACTGTACTGGTCGGTGCTGCAGTGTCCCTGTGTTTACTGTCTCTCTGTCTTATGATGTTCTTTTTTGCACTAAAGGTTTTGTACTTTCTCTAGTGTCCTAGTTAGTTTTGTGTAGATACTGTTTGTTAATTTACGTTGTCTGATGTAGCACCTTGGTCCTGTGGGAACGTTTCGTTTGACTGTGTACTGTACTGTATATGATTGGAGTGACAGTAAAAGTCTACTTGACTTGCCTGGATGAGGGCGTCTTCTGAATGCTATCAATGTAATGTATGGTGAAGTGGTGGTTCTTGAGTGTGTACCAGGGACACTGGGGACAGTTTTATATTTATATTTTATATAATTTTTTATAAATGGAAGTCCTGCAGATGTTTTTTGGACCTCATGTCCAGATCTGAGCGTTAAACCCGATCTGCCATATCAACCTACTTTTTCAAGCGTAACAAAAATAAATCAACCTCAGGGGAGTCCGCTTTGTTTTTTTTTTCCGCTGTGATGAATCTGAAACCTTCCCCTAATTCAAAACAAAACAAAAAAAATCTGCTCAAAAATAATTCACAGAATCCCTTTAGTCCATCAGTTTTCCACAAACACTGTTTTTTGCTAGCTGTACAGTGGTGTGAAAGTGTTTACCCCCTTCCTGATTTCTTGTTTTTGCATGATTTCAGATCATCAAACTAATTTAATATTAGTAAAAGATAACACAAGTGAACACAAGATGCAGTTTTTAAATGAAGGTTTTGATTATTGAGGGAAAACAAAATCCAAAACTACATGGCCCTGTGTGAAAGTGTCTGCCCCTAAACCTAATAACTGGTTGGGCCACCCTCAGCAGCAACAACTGCAATCAAGCGTTTGCGATAACTTGTATTGAGTCTGTTACAGCGCTGTGGAGGAATTTTGCTCCACTCATCTATGCAGAATTGGTGTAGTTCAGCCACACTGGAGGGATTTCGAGCATGAACCACCTTTTTAAGGTCATGCCACAGCATCTAAATAGGATTCAGGTCAGGACTTTGACTAGGCCACTCCAACACTTCATTTTTTTTTCTCCAGCCATTCAGAGCTGGACTTGCTGGTGTGTTTTGGATCATTGTCCTGCTGCAGAACCCAATTTCGCTTCAGTTAGAGGTCACGAACAGATGGCCGGACATTCTCCTTCAGAACTTTTTGGCAAACAGCAGAATACATGGTTCCATTTATCAAAGCAAGTTATCCAGGTCCCGAAGCAGCAAAACAGCCCCAGACCATCACACTACCACCACTATATTTTACTGTTGCTATGATGTTCTTTTTCTGAAATGCGGTGTTACTTTTACGCCAGACGTAATGGGACACACATCTTCCAAAAAGTTCAACTTTTGTCTCGTCAGTTCACAGAGTATTTTCCCAAAAGTCTTGGGGATCATCAAGATGTTTTCTGGCAAAACTTAGACGAGCCATGTTCTTTTTGCTCAGCAGCGGTTTTTGTCTTGGAACTCTGCCATGCAGACCATTTTTGCCCAGTCTCTTTCTTATGGTGGAGTCATGAACACTGACCTTAACTGAGGCAAGTGAGGCCTGTAGTTCTTTGGATGTTTTTGTGGGGTCTTTTGTGACCTCTTGGATGAGTCGTCGCTGTGCTCTTGGGGTAATTTTGGTGGGCCGGCCACTTCTGGGAAGGTTCTCCACTGTTCCATGTTTAGGCCATTTGTGAATAATGGCTTTTACTGTGGTTCACTGAAGTGCCAAAGCTTTAGAAATGGTTTCATAACCTTTTCCAGACTGATAGATCTCAATTACGTTTTTTCCTCATTTGTTTCTGAATTTCTTTGGATCTCGGCATGATGTCTAGCTTTTGAGGATCTTTTGGTCTACTTCACATTGTCAGGCAGGTCCTATTTAAGAGATTTCTTGGTTGTGAACAGGTGTGGCAGTAATCAGGCATGGGTGTGGCTAGAGAAATTGAACTCAGGTGTGATAAACCACAGTTTTAACAGATGGGCAAACACTTTTTCCACACAGGGCCATGTAGTTTTGGATTTAGTTTTTCCTCAATAATAAAAACCTTCATTTAAAAACTGCATGTCGTGTTTACTTGTGTTATCTTTTACTAATATTAAAATTAGTTTGATGATCTGAAACATTAAAGTGTGACAAACATACAAAAAAAGAAGAAATCACACCACATCTTTTTTTTTGCCAGCAAACCTCCTCCATGCAGTATCCCCTCATCTGCCGAGGCCTGCTGCAGGCTAAGGCTACCTATAATCCACTTAGCGTCTAGAGACGAGTTACGGCGCACACTTTGTAATAAGCAGCCTAGTTTCTCTTCAGCTATTGTGCCGCGTGTCTGGGAGAGCTAACCTTGCCAAATAGCAGAATTAGCATAACATGAATATCTAAGGTAATTAACGCAATGATGTGCGTCTAACCGGAGGGGTGAAGGGTTTACTTTGTTTATTTTACAAGGTACCTTCACAACCAGGTGTTCAGCATCTGAATTTTTTTTTGTGTGTGTGTAACTGAAACGAATTATTTATATGTTTATCTTAAAGGCAGCAAAGATGCTTAGCATTAGTCCCAAGTTTAATATAATGTTATATCTTACATTTTATTATTTTTATTTTTATAAACTATATTGTAATATGTTTTATGGCTAGCTGTTCTAGCTAGCTATGCTAATGTGATCTCAACTGTTATCCTTTGTTACAGTCAACAAGTGTATGAATTTATCACTTTATATTTCAGTGGTTCTTGGCAGGTTATGAGCAGCTTGCTAGAGAACATTAGTTACCTAAGGTTTCCTGTCAGGACTCCTGTCCAGCTTCACTCCTAGATTTACTTCTGCTCCTACTTTCTCCTACTGTTGCATATAAAATATGTTCAGAGGTGTAAAGAGTACCTGAAAATCATACTTAAGTAAATGTATAGATAATTCACTGCAAAACTTTTACTGTTACAAGTTTAAAATCACTAATTCCAGTATGACTTTATTAAAAGTGTTTGAGTATCTGATTTGAACAGTACTTCAGTATTTGACTCATATTGAACGTAGGCTCAAAGGTGCACTAGTCCTCAACACCATGACACACGTTAGTGAAAAGCCACAATTTGTGAGGTTTTATTTCCTAAAATACAAATCAAGTATGCCTCAAGACTGCATTAACCATCAACACAACACACCAGAACAAAGCAAAGATCAAACAAGTAGGTAAAAAAAAACAAAAAGTAAAACAGTCTTTCAAAAAGGGATCTACAATTAACACATAAAATTTTAGTATCATGTCACAAAGTAGAGAAGAACCCTTAGTGTTCAATTAATAAATCAAAGTGAATAATAATCTATATATATAATCTATATATATATATATATATAAAGCTCAAATACCACTGACTGACTCACTCACTCATCACGAAATCTCAAAAACCACTGAACGGATTGGAATGAAATTTGGAACATACCTTCCTCTTGGGTCTTAGGTGCTCACTAAGAAAGGGTTTTGAAAAATTTGCCCTGGATCGCGGCTAACTCGCGAAAAACGCGATTTCTCACACATTGTAAATTCTTCTAAATAACATTACGGATCCTAATGAAACTTAGTACATTGTTTCTTATTAGATGTTAGATGCACGATAAAAATTATTTTCAAAGTAGTTTGCCCTGTATCAGTACTACAAAGGGGTAGTACGTTATTTGTTGACGTTACGTTCTGATCTCTGATCATCCAGTCCTGCTCAGTGCTTACTGCTTATTGCCATATTGCTTAGCGTTCTGCCTTCCGTAGCGAAGCACGGGTACTTTCAGCTAGTTTTATATATATAGTAAAGCCAAATATTCAGAGCTGACTGTGATTTGATGCACCTCTCCGTCTCAGAGAGGCCAACATTTTTATTCAACATCAACAAAAGCTGGTTCTTAAAGTTTTTTGGAATAAATTCGAGCTTTTTTTTTTTTTTTTTATACTAAAAATGAGGTATTAATGACATCCTCAACAGAGGTGCAAAATGTAATTGGGGACGCTCGTTGTTAATTAAAATATAGTGAAGCAAAAAGTACAAATATTAAATTATTAGTTGAGTAGAGAGCAAAAGTCGCTTACATCTTTGATACTTAGTAAAACAGAAAGTAGCCAAAAAAAAATTGCATAAGTACAGTAATAAAGTACATTTACTCAAATACTTTATACCACTGGTTAGGTTCTAGCAAAAGTCAAGAAAATTGGTCATATGAGACTTAACAAAGTCTTTTGGGACATTAAAATAACAAAGGTGCATCTTAAAACCCAGAAGGATCTAACTTTTCTGTTTAAAGGATTACCTTGGGTTAGAAAACTTGAAGTTACAGCTATACTGCGGACTGTTACTTCGCATTGACACTGGAGACTCCTTATAAAAATGCTTTTCCCTTCAGAGAAAACTTCAATATGTCAACAGTACAGAATTATGTGGCGCATGGACAACACAATCCCTGTACAGGTTGTTACAATAGAAACGCTAATGTACTAGAAAGAGCATTAATATGAACCTGTGATTAAAAAATTACAGTCTAAAGTAACGTTATAGGAAGTCAATCCACAGGCAGGTGAGAGTGAAACACTGCAGTTAAACACCTTTTTTTTTTTTTTTTTTTTTTAAAATGTGTGGCAACACATACAATAAAAACCTACTATACAACTTGATTTCTTTTTTTAAATAAATAACTAAAAATGAAAAAAAAAAGCTTGGACTGAGGTAATTATAGGTTTGAATATGAACAAATTTGCTTCCTTGTTTTTTACATTTACCGAGGCAGCAGACGGATGAGTTTAAATTAGCTTTCTGTCTTGTTCTCTTTAACCGTAGTTAACCCTCACCATAGCCTCTGACTCTTTTTGGCCTTTGACGATTGAGGCGTGTCCATTCTGGTAATTGTGTAATAACTTATATTGCTGTTATTAGCTCAAAGGTTCCTCCGGCCTGATGGAATGAACAACGTGACTTATTAGAGTTGACACTGGGGGGCAAGCGGGGGCACAGAGTCAAATAAACACCATCTTTTCTCTTCCCCATGAACACGGACACGGTGAAGTAATCAGATGGTATAAAAATGCCGGTTAGGGTCCATCCAGTATCTTGATTTTAGCATGACGGATATTTAGCAGCCTTTGTAAACGTCATATTTGTGTGAAGAGTTCATTTGACGTGCAAGTTGTAAGAGGCTGCTGATATCAACAATTTAGTTTATGGATTTTCCATTAGGGGGCTTTTCATGGAGGAATCTTACACAGTTGAGCGCAAATGTTTACATCCCTCCTGTTGTTAAATAGAACAGAAGTTATTTTCTACTAAATATCAGAAATAAATTGCTCAGAAGATATAAAGGAAAAGGATGAGCAAGCAGGTTATTGGAATCATTTTATGTCTTAGACATAGAAATGGAAATGCAACCTTTTGAGGGTCGTTTTTGAGCGTTTGGCATCCCTAAGCAACAACTCTCTCCGGGTCTCCTTCACTCACATCAATTTTGTAATTTAATATGCAAGAACGGACAGAATCAATACTTCATTATAGTAGATTAGGGAACACTGTTTAAATAAACATTAAAAGAATGGAGCCAGGTTCTGAATATTAGCTAGTGCTACGGTCTTGCTAGCTAGTTAGCTAGTTTTGAAATTGTTTTTCTTCAAAAAACAAATGAGTATATTTTCACTAGTCATATCTTAAGAACAGAACACACTGTCTTGCCGCCCTTAATTACATTTTGTTTTTGTTTTGTTTTTTGCACAAATTTTTACACCCCACAGTAGCCTTTCTGATTGAAATGCAGAGTAATTAAGATACAAAACATTTCAAGAAAATAATTGATTGTTTAAACACAGTTTCATCATTTTAAGCACAGTTTAAGGATTTTTAAGCAACAATTATACAATGTTAATATCTTGGGCAATTCCTGTGCAATAATTGCAGTATAATCATTTCAGTGCAGTAAATGTTACATACTCAATAACCTGTATGACCTTTTCTGCCATTAGTTTCACTGCTGCTACACATTTCGTACAGTATATTTCAATAAGATTGGAAATCGGATTGATTGTACAGCATTTGTACTTAATAATGAACTTAATGTTAAAATTTCTTCTATTTTTTTTACCATATTTTTTTTACTGTAATTTTACTGTAAAATTTTTCCCAACTTTTTCCGTGTTTGCGTTAGGAAAGTACTCCTCTCAGGCGGCGGTTTCTGACTGGCTGTAGATTAATGTTTCATCCGCACACTTGTTGTCCGCGGTAAGAACTGCTGAAATTAACTTTTCATACGTGGTTTCATTAGAAATGTTCTTTGATCGGAGATCCCAGAGAAAGGTTAGCGAGTAAACCTCTATAATAATTAGCCCATGTGCTCTGATGACTTTTTCTCAGTTCTCAGTTTGCAGAATGGCTTATTGCTGTTAGACATCTAAAGCTTGGAATACTTTATGTACAGTGTACTTAAGTGTTTATATGTACACTATATCAACAAAGGTATTGGGACACCTGACTTTTCCTGGCATATGCGGTTCTTCCCCACAAAGTTTTAGGCACACATTTGTATACACACGATGTCTTTGGATGTTGTAGGATGTAAAATTTTTCTTTCACTTGAACTTGGAAGGACCAAACCTGATACAGCATGTTGATGCCCCTGTTCAGAAAGCCATTTCCATTAAGATGTGGTTCATATGGTTTTGAGTGAAAGATCTTGAGTGCCCTGCTATAGAGCTCTGCCTCTGCTATAGCCGCCTCACCTACATCAGTACCTGCCTTTCGTAATACCCTTGTGGCTGATGATCACAAATATCCATAAGTACACTCCAAAATCTAGTGGAACATCTTCCCAGAGGATTGAAGGGAATTACATGAGCAAATCGGGACTAAATGTGGAATGCAATGCTCAAAAATCACAAACCATACATATGACCTGGAGTCCCAATACTTTTGGAAAGTGTGTGTGTGTGTGTGTGTGTGTGTGTGTGTGTGTGTGTGTGTGTG
>JAAIIK010000057.1:974574-1009022 GCA_014706435.1 Silurus glanis | reverse complement strand
TGTGTGTGTGTGTGTGTGTGTGTGTGTGTGTGTGTGTGGAGGGGGGGTAGAGGCGATAAGTGGAAGCGGAGGCGGAGGGAAAACTCGTTTTTTACTATCACTCCTGTACACTACGTATCCCTAAACTTTAAAATTGTAACTTTTTCTTCTTTGCTTATCTTAATTTTCGTCACAATCTTCGCTTTCTGGCTTCGCTTCGCCATCTAGCAGCGGCGTCTCGAGCTCGTACCTCAATATTTTGCTCGCGTAACAAAGCAAAAAAATCGCCCGAGTGACCGCTCGTACCTCGGAAAACTCGTACATTAATGCACTCGTAGGTCAAGGTACCACTGTAGTTGTGAAAGGAAGGAGGAAGACAGTGAACAATGACTTACTTGCAACAGAAATCATATAAGCAGGAAAAATCCATAAATAAGCCGCTTCGTTGTTTAAGACACGGGGTTCAAAATGTGGGAAAAAAGTAGCGGCTTATAGTCCGAAAAATACGGTATTTAAAGTACTATCATTTATTATGGCTATAATGTTCCTATTATCATTTTTATCACTTAATCAATTCAGTTTATGTGAAAAGACTGATGTTGAATTATATTAATGGGTCAAACACTGATTGATATCTATTACAATGATGATGAATTATATAGAAATTATCACTTGTACAAAATAAATCACACAAATAAGGTCATGGGTGTTTTGACAGGTTCGAGTCAGGAGTTTCTTCCATCATTTATTCCTCTCTAAATGTTCTGCTTGCTGTTGAACTGATGCTGAACTGTATGTTGGTGATCAGTAGATGCCACCCAAATCAAAACAAGATGCCACCAATCAAAACAAGTTCAAAACAGAGAGTGCGCTCGACCCTGATTGGTGACTTTATTGCTTGTTCGACCAGTTATGTTTTTGTCCTCATAAATAAAAAAGGAACGACTGATTTCGCAAAATGTATTTGAGTAAAAAGTAAAATATTTGACTTTAAAATGTAGTGAAGTTCAAGTAAAAGTCTCCCCAAATGGAAATATTTCAGTAAATTACAGCTATGTGGAAAAAAATGCTTAATTACAATTACTTCGTTACTGTCCACCACTGGCTATTAATCATCCAAAGAACCATTGCTGAACTAATGAGTGGGTTCGGGGGGGGGGTAGCTCAGTGGTTAAGATGTTGGACTCAGAAGATCATGAGTTAAAATCCCACCACCACTAATCAACCACTGCTGGGCCCTTGGGAAAGACCCTTAACCCTCAATTGCTCAATGGTATGAATCAGATAATTCATATCTTTATAAGAGCGTCTTCCAAATGCCCTAAATGTAAATGAGGGTACATAAGAATTAATTTTTATTACATCTGTAGCTGATATTTTATTAATTTTTTTTTTTTTCCATTGAATTTTTATTAAAATAACTGCAGCAACTTAATCCATTTAATATTTATAATATAAAAAAATGTAAGGCCAACACAGCACTCGCATGCCAAAACCCCAGATGTAAACCCCAGGGGGATTCTAAACCCTTCAGTCTGGATGCAGAGCACTTGTCCAGAGTTCCTGTGGAGTTATTTTAAAAAACTGTGTCAAACCTTTCAAAATGAGCAAAGATCACAATTAAGATCCACCATGGTGCATTCTGTAGAAATCCAGATCTCCTGTGTGGGGGGGTGTTTTCTTTTTTTTTTTTTTTGTCTGATCCAAGTCCTTAGGGTCTTAGGGGTTGTTTGGTTTTAACTAGATAGACTCCTATTTAGCAGGCCTCCCCAGGGAGCTTTGCAGACGACAGGAACAGTCACACTCCGTCCTGTCTCAAACAGAGAAGAATTAATAATGCACACTCTCTCTCTCTCTCTCTCTCTCTCTCTCTCTCTCTCTCTCTCTCTCTCTCTCTCTCTCTCTCTCTCTCTCAACCCTCACTCTTTCTTCCTCTCTGTCTCCCGGGCACACGTCCCTTTCCAGCTGATAACGGCTGAAGGGCAAACGCATCTGTACCGCCCCATTGAGAATCTAATGATGCGGAAAGGTCGGTGCTTGACCCCCGAGAGCCTCATCAGTGGCACAGAGGCAATGCGGTTAGGCATTTTGACCAGGCAGTAGTGGGAATGGCATTTTTTTTCTCCTCTTAAGAATTCCACAAACACGTGACTAATCGTATCGTTCCATCTGAACCGACAGCTTTTTGTTTTTGTGTAATTAAAAAAGAGCAGTTTTTAATTCCGGTTTTAAATACATCATCGGACAGAGCGCTTCTGTAATCCTGATTACCGTGCGCTCAAGGGAGCCGAGCGCTAATTCTCTGAAGAGCACAATTATGATGGAGCATATGTTGTAAAACCAGGACCCGAGAGTAGGTTGTGCTCAAAGACAATCGAGCAAATGGGGGGTGGGGGGGGGGGGGGGGTATGGAGCACGGATTAAGTGCTGTTTATTTCCCTGCCATAATGACTTCTCCCCTGTGTCAAATTATCCAGTACTTACTTCTCATAATGGATCCTTGGAACGGAATGGTTTCCAGTCTAAGTGTCGAGGCAGAAAGGTTTGTGTCAAGGTGAATGTGGCCCGCAGTGATCATCGCTCTGTTTCACTCGGTTTTCATCCCCGAGTGAAGAAAACATTCTAAATAAAAGGTGTTTCATTGGGATGGTTCTCTCAAGATTACATCTCTTGTACTCTGTCATACCTCTTTCACCCTGGAAAACCAGTGGTGGATGAAGTAATGTAAATAATGTAGTAAATTACAATAGTTTTTGCTTTCAAATGTACTTAAGTATCCAAAGTACTACGAATTTCTATGACTCTAATGTTCCTATTATCATTTTTTGTCATAAGTCTCTTTGTTTAATCAACTCAGTTTATGTGAAAAAACTCTGTTACTCTCAGCACATCAATCTATTAATAGAATGATGTTGATTTGATTTGTTTGATATCTATTACAATTATCATGAGCCCAAAACTTTCTTCAAAAAATTGCGAGTGTGTGGCGAGTTCTAATCAGAACTTTCTTCCATCGTTTATTCCTCTCCAAATGTTCTGCTTGCTGTTGAACTGATGCTGAACTGTATGTTGGTGATAATTAGATACCACCAAGCGCCAATCAAAACAAGTTCAAAATAAAAAAGAACGACTGATTTATCAAAATGTAATTGATTAAAATTTAATATATGTTACATTGAAATGTAGTGAAGTTAAAGTAAACGTCTCCCCAAATGGAAGTACTTCAGTAAAGTACAGATACGTGTTTTTTTGCGAACACTTTCAGTAGCGCGCATATGTTACGATGTTTTAATTACTATAGTGACCGGCCGAACTAGTGCCCTCTCCTGGTTGGAGAATTAACATTCTAATGTGAAATTTTTCAGCGATCAGACTGGCACGGTTACTCTTTTGTACTCTAGTACGCCTCTTTCACCTTGAAAAACCTATATACTGTCCATCTAAAACTCCCTAAAGGTTTCCGAATGGCGTAACCGAGAAGTGTTCACTCTATCCTCGAGAGAGCAGGAGTTAAAAATCCCAATGATGCCATAGCCATTTGTGGCTGGGTGCCAAGGAAGCAAAATTGGCCATGTTCTCTGATTCAGTCACAGCAACACTAGCTGTTTTATGACTGGGGAGAGCTGGCAGGTGGATTGGAATTGGCAGGTGATCAAATAAAAGGAAAGACAATGAGGAGAAAAAACTCATAATGGACATAATTAGACCTTCAGGGTAATGGCGGAAATAAAATTTCGTTTTTAGTTTTGGCTTTGGATGGATGGATGTTTGCAAATATTACCGTCACTTGAAATTTTGCCCATGTTCTTTGCAGTATTCCGGATATACACGGCATCAAATTGGAAAACCTGGGGGCTCATTTGTCAGGAACCAAAGAAAGCAGGGCTAGTTTTGTTTTCAAGCATAATAATAAGCATTATACGAACTTCATGTGATGTCCAGTGCAGCAATATGGAAATGATTTTTGCAGCCTCAGGTCAGCTTGTTTCTCAGGAATGAGAGGATCCAGAGCTGAGGATGTAGTCGTGTTTCATGCTTTATCTGTCATAAACCAGCTAGTCACGGGGAAGTGATAGCTCAGTGGTTCAGGGTTTCCATTAAGTTTTAAAAAGTCTGAAATGTAAAAATTGAACGTTTAAATTCGCTGTTCTAGGTCTTAAATATTTCCAACAGGTCTTATTTTTTTAAAGTCTATCTAAAACTGCCTCTAATGCTCATGGAAATGCTCATGCAGCACTTTAGAATTTTTTTATGTTTGTTTCCTTGGTGTAGTTTTTTTCTTTCGCTCGTCCAAATATAATTCACTATATCATGACTACAAATGAGACCAACATGCAACAGCCAATCAGCTTTCTGCTATTGTAGTTAAACGGATTTAATTTTTCAGCTATGGGGAAGTGCAGGTTTACCAATACTTGGCGTGAAAAAAAATTTATCGTGATACAGGTCTTAAATTTCATTCTTGGTCTTTAAATGGTCTTTAAAATTCTTCAATTTGACTTGGTGCAACCTGCAGAAACCCTGCTGGATAAGGCTCTGGGTTTCCGATCGGAAGGTTGGGAGTTCAAGCCCTGTATTGCCAAGCTGCCACTCTTGAGGACATTGAGCAAGGCCCTTAAACCTCTGTGCTCCAGTGACTCTATAACATCTATGACCCCAGCTTCTTACATCACTGCCATATGCGAAGAAAGAATTTCACTGTGCTGTCAGAAAAAGTACACACAAAACATCGTTCTGTCTTTCTTTCTATTGTTTGAAGAACATACCATTTCAAATCTCACCACAATAAAAAGCCATTTATTAACCAAGCGGTTTAGTCTTTTTTTTTTTTCAGTGAGTTTCAGAATTACTTCAGGTTAAAGGCACTTCAAGGACCTACAAGTTGCTGTACTGGCTTCTTTCTTTTTTTGTGGACAAAATCCACTTCAGCCTTAAAAAAATGAACAGCCCAAGTATCAGTCTGGAAGTGCTAAATAGGTCAATGACATGAGTGGCATAGTGCAACAATCTCCAAGAGTTCTTCTTGGATGTTCTCTTTGGTATCATCTGATAATCGGAAACATTTTCACAGCCACTTTAGTCTAAAGCCTCTTTCCCTCTTCCCTATGCACTCAGAATCTGTAGTTTGCCAAATCATTTACGTCTAAGGTTGAAGAGCAGTGTTTTAACAGCCCCCATGCTTCACTGCTTATGACTTTAGAGTCTATTAAGGCAAATCCCCTGCAAACATGACTAACACTGGCTGTGTGTAAAATGATCCATGAAAAAGAATAGAGCTCTATGCCCCTTCTACACATAATGCATTTTCTAATTTGATGCTTTTCTGGTGCAACACTAGAACTTTTTCATGCATTTATTTTTTTTTTTTTGCATCTCTAGCCGGTGTTATGCTGGTCCCAGAAAGGAAGACGGTGGATGGATTTGAGTTGCACTTTGGGCTGAACTATTTGGGCCACTTCTTGTTGACCAACTTGCTGCTTGATGTGCTGAGCGATTCTGGGCAGAGTGGGAGGTTCTCCCGTGTCGTCACAGTGTCCTCAGCCACTCATTATGGAGGAAGACTTGACCTCAACGACCTGCAGGGCAGGTAACGCAAGCTTTAGTTCTTAATCTAAAATGTGTTCTACTGGCAATAACACATTTACTGATATAACATATATTTTATATATATATATATATATATATATATATAACGTGTAAAAAACAGTCAAGGTAATTGTGTTTATCCATTTTTCATTTTTATAATTAGTCTTTTTTTCCTGAACCTATTTTATTATGTGAAGAAATATCATTGACATGCCGTGTATTTTGGGACTAGTCCTTCAGTGGTGTCCTGCCTGAATCAATCCACTTTTTAATACCATCATTATGATAACACGGCTCTAGAAACCATCAATATTATAGAGAAACGCAGTAGAACAGAGCGCTGCATCACAGACAGAAATCTCAAACATTGAGAATGGATGCCATTACTAAAGCAAGAAACCCAATGATCACAATACAAAAGTCTCATTTCACTGTAGCTTGCATACATCATCTCTAGCAGAAGTATCAATAATAACCTAATAAAATGGTTTTCTGTGCATTTTAGTGCATTTGTTCAGCATTAGGGTTTTCCTGGGGAATTGAAATGAAGGCAAATTGTGTGTTTTTGTGCAAATTCGACAGGAAAGAACCTCATAAATGACGTATAAAAATAGTATAAATAGTTCACGAAAAAGTAAAACAAAAACTGTTTTGGCTGACTTTTTCCCACAATGTCCACCTTTCCTTCAAAAGTCTGTCTTGTAAATATCTTTGAAAGTGTAACCAAATCTTCTTCTCTGTCAGCTGTTAAATCCACATAAGAAATATATTTGAGCCTGTGCAGTTTGCTACAGATGCGGGTTATGAGCTCTGACTAGTGTGCTCTCTGACGATCCAATCAAAGGACGTGAAAATGCAGACTTGGGTCTGAATGTAAGTGTCTAATTCAGTGATCCTTTTGGCCGGCAGAAAGAGCCTTGCTGGCCTTGATAGCAATAAATAGCATGCTGTACATATACGACTTATAATGAATCATAAATATAAACATCTTAGTTTCAGTACAAAAACAGCTTAGTAAGAAACACCATAGTCAGATTCTCAAGTCTGTGATATACCTACAAACCAAGAATATTCTGAAGCTCAGTCTCACTGATTTGTCCTTAAATGTCATAATAAACACTTTATTATTCCTACACCAGTCAAGACACAACAGAATGAAAGAAAGCATCATTTCCTTCTGTTTGTTTGTTTTTTCCCCCGGTCTTGTTTTTATTGCTTTTGCGTTCAAGAGGTGTCCTCAGTCTCTGCCGCCTCATATTGCTGCCGTTCCTTGTCGAGGACTGTAACTCATCGCACACAGTTGAGCCTTATGTGTAAATTGATTGACTGAATGTTTGCCGGCTTCCGACAAGAGCCGAATACAAACACGGCGATAAATACAGACGAAGGGGAAAACGAAATAGCACAATATGTACCCATGTAATGATTTCCGTATTCTGCTTTTGTATGTGAGTAGCATGAGCTTAAAAGAAGATCGAGTTTAGAGTGAATAATTTTCCTTTAAGTTTCAAGTAGGCAATTCTCGATTAATATGTAGAAAAGTGAAGTAATTAGAATCATTAGCTGAAAATGTTGTGCTATTGATTTAGCATTTAGCTAGACACCTCAATAGCCTCATAGTGTGGGCCTGGAGAATCTAGAGCTAGTCTCCTTTCACCTCATGTCTGTCATTTTAAAACCATGTAGAATATGTTTTGAGGTCTCTCATATGTAGTCAATAAAACTAGACTATTAAGAAGTGCTCCATTTTCTGTTTCAGGTCGTGTTACTGTTCCCATGGTGCGTACTCTCAGAGTAAACTGGCCCTAGTGCTTTTCACCTACCACCTGCAGGAGCGTCTGTGGGCTCGAGGTGATCCAGTAACGGCTAACGTTGTGGACCCTGGCATGGTGGACACAGACTTGTACCAGAACCTGTGCTCTCCTGCTCAGCTGGCCAAAAAACCTGTGGCCAAACTGCTCTTTAGGGTGAGACGAACATAAAAACTCCTCAGTGTGTTTTATGGCTAAATGGTAAACCAGTAAACTTTGTGCAGTGATTTGCACAAGTCAAACAGGACTATTTTTTCTATTTTATATACTACAGTAATTTTGTATTCATTTGATATATGATTGCAGTTTACTCCAATATATTATATACTTATAATATAAGTCTGGAATATTTCCAGACTTAACGAACTCCTACGCAATTTTGTGTAGGAACTATGCAATTTAATGCTAGAGCATGCCGTAGTGTTTAAATAATCACTCAGAAATATTTAACATATATGTTTTTGAAATAAATAGTTGATAAAAAAAAATAATAATAAATACATAAAAAAACACTCCATGTAAAATAGTACTTAATTTTATTATAAAATACAGTATTATATCATGAAACTGTGTTAAATAAAATAAATATGAATATATTAATTATATTAATAAATAATGAGGAAAATAAAAGACGTATTTAAACTGAAAAAAGTGACACTCCAAATAAATAAAAACAGTTACATCCAAAAAAAAAAAAAAGACACTTGAATGGTGTCAATGATTCACCTCTAGAGGCCACTCTCGCATTGTATAAAGCAACCCGGAAAAACTATCAGTATGGATTTTCGCCAATAGCCAATAGTTCAAGCAATTAACTATCGGTTCCGATTAACCAGCAAAACCGATGTATACCAATAGTAGTTATTATCTCTTATTACACGAGAGACTGAGCCAATATAACCTATTACACATTAGAAACTTTTTTGACAACGCATTATATTAATAATCTACTTACTATTTACAGTGTACAAATGTATTAATGCCTAATAATCAAAAACACATCGAGTAATCACGATTGCCCTGGCAACAAGCAGTTCCTGACCGCTGAGCAAAAACTGTACATCATTCCTCCTCTCTTATTCTTCTCCATACTGATGCTCATTTTGCACATTTTTTTAGGTTATTGGTTTTGGACAGTCATATCATTTATTGATTTTTATAAAACGCTGCAAAATGAACAAACAAAAATATGTATCGTACAAACCTGTTCCAGTTTTTCATTTATAACGGGTGAATCGCCAACTTTGTCTTTTCCTTTTTGGTCATACAGCACAGGCAAGTAAGAGAAAGAAAAACTGAAAAAATGTCTTGAGAAAAAGTCTGAATTTATTTCAACATTACAGTATGAACACATCAGTATTATATGTGCAGTCCTGTTATCCTTCTCAGATGGCAAGCAGCAGGAACAAATCCGTACAAAACTGTTGCACAAGTGCGTTTTTACTTTATTATTAATAAACATGGTTTGATTAAGCAATTACCACTGACATCAGTAGAATTTGGAGAATTTTCTTTCCAGAACAATTTTGCTTATTTTTATATAATTTTGAGCTTGGATACAATTTTCTCATCAATGGACTAACAAAGAGAAATGGCCAGTAACTGGGATTAATTGTTTGATTCTGCATAGCTCATTGGTCAAGAAATATTGGCACCCTTCGAGTTCATCTTTTTCTTCTTCTTCTTTCATCTGCTCGTGTTAGGGGTCACCACAGCAGACCATCTGTCTCCATATCACCCTGTTCTCTACATTTCAATCCAACCACCTGCATGTCTTCCCTTACTACATCCATGAACCTCCTCCTTGGCCTTCCTCAATTCCGCCTGCCTTTCGGCTCCATCCCCCACATTCTTCTACTGACATACCCCATGTCCCTCTTCTGCACAAACCATTTCTAATCATGTCCATTCAAATTTTGCACCCTTTGACAGAATGAGCGAAAATTGTGTTAAACACTGCACAGAATAATCACATTTTTCTTTACTTTTTGAAAAAGAAAAAAAGAAATCAAATAAAATGAACTTGACAATATAGTGAAGGGGAGGTGGTAGCTTAGCGGTTAAGCCATTGGACTTTGGATCCAAAGGTTGTGAGTTCAAATCTCAGCCGCACCAAGGTGCCTCTGCCGGGCCCCTGAGCAAGGACCTTAACCTCATAGCTGCTCAGATGTATGAATAAAACAAACGCAAGTCGCTCTGGATGAGGGCATCTGCCAAATGCCATTAATGTAATGTATGAAGCGCCTCATACTCTATTTTTATAAAAGCATCTGATCACCTGATACTTTGGGATTAATATTTTAGGACTGTACTACGGCGAATCAAAGTCTTTTATACAAAAATAAAATAAAAAATAATGATAGCTAGATATTTAAACCTATCAGAACCCAGTTACCTCATCCAGGAGGTTAGGACTTGGCAGTATACCTTTCAACAAAATTATGAACCAAGGAACCAAAATGCAAATCATTTCAGAAATAATTGCAGGATGAAAAATAAATTGCAGTTTTGCAAGGAATATGTCAGATTGAAACTTGCGTGAAGTTCAGGATTTTAATTGAAGACTCAACATGCACAGAATTGATGCATGAAATACATTTGTACTGCTTAACAGTAGGGTCTATAAGGGTCTCATTTGCAGAAAAAGTTTTTTTTTTTTTGTTTTTTTTTTTTTACTAAATATTAATTGTAAGGTGCCATTAGTTATGAAAACAGTCTTTTTTTTTTATCCTGATTTTTGTTGCAGTGACCTGCTACATTCTTAGAAAACCTGGAAAAAGAACACACTCAGGAAAAATCTTCATTTCGATTTCATTATTTCGCCTTCGATGTTGAAACGATATCGGAAAGTTTCCCCACATAAAATAGTTTTTTAGAACCCAAGTACGCATAACTATTCATGGAACGCACAGAGGAAAAAATGTTTTTGTTTTCCATTTGTTTTCCGTAAAAGGTGCCAAAAATTGTATTTTACAAGCATTGAAGCCATAAATAGAATGTATTTGGCCTGATGGCATGGAAATAATGTGATGATTGCAGCCTTTGTCTTATGATCCAGCACATCAAATATGTTGCAATATGATAATGATTCTCTACAGCCTGGGATGTCAGTGTTCTGTTCACTCCCTGTTTTTTTTGTTGTCTTTTTATTGATGCAATTGTTTTTGTGGTTGTCAACAAGACCAGCTGGTCCCTTGGAATTTATCTTGGATATCTTATAGTTTGCTCGCCATTATGTGTGTTGAGGTGAAGGATAATTGGATTTCGTTTATGTCTGCAAATCGAAAGAAGATAAGCGTGTGTATGTGTGTGTTTGCAGAGGTGGGAGGTGCGTGTGTGTGTGTGGTGGTGGGGGGGATTTAGTGGTAATCATAGGTGACTGGTTCACCTTTGAATAGTTTGATAAAATGAGTCATTTTCCTTATTGTTGTTTTCTGCTGTGATTGTGAATCAGGTGACGCTGCGGATATTCTTAGTCTTTTTATGAATATTACACAAGCAGGTTTCCAAATAGGTAACAGCGAGGCGATTATGCCGACATGAAAAGAGCCTTCAGAGTAGCTAGTAAGCCGCCAGCCGTTCTAGTGGCCTCCGGACAAAAAAAACCAAAAAAAACCCCCATAAAACCGCACTTATCTTTTTCATCTGAATTTAATTTCCGTGAAACTCCTGCTCTTGTCCAGATGATGAGTACCGATATTGATTCAATGGGATGCTCATTGCCATGGTGATTTTCCTTTTCACACACATGGCTCACATGGAGGGGAACAGGTCAAAGCTTTTACGTTATGTCGCTGGATCTCGCTAGTCTTAATAGGTTTCAGCTTTAGAGAGTTAAATATTACAAAACTTTCATTTTTATGAAAGCAGGGGTGTAAAGGATCAGCAATTCTAAATGATATATTTTAAGATATCACTTTGATGCAACAGATGGGCTTTTGATAATCACCAGTAAAGGAGGCGTAGCCTGAGTCAGTCTCAGTGAAGGAGGTGTGGCCACTGTGAGTCAGTTTCAGCGAAGGAGGCGTGGTCTCTGTGAGTCAGTTTCAGTAAAGATGTGGTCTCTGTGAGTCAGTTTCAATGAAGGAGTGTGGCCACTGAGTCAGTTTCAGTGAAGGAGTGTGGTCTCTGAGTCAGTTTCAGTGAAGGAGGTGTGGTCTCTGATTCAGTTTCAGTGAAGGAGGTGTGGTCTCTGATTCAGTTTCAGTGAAGGAGGTGTGGCAACTGTGAGTCAGTTTCAGTGAAGGAGGTGTGGTCTGAGTCAGTTTCAGTGAAGATGTGGTCTCTAAATCAGTTTCGGTGAAGGAGGTCTTTGTCACTCAGAATCGGAGATATATATATATAAATTGAAATATTGGTTACATCTAAACATTAGTCCAGTGCTGATATAAATGTGCACTTGTACACAGTTAAAAACTACAAGCTTTTGACAATCCTAATCAGTCCCACATTTATTTTTTGACAGATTTTTTCCATCTGTGTATTCATTATTTACTCTTCAAACGCGTGTCATGCAATGCTGGAAGGTATGCGTCTTAAAAACAAAACAGCGAGCCGCACGATCATGAATAATGGATGGAAAGCATCGGGGATCATTTCACGACTGGATAGACAAAGAAATTAGGGACTCGCATCAGGAAATTATTTAGAAAGTCATCAGGGGGAAAAGAGGTTTTGGATTGGGGGGAGGGGATTTCTGACAGATTATTCACATGTTCAAACACTAAAACACAGACACAAGCACCTTTAATGAGGAACTCTTAGTTAGAATTAGTTTTGTGGGATATTTTCGATCGTTCTTAATGACATTCCAAAGTATTTTTGGCAGTGTCTCGGTCTCCGACAGCTTTTCCTGGCGGAAAAGCAGAGAGACGGAGAGAAAGAGAAAGACGTGACTTGGGTTTATGTAATATTATTGAGTCATTTGGTTATCAAGTTAGTGATGAATGTTACAGTTGCGTCAGTGAAGAAAGACAGGTTTTAATGCACACAGAGTCTGTAGTATAAATGGTTCAATTATGAGCATTTAAATAAGAGTTTTTTTTATAGCACATCCTGGATCATATTGTATTTCGGCGGCACATCGATATTAGCCAGACTCTCTTTCTCTTTCTTTCTTTCTGTCTTGCTCTATCTGTTTTGTCTTTTACTTTCTCTTTTTTTTCTCTCATGCTCCATCTCTCTCTCTGCCTTAAATTCTGGTTCTCCATGTTTTTTTTCCCCTCTCTCTCCAGTACTCTTTCAATCTCTGTCTGTCTGTCTGTCTCTCTCTCTCTCTCTCTCTCTCTCTCTCTTTTTCTCTATATTTTTGTCTTTCAATATCTCAATATTTTAATTTCTCTCTGTCTCTCTTTCTGGTTCTTTCTGTTTTCTCTTTCCTTTTTTCTTCACTTTCTCTTTTTCTCTCGTTTGCCTGTCTTTTTCTCTCTCTCTTTCTAGTTCAATCTGTTTTGCTGTCTGACTGTCATTATGTCTCTCTTTTTTTTCTCGCTTTCTCTTTTTCTGGTTCTTTTTTTTTCTTTTTGCCTGTCTTTCAGTCTCTTTCTCTCTCTCTCCCTCCCTCTCTCTTACTCCTTCTGTTGCTCTGTTTGACTGTTTCACTCTGTGTCTATCTTTGTCCCTCTCTGTGACTCTCTCTGTATTTCTCTCCATCTGTCTGTCTCTGTGTGTTTCTCGTTCTCTGTGTCTCACTGTCTGTCTCTATCCTCCTCTGTCTCTCTTTACGGGCTGTCTCTCTTTGTGTTTCTACCTCTTTCTGTTTTTCTTTCTACCTTTAGGTCCGTCTTTGACTTTCTTTATTTTCTCTCTATCTCTTTTCGTCCCCTCTTTCAGTATTAGAAACAAATCATCAGTATCCAGTCCTAATAAAAGTGTATCTCCGAGGGTCAGGCTCAGTCATGATTACTGTAGAACGCAGCAGTGAAAGATTTCCGTGCTGTAAATAAGCTGCAGCATTGCAGTATTGCAGTACTGGTGTGTTCTCGAGCAACAGTTCCCTTTACCCAGAGTTCCCAGAGGCATGCAGGTGTGTGTGTGTGTGTGTGTGTGTGTGTGTGATGACTGCTTTCTCAGAAGAGGGGTTTCTTTCTCTTTTGTTTGGAATATTGATTCCACTTGGCCAAGTTTGTGTAAAGGCTCACTGACCCTAATCCGAATTCCTTCAAACGGGGAAGTGGAGGGCAAGGAGAGAGGAAATTGCGGTCGCCATTCCGCAGGACTGGCTTTTTTTTTTTTTTTTTTTTTTTTTTTTTTGGAAGCACACGCCATGCAACGCTGAGCCACATCCGTAATGGATCCGTCTGAGGTCAGGAACTAACTGACGGCCTGTATAGCAATCTCACCAGGTCTGGGGGGGGGGGGGGGGGAACTGTGACCGAGCTTAACAGAAATCAGAAATCTTTCTAATATCGCTTCTCTTATATCATTCTATCAAAGTTAAATCAGGGAAACATGATATTAATTCTGAAATATTTATGTTTAAATGGCTGTGAAAGAAGTTCCTATTTGCACTTACATATAGTTCCCTCAAACACAAACTCCGAAAGACTCTGACATGGAGGATCACTGACACTGGAGACTCCTTCCAAAAACGAGATGTCTCCTCTTAGAAAAACTCACCGTAGCTACAATTACGCATACGTTTCTGTCTGTTTATTTGGAGTGTAGACCAAGCAAGTCTCTGTGTAGATATTACCATGGAAATGAAGTGATTTGCCTTGCAATCAAAATGATTGCTATTGCTTCTGGTATACAAAATCAATCAGCACCTTTTTTGACCAATCACAATGTTTTTTTAATAAAACTATAACAGCAACAGCTCGTCAATATACACAGGAACTGGAACGGCAGAAGCTTCGCGTAATCTAAAACTACAAACCGAATAGAATCGAATAGATGCAATTTATATGTCACACCTTCATTACAGCACAGTGAAAATCTTTTTCTGCATATCCAAGCGATGTTAGGAAGCTGGGGTCAGAGCGCAGAATCAGCCGTGATACAGCGCCCCCTGGAGCACGGAGGGTTAAGGGCCTTGCCATAATGGGAAAAACAAATCTGCCCCCAAAATGTATACTATACAGTTGTTTGCCTCCAGTTTGAGGTAACAGATTGGAGAAGAACCACATATGGATGGAAAAGTCAGGTGTCCTAATATATTTATCTGTACAATGTAGCTGCTATAACGTAAGTGATAGGTCTCAAAGACATTCTATAAAATTTAATGTAACTATAAACAACAAATTTGTTCATAAATAAAAAGTAATAATTGTTGTTCTAGTGTAAGAGGAATAACACCATGGGGTATGGGGATTATTTTCCTGTAACATCACTACATCAAGAATTCATTTAAACTTTAAACTAAACGGTGTGAGATACTGAAGCTAGTGAGGTCATTTTCTCCATGACATACTGTATATACAGTATATATGCTACATCCAGGTCATATACTATCTCTTTTTTTCTTCATATCAAGGTTTTTTTTTCTCACTGATTGTGGATGATTATATTATTGCACAAAATGAGGTATGGAGTGTATAATGGCAGGAAACAGTGAAAAAAGCTGCGCTTCTGTTTTTAATGAAGCACTTTAAATCACATCTATCAGCCACATTTTCACCGAAGTCACTCATTTCGCTGTTGAAGTAAAAACAAGCGGCGCTTTAAAAGCTCTAAAAAGGTTTTTAATGGTGTCTGAAGAACAATCGTTTTTCTTCTTCAGCTTAATCGGATTTCGGTATTTAAAGAATGCTCACATCAGTGGTTTTAAAAAATGTAACCTTCACCATGTCTCTTTATGCTTCTCTCTCAGACTCCGGCTGATGGAGCATCCACGGCCATTTACGTCGCCGCCTCCTCTGAACTGGAGGGTTTCGGCGGCCTGTACTTGTACAACGGCCATAAGAAGAGCTCCTCAGCAAGCTCCTACGATAAACAGCTGCAGGAGAAGCTGTGGACCAAGAGCTGTGCCATGGTGGGTCTTTAGAAAGCCTGAAGGAACATCGGAAACATCTGACCGTCCTCGCCTCGAAAATTCGAGTCACGATTACTATGGCAAAAGTTAATTTGCTGGCGGTTTTCCCTTTGCACTCTGCCTCATACCTGATACGTTGCGTAATAGTGGAAGGAGTTATTACTTCTTCATTTGTAGCAATCCACCAGAGATGAATCATCTGTCCGAAGGTAAATAAGGACCGCACCGTTTTTAATCCACGCCGTGATTCTGCACTATGAGAACTTATCAAACATTAACGTTAAATAACCCGAATCGATGCAATAACAAGTTCTACTGATTTGCCATGCTTCGGCTTTTCAATGACTGTAAAAAAAAAAAAAAAAAAAAAAAAAAAAAACACAAAAAACTTCACCTGTGGATCACGGTCGATTACTGCCCCAAAAAAAAAAAAAAAAAAATTCCAAAATGGACTACGCGCTGCCTCCGTGTTCATTTCCTCCTGCTTTGGTTGGAAAAAATTTCGTCTTGTGCTGTCTTCAGTGGATTCCCGTGTTCCTGTGTGATCCTTTTCTCTCTGCTGAAACGCTTAACAACGGAAAGCTATTGAGTGCAATCTGTTGAAAACCTCACTGATGCAGGAAGTCTACAGTTCCAGAAATAAGACCCCCCCCGCCCAACCTATGTGGCGTCTCAGTAGCTTGCGTCTGGGATAACTATGATTTTTCTGTTGTTGTTATTATTTTTCTTTAACCTTCGGTGACTGTGATGTGTTTGAAAAAGAAATGTGATTGTTGTGTCTGAGCAACTACCAGTTGTTGTGTTTTGTTTCTCATTTTTTTCCCCTCCACCAAAAGGAAGGAAGTGTTTGAATCTTAATGTTAAAAGCAGCATTTGGAGCGTTTCAATACCAGACATTAAAAAAACACTTGAACATGCCCAAAACATCTTCGAATCCATCCGGTCAAGGTGTCATTGTGAAATCAGAGTTTCGACCAATTATTTTGGATATAAATGAAAAAGAAGGATGAAGCAACTGGAAAGAAATATGAACCCGAAAAAAAAGAAAAGACTTCTAGTTTTCTAGCTCCCTTGTATGAGTGACCGGGAACGTGTGAACTCTTCCGAAAGTGCTGCTTTCGCTCCTGCACAAAATCTCACTTGTATCTGTGGCGAATGTGACCGTGTTAAATTGTACGTGTCTGTATTTCTTTGTGTGGAAACGACCAACGAGTCGACCAATCATGTGCTCAGTACTGTACGCTTCACAATGTTTCTCTATTCATGTCCGTGCTCTCCTTTCCCAGGTTTTAACCGACCGGGATCCGTGGGGGGGGGTTCTCTTTTCGCATTGTACGAGCCGTGCTAATCAGTCGGAGCCGTTTCGGCTTTCATCCCGACCGGCGAGGGTAATTACGGGTGCTAATTGCAGCCCTAGCGTGATTGCTTCCTTGCTCGGCTACCAGTCAGTTTAATTATAGAGCGATAAGAAGGTAAAGGGATGAATCTGTACCAATATTTAGGATTGATCCGAAGCGCGGCTCAGAAGGAGATAATTGCGCACACGCTCTCGATTATTAAAGGCGAGCACCGCTCACTGTGAACGGCGCCATTACGCTACGCTTCGATCGTCATTCCCGATCTCTTTAACACGAGTGGAGCGTCCTGTCGAGTGGTGCGGAAGTGTCATCATCCCTTAACACGGGGAATAAGAGAAATTAAGAAGAAGGAAAAAAAAAATCATTTCTTTTGGAAGAAATTTCAAAAAAAGAAACCTTAAAATCAATGTTACTTCGGCTGTCGTGTCTTTATTTGATGTGTGATGCCAGTGGGTGGGGAATTCTGATTTATTTTTGCGTAGTGAAAAACGGTTCGGCTTGCAGACGAACATAAAAAAAAAAATTGACATCCTTGTTTTGAAACCGCTCCCTTTACATGCATCACCCATGTGTTCTTGTGGTGAGGGGCGTAAAGATGTCAGAAGCCGTGTGGGTGTGTGAGTGTTTGTCTTTATGTGACAGAGTGCCCGAGTGTGTGTTGGGCTCTTCGCTGTAGGAGTACTTGACTCATCAAAGGCTGATGGGTCACGTTTTCCCTCAGCAGCGTGGGCGAATCCAAACGGATCCGTTTGAAGTCCTGACATGCAGCGCCGTCCTCTTCCAACAAACACAGCTGAGCTGAATTTAAAGGCACACTCGAGTATCGGAGCACCAGTCGGGAACTTTCGCTGCTCTCTACATCAAGGACGACCCCCGTCGATTCGATGCGGCAGCACTTTATTCTGACGTGAGACTTTTTTTTTTTTTTGCCATACTCTCTTTTTATTGCAGTATCAGGGTTGGAAATATGATTAAAGCTTAAATAAGTGTTTTGATTACCTGCCGTTTTTTGTGCACGTGTGCCGAAACTCGAACTCGGTTGCATTCCGGTTTCCTGAAACAGAATGGAGAACGTCACTAATTGGAAAGTAGCTCATTATTGTGTTCTCCTGGTTTTATGCATATAATTAAATTATAGTACCGTGATTTTATTTTTTTTAACATTACAGTTTTTCTCGGTTGCTTCGGAGCATTTTCTCGAATGATCCTTAATATTTGCAAACCACTAAGTGCATTTCTCGAAACACTTCGTACAAACACCACCTCAACCTTAATTCATCTCTCAAAATTAAATATTTGTGTCAATGATTGACATTTCATTGCCATCAGAACGCTGAAAATGTTTGTCATTGTTCACAAACAATCGTCAAAATGTTTAGTCGTGCCGGCAGTTATGACGGCGCACTGCTTTAGTGTTTCCTGATGTAAACTATGGTTTTGGATCACAGAGATTAAAATGCACAAGGCTGAATTTCTTCTGTATGACATCTTTGAATTTTAACAGAACAAATGTACACTTTACTGTATGTGGGATATTGATTGCAAGAGACCGGAGGGGTTTCCTGGTTTATACTTTTTTTTTTTTTTATTTTAATTCTGTGTTTTATTCTCCAATTGAAGGATCACAAGATTCACCTTTGACCTGTTTTAGAGAACCGATTGATTATTGGTTGATCTGATGCCGTTCACTCGCCTTCATTAGTGACATTCAAGATTCGTCTGCACAATTCATCAATTCAACACATTTACAGAAAAAAGTTTAATAGAAATTTTAGATTGCAGATGTTGACAACTGGTTCAACCATTTTGCATTCAGTGACGTATACAATGAACTGATGCTGAGATGTTTTTGGGGGTTAAAACTATTCAGGTGAAACCAGTAGAATATATTTAGATCAACATGAACATAAACAACTGATACTGTAGGAAACAGCAGACACTTGTACACAATCCATTAAATGATGTACAAAAGCATTCGCAATTTGATCAAAGCAACAAGAATTTGCTCCTGTGATGTGCAAAAGTGACGACATGATGTGAACAAGTAGTTTCGAGAATTTCATTTGTGATCTGAGAAACGCTCCAAAGCAACTGAGAAAAACTGTAGCGCTGCATTTATTTTCGCAAAAAGAAAAAAAAATAATAATAATAGTAATAATAGTAAATAAACATAATTCCATTTTCATCTGCAGTAGTCGGGCATAAAACACTCAGCATCAGTGTCTGAGACATGTGGAGACCAATGAGCTCCGTGATCGCAAATTATGCCCAAAATATTTACATTTGACAGCTCAACATCCAACCCATGGAAGCCTCCTGGTGCTCAAATTACATTCATATTCAAATTGAGCTGCCACTTCAATGTCCATTAGTGATTGCCTGTAGTGTCTTAGGTGCTGCTAGAGCCTACAGGTAATGCTCAGGATATTGTGGAATTAGTGTCGTGGCTAGATAGCTAGTCACGTATATACGGCAATATAAAACTTTCTTTCGGCTTCTCCCATTAGGGGTCGCCACAGCAGACCATCCGCATGTTCGATTTGGCACATGTTTTTACACTGGATGCCCTTCCTAACACAACCCTCCCCATTTATCCGGGCTTGGGACCGGCACCAAGGCTTGTGCAACCCTAATGGCTGGGGTTGGTTCCCTGACCGGGGATCGAACCCGGGGCGCAGCGGTGAGAGCGCCGCATCCTAAACACTAGACCACCAGGGAACCCCGTATTAGTCAATATAAGCTAGCTTTATTGTGAACTTAGCAACCCTATAGGTATTTGGCTAAGATGTCACTTTTTTTTTCTACAGTGCAAATAATACACGGTGCATCAATAAAGCACTTTCAGATTATTTGTATTAATTATAGAAATATCAGAAAAAAATAATTTCTAAAGTAATTAGCTGTCATTTTTTTTTTTTTTTTTTTTTTTTACCACCCAACTCCTCGTATTAGATCGATTTACTTCAATACTACAATTCCCTCAAGTGAATTACTTTCGTAGCTGTACTTTTACTGGTGTCAGTTCTGCACTCTTTCCACCTCGGCCAATTTGTCACTGTCTCAGGCCTCCTGGGGATCATCTGCTATTGCGTGCCACGCTTCAGCCTCCATTCAGAGTCTGACACCTCTCGCCCAAAACCCTTACCCTTTACAAATAGGTGTATGTCGCTATAGGAGCCTCAATAAATTGCCTACATTTGTGGGCGTGTCCACTTTTTCTGCCAAGGGAACAGTCAGTCATTTATCAGACAAAATTCAAGCACTTGGTCGAGTTTGCTCCACAATCCTGAGCATCTAGTCAAATCATGTTTATTTCTATAGCGCTTTTCACAACAGACATTGTCTCAAAGCAGCTTTACAGAATTTAACAGTTATGGTGAACGATGTGTATTTATCCCTGATGAGCAGCCTGGGCAACTGTGGAAAGGAAAAACTCCCTTAGATGTTATGACGAAGAAACCTTTAGAGGAACCAGACTCAAAGGGGAACCATCCTCATTTGGGTGACATGAAGAGTGTGATTATAGTCTTTAAATAATACAGAACACTGGAGTGTAAGTTTATGAGTTACGTCCTTTCTACAGATGTTTACAGTCGTTTGAGGTTATGGAACCAGGAGCTACTGAGCAACTCATAAAATAGCTCAACATTCGCGATCATCACAGATCCAACACCAGCTTCTCCATGCCACAGCCTTTAAACACTCAAAGAGGTCCAATGTCCAAACTCTACATAAAGTGGAATCCAAATGCCGATGGTACGTCTCTAGATGGTTCAGGATGTTTGCGGGCTCGGCATCTGTTACCTCAGGTGTACTATTGAGTGTACTCTTGTCTGTACTGTGTGTGGAAAGAGGTGTTCAAGTCAAACCGGGAGTTTATAAAATAAAAGAACTAATTTCAAGGAGTGGAAACTGCATTCTTTTTTTCAACATACATTCATACACTTATCCCAGTATTTATCGGGATCGGGATCGGGATCGTCTCATCACTGTACTGTGTTTGAAGTCTTCTGCAGTAGGGTTTTACACCTACGTTCACATGAAACTTCGTCACCAACACGCTGTCCTATGCATGCGCTAAGACTGGTCTTGATTAAGGGTCTCTGGATTGCCCCCCAACATGTGCACTTATCAGTAATAGGACACACTAGACACTTTACTACTGCGTGTAGTACCGCCACGCTAGCGTCCATTTTCATACCTGTACAATTTAAAAGAACCGGTTTGACTTGAACGTCCCTCGTAGTATGTCAGCTAGATGTACAGTTATGTTCAAAATAATAGCAGTACAATGTGACTAACCAGATTAATCCAGGTTTTTAGTATATTTTTTATTGCTACGTGACAAACAAGTTACCAGTAGGTGCAGTAGATTCTCAGAAAACAAACAAGACCCATCATTTATGATATGCACGCTCGTAAGGCTGTTGAAAGGGGTGTGTTCAAAAAAAATAGCAGTGTATGCCGTTGACTGTACAAACTCAAAACTATTTTGTACAAACATTTTTATTTCTAGGATTTAGCAATCCTGTGAATCACTAAACTAATATTTAGTTGTATGACCACAGTTTTTTTCACATCTGTGTGCCATGGAGTCAACCAACTTGTGGCACCTCTCAGCTGTTATTCCATTCCATGATTCTTTAACAACATTCCACAATTCATTTACATTTCTTGGTTTTGCTTCAGAAACAGCATTTTTGATATCACCCCACAAGTTCTCGATTGGATTAAGGTCCGGGGATTGGGCTGGCCACTCCATAACATTAATTTTGTTGGTTTGGAACCAAGACTTTGCTCGTTTACTAGTGTGTTTGGGGTCATTGTCTTGTTGAAACAACCATTTCAAGGGCATGTCGTCTTCAGCATAAGGCAACATGACCTCTTCAAGTATTTTGACATATGCAAACTGATCCATGATCCCTGGTATGCGATAAATAGGCCCAACACCATAGTAGGAGAAACATGCCCATATCATGATGCTTGCACCACCATGCTTCACTGTCTTCACTGTGTAGTGTGGCTTGAATTCAGAGTTTGGGGGTCGTCTCACAAACACGTCTGTGGCCCTTGGACCCAAAAAGAACAATTTTACTCTCATCAGTCCACAAAATGTTCCTCCATTTCTCTTTAGGCCAGTTGATGTGTTCTTTGGCAAATTGTAACCTCTTCTGCACATGCCTTTTTTTTAACAGAGGGACTTTGCGGGGGATTCTTGAAAATAGATTAGCTTCACACAGACGTCTTCTAACTGTCACAGTACTTACAGGTAACTCCAGACTGTCTTTGATCATCCTGGAGCTGATCATTGGCTGAGCCTTTGCCATTCTGGTGATTCTTCGATCCATTTTGATGGTTGTCTTCCGTTTTCTTCCACGTCGCTCTGGTTTTGCTCTCCATTTTAAGGCATTGGAAATCATTTTAGCTGAACAGCCTATAATTTTTTGCACCTCTTTATAGGTTTTCCCCTCTCCAATCAACTTTTTAATCAAAGTACGCTGTTCTTCTGAACAATGTCTTGAACGACCCATTTCAGGCTTTCAAATGCATGTTCAACAAGTGCTGGCTTCATCCTTAAATAGGGGCCACCTGATTCACACCTGTTTTTTCACAAAATTGATGACCTCAGTGATTGAATGCCACACTGCTATTTTTTTGAACACACCCCTTTCAACTAATTGCCCAATTGCACAGCCTTACGAGCGTGCATATCATGAATGATGGGTCTTGTTTGTTTTCTGAGAATCTACTGCACCTACTGGTAACTTGTTTGTCACGTAGCAATAAAAAATATACTAAAAACCTGGATTATTCTGGTTAGTCACATTGCACTGCTATTATTTTGAACATAACTGTATTTGCTTGAACACAGTTCCACTCTGATATTCTGTCCCAGATGGAGAGCTTTGTACCCGAGAAACTGTAAGCCTCTAAAGCTAGGAAATCTGTCATTCCCTATAGCACTCAGGTTTTATCAGCACCAATTTCTGTCTGAGACATGCAGCACCTGATGTTTTTCTGAACCGGAGAATCGGAGCACACCGGAGAGTTCGTTTTGCCACTTTGTCCTGTAGGTAATGACAGCCGAGTTCTGGATCGGCAAGGCTGTTCTTCTCTATGCTGTCAGTGAGTGAGCTCTGACTTGCAGAAACAAGCCCCATCTGAGCTCTGAGAGCGAGCTCCACCATGAGGCCTTATCTCCTCTGGGCAGCAGGCCTGCTTCAACGCTGTCTCGATAAAGCCCAAGACTCTCTCTCCTTCCCTTTCTTTCTCTCTTTTAACCTGCCTGTCCTGGAGAACATCCATATTTAACAGCAGTTTATCTTCACGCTCTGCTCCCCTGAGTGGAGATACACGACGATAGATCAAATTGAAAATGCGCCCGAAACGCTAAATATTCATTACATGGTAATTGAGGGAGGGGTAAGTAAGGAGGGTCTATTTGTCACATTTGTAAAAGGCCTGTATATATATATATATATATATATATATATATATATATGAGGTTAGCTGCATGATATAGTCTTCTCTGAGGTTTTAAACGGATTTATGACAGCGATGCTTAGCATGCCAGTCCTTCGAGGTGGATTAGGATGCTAATCTTAGCAAGCACGCCTCCTTTCTGTCCTAAAGAAGCGTTCAAGAAAAAAACTAGAACAAAATGTGACACCAAGTTGGACCAAATTTCTTGGCTTTTTCTTGGCTTTTTTCTGGCTTTTAAACCCAAAGCTAGATACAGGAATTGAAAGAAAACATTTTCTTTTGTAATTTTAATGATGTTCTTCAGAAAAAGTCAATCTGTAAACACAAAGCAGCCTGATGTTATGGAGCTGGAGGAGTCTTGTTGATCTACCTGTTGATGCCTGATGTACCTGATCTATCTGTTTGCCAAACACCACGAATCCAGATGAAACAGGTTAGCGACGAGCTCCACGTAGAGCAATTTATTGATCCTAATTATTAACGTGCCTTCACATCCATGATACCGTTTAACCATTTGTTTATGATTATTTTCAGCTCTGAATCTGAGAAAACCTCACCGATCAACAGTGTGTTATCGATCTCATATTTTATGATCTGTATTTTGCTTTTAATTGAGTTGCATGGAGTGGCACAAAACATAAGTAACTAGCATGCATGCTAATGGCATGAGGAAAATGAATAATTGATCGGTGATTAAATCAGGATGTATTTAACTGAATTCAACGCTGTGTGAATTCGAATGATCTTCAGGAAATGCAGATGATTTCAGTTGAACTTCCTGTTCAGCATGGAGTATCCCAAATAGTTTATAAATAAAAAAAAATGTAGATATGGAAATTGTATGGTTTAGAGACAGTGGCATTGAGTAAAAGACAGGACGTGGAGCTGGAGGTAGCAGAGCTGAAGATGTTGAGGTTTACAATGGGAGTGACGAGGATGGACAGGATTAGAAATGAGTTTATTAGAGGGGGACAGCGCATGTAGGATGTTTTGGAGACAAGGTGAGGGAGGTGATATTGAGATGGTTTGGACATGTGCAGAGGAGGGACATGGGGTATATCGCTAGGAGAATGCTGAGGATGGAGATACCAGGAAGGAGGAAAAAAGGAAGACCAAGGAGGAGGTTTATGGATGTGGTGAGGGGAAGACATGCAGGTAGTTGGTGTGACAGAGGCAGATGTAGAGGACAGGAGGTTGTGGAGACGGATGATCCACTGTTGCGACCCCTAATGGGAGAAGCCGAAAGAAGAAGAAGATATAGAAAATAAATAAATAAATCGGATAAAAGTAAAAAAAAGAACAATAGAACAATAATAAACAATGAGAAACAAATAGAAATAAATGTAAATTAAATAAAAAAAAATTATCTGCAATTTTTTTGTTTATACATTAAAATAATACATACAAAATATATACAATTAAACTTTATAAAGAATAAACAATAGGCCAGGCCTCAGGTAAGTTCCAATTCATCCCAAAGGTGTTTAGTAGGGTTGAGGTCAGAGTTTATAGCAGGAGATATTCTACTCCAACCCTTGTAAAGCATATCTTAAAAATGCCTCAAAATTTGCTGTAAGAGTTTTGGGAAAAGGTCACATATGGCTGGAAAAAACAAATAGAAATCATTAAAAGACGCATCATTACAATTGCTCACTAACAATCTTCTCAAACTGAACATGTGACCTTTAATCATCTGAGAGATTATTTAAAACCCAGGTCTTTTTTAGGAATTTCTTTTTGTTCAATCCATTCATCAAAAGGAGCTCTCCTTTGGCCTGAATGCATTTTTGAGCACAAGTATTTGCTCATCGTTTCTTCACTGGGATTCTCGTTGCTCACCTGCTGTGAGCATCTGTGGCACATTGAGCTATTGTTAATCCACACATTAACCTGGATGAACTTTATAAAAGCCAGTGGCGCATTAAGAAATGCAGCTTCTGCTTTAAGTGAGATGATAGGTTTATATACCGTGGTTTCAACACGTATGCGAGATAAAAGAAAAGAACTATCATTACAGACATTTTAAATGCATGCAATACAATATATTGATGAGTGTTTTGCTTTTAAGCGGAGCAACAGAAAAGTCTAACCCTAACACAAAACCTAACCCAAACATTTTTTGAAAGGAGATTATGAGTTCCTGACAATTTTACAGCCGTCATTAGAGAGCACGGAAGCAGAATTAAAGATCAGAATAAGCTTTTTTTGGCTTAAGTCTGTCTGAGCATATAAGAATTTCTGGCTTAGAGCAAACCAATATTCCACATTTAACATATAACCACTGCTTAGAACTGCTGGAATGAACAATGCACAGACTAATACAAACATGATTACACACCAAGCACAGAAATCAGTACGCATTGGCTTGTAACAGAAAGTCACAAGTAAAGGAAATTGAGGTAAAATCCAGTTCAGTATAGACTCGGGTTATTAGAGGGTGTTTAGAATCTGGCTGGCTGCCAGGAAAAGCTATTTCGGAGTTGTTTTGGATGGTGTATATACACTCATGATCTGCTGTCAATCCCAGTACCACTTACCAACCATGTGTGTTTTTGGGGTCATGTATGTGGAAGAGGGCAGACAGCTCTTTCTACAAATTGTGTTAATGCATCAGCAATAGTGATGGGAAAATCTGATAATTTTGGCGACTTGGTTCTTTGAATCTCGTTCGTCATAATCTTTTTTTTTTTTTTTTGAGGCATTTAGATTTGTTTCTTTGATCAGAAATGAAATAATGTTTTTTTTTACTTAGCAGATCCCCTGACAAGTCTACATACAATAACTTTGAGCTAATTATGCTAAACAGAATGAGTAGCTTCACCTCTCATATCTGGTCCGTGTCTTTAGTTCTTTTGTTACGTGACTCCCACAAATATTGTAACAATAATGCAAAGATTCAGACCAAAGAAAACTGATTTATTGCACTGTGTAGTGTCTATGGAGTTACATGAGAAAAAAAAAAAAAAAAACAACATGAGCAGAAGACATGTTCAGACATCAAGGGGAAGTTCATTCCATGAACTTCGGTGCCAGAACAGAAAAGAGTTTTTAAGTATACCTACCTCTTACCCTGAGAGATGCAGTGCTAGAAGATCTGCGGGAGCATGCTGCAGTGCGAGGTGTGGTAAGGATTTTGAAGTAAGAGTGTGCTGGTTTCAGTTTCCAGGTTCATCCATGTTGATATGTTCGCCAGACATGCTGAGAACCTTCAATCCACACACCCTCACTAGAACCTTGGGGTTCCGATTTCACCATAGCTTTTTATTTAACACTGTTTATATAGTCCTTGTTGTTCATTCATTTGTATGCCTAAAATATAATTCAACAGGAAGGATGCTATTGAAGGAATATTCTTCAGATATTCGAACTTGTCATTGTTTGGATTGAACTCCGTATACATCGATAAGGTATAACGTTATGACCACCTGCCTAATATTGTGTTGGTCAGTTCTGACCCATCGATCATTAACAGTATGAACTTCTTTAGCAGTTTGAGCTACAGGAGCTCATCTGTTGGATCAGATCAGCCAGCCTTTGCTCCCCACGTGCATCAATGAGCCTCGGCCACCCACGACCCTGTTGCCGGTTCACCACTGTTCCTTCCTTGGAGCACTTTTGATAGATACTGACCACTGCAGATCAGGAACATCCCACAAGAGCTGCAGTTTTGGAGATTCTCTGACCCAGTTGTTAAGGTCGTCAAACTCACTCAAATCCTTACGCCCGCCCATTTATTCTGCTCCTATCATATCAACTTTAAGGACAAAAATGTTCACTTGCTACCTCATAATATCTATTTCTATTTATAATCCAAAATGTGTTCACGTGGCTTTGTTTTAAGGTCATGTTCAAACCTGCAGCATTCATGATCCCCTGATTCTTCTGTTTTGTAGGCTGCTAATATTACCAATATACCAACAGAAAGTGCATTTCTACTGAAGTACACCGAAATAAATAGTACTTGGGCACTTTACAAACTTTTATTAGTATTAATCCTGGAGAGTCTTATTACTTATTACACTTGGCTGTGTTAAATATTTAATACTGAACCCATTAAACCACCAAATGTTGGTAAGATGGTCGGCACTCACTAAAATATCAAACGTTTTTTTTTCACTGAATGAGATCTTCAGTAGGAGGTGAAACGGCTCCCATTTTTTATGTTCAAACGAAGCAGCACGTCAAGTTGACCTTGAATGTTTCTATGCACACAAGCTGTAGGCCGAATCCGGGGGGGATGACTGATGTTTTACTGATGGATAACAAACCAAAAGACGAATTGAGGATGAGATCCTGACAGAAATGATTAAAAACGTGGTAATTATCTTTCTAGTCCAGGGAACGAGGTTATGAATGAGATTGGTAAATACACAGATTTGTGTAAATACTCTGATTCTATCAATTTCAGTAAATTCACATCTAAAAAAGACTCAAATAGTTAATCTATTTTATGACTCCATGTGGGTCTGCAGGGTCCATGGCTCAATATATCTGCTCCAGCTACCCCACTACTGAGATATTTATGTTCCCCAGAGTGACAACATTTTGGTTGCACCACTTTAATGCTGTGGTTGATGTTGGCACTGAATACTGTACTTACATAAATAATCTCCACCTAACAAGAACCATACAATCATGATCTATTTAATGGGGAAAAAACATAAGAGGCTGAAAGTAGACACTGTTTTAAATTCTTCACATGCAACCACTGGCACAATATCCAAACCTGATATGTAATTGCAATAGGGCAGGGGCAGGCCGTGCATTTGGTACCTGGGCCTTCAGTGGGGACTTCCCCGACTTAATCCACCTCTTAATACCACCACTATCACGTCCCAATTATAGAAACCATCAATATACGCAATATAACAACACGTGGCATTACAGAGAGAGAGGCATTTCACATATGGAGGGTGAATACCATTTTACTAAAGCATGAAACCCAGTTAAGACTCCAAACCTCTACACTACAACCACAACTGTGAAAGCAATAGTTGGTTTGAAAGAGGCAGAGGTAGAGGACAGAGTAGTATGGAGACGGATATCTGCTGTGGCGACCCCTAATGGGAGTAGCCTGAAGAAGAAGAAGAAGAAGAAGAAGAAGAAGAAGAGTAGAAAAAAAAACTTTTTGTCAAATTCTCACTGTCACTACAGAAGTCAGCATGCTCAGTTACACCACTTACTCTTGGCCCAACATCAAATCAACAAACTTTATGTAAGCATAGGATTTAAACATTGCACATTTTTGAAATGTCATTTTGCTGCATACTTGGGGGAAAAAAAAGGTGATTGGAATATTCTGATGAATTCTCTATGAATTGGCTTCAGCAGAAGAGTATTGTAGCAGTTGTGCGCACACACACTTGCAGGGGAAAAACCTCATATTCTTTTTATTTGGAATTAAACCAAAGTAAACCACTGGACAAATTCAGCACTACCTAAAGCTGTTTAGACGTGTTAAAGTTCAACCTGAAAAATTCTAAAAATGTCCAAATTATTTATTCAAATTTCATGTTTAGATTGTTACATTATAAGTTACAGAAATATAGAGATGTTCAGGGCTAAAACTTTAAACTTAATTTCATATATTTGTATATCACTAATTACATGAACTATTCATTATACATATAGCCGATGCCCATAATTATACAGTTTGCTTCTAAAATGATCAACTGTTATTGTTATTTATATAGCCAGATATAAAGATCTAAACATGAGCTGTACCAAATCCTACTGCAGATATGTTTCTGAATGAAGCTCCAGAGCTGATTTTCAAAACTTTTTTTTTATGATTTCCAGGCGTCAGTGCACTTATAGTCCAAATGGCTTTAAAAGGCCTCTCAAAGTTTGTCCAAATGAGAACCCAAGCCTGGGCCAGCTATCTTTCTCTGAGCTCTCAAAAAGAACTGGGGTTATGGTGCAATGCTTTGTGGGTGATATTAGGTGCTCTAAGACAAATGGGGAAAGGACAGTAATTGCACTACATGTGAATTATTGGCATGGACAGATTTCACTGCTGGCTACTGAAAATGGCAATAAGTAGGTGAAGCAGAGTGGCTGAAAGAAAATGGATGGAAAATGGATTTTCAATGTTTTTGGGTGTGTCTGTCTCTTGTTGCTGGATTTAGTATAGTACATTTTCCAATAAGTAAACCGAACATGGCTGTGTTTCATAAACCGGATAACATACAAAAACATTTATGGTGTACATCCTAAAAGACTTTTAAATTGAGTATTTATCTTTGCTGAAAAGGAGACATTGTTGTAATGCTGCCTGTTTTCTTGATATAGTCTCATTCTTTGCACATTCATTACAATTTATGTGGGGGAAAAAAAAAATACTTAATTTACAGGAAATGAACAAATTAAAAAATCCACCATTATATTCTCAAATCTGATGGGTTTCTATAACCGTAGTTAATTTTACAAGTTCATATCGATGCCCTGATATCTATCGTTTTTTTTTTTTTTTTTTTATAACAACAGCAAAGAACCGTATGCCAAAACCCTGTAATATGCAATATTCAACAATTCTTTATAAAAAAATAATTGTGTGTAATTGTAGATATCATTCAAAATGTATACTTTAGGAATAAATGTCAGTTATTTTCTAACAGTTGTGATTTAATATTTTCTGATACAAGAATGGTTTGGGATGGATAGATGATTTTATGGGTAATAGGAAACATAGAGGGAGGAAAAGGAGATGCAACTGAATGAGCAACTATATCATAAAAAAAAAAAAAAAACACATTTCCAGTTTCTGCTATCTGCTTACATTAAATGTAAATATAAGTGGATAATAATATAGCATGTAAAATTAGAGTAACTATTATATCAGGTCTTTTGCACAGCACCTTCCTGTTAATTATTATTATTTTTTTAATAACCAAATACAATTTTTATATACTGCTTTTAGCATTGGACATTGTTCCGAAGCAGCTTTACAGAAAAACGTACATTTATTACATTGTAGAGTCATAAATGTGCCCCCAGTGAGTGAGCCAGTGATGACAGTGGCAGGGAAAAACTCAGAGACATCATGAGGAAGAAACCTTGAGAGAAACCAGACTAATAAATGAACTTATTCTCCTCTGGGTGACACTGTATTCATTCATCTGTTCATAGTTTTATCAATTTTGAGGTTATCTGTTGTTCACTGATGGACACTTGAATGCAAAACTGTTCATGGCAGATGTAGTTCTAAGCCATTGTTGCAAACTGATTATATAAATGACAGTCCATCTCTACCCTCATGCTTCTTGAAGGGGACTTCTGCACAGTAACCTCATGGATCTTTAGGCGGTTCATGTGGAGCCGTCCTCAGCTGCAGTGAGTGTTTTCCATTTGCAAAGGGGCTTCATCCATCAGCATGAGCCTGTGTATTTCGAGAGAGAGAGATGAGAGGAGGGAAGATGGAGAGAGAAAAACATGGACTATGGGTTTGAGCCCCACGTTAGGTGCTGCACTTTTTGTGGGAGGTGGTAGCTCAGTAGTTATGTCTCTGGGTTACTGATCAGAAGGTTGGGAATTCAAGCCCTGGTATCGCCAAACTGCTACTCTTGGGGTCCCTTAGCAAGGCACTTAACCCTCTTGTGCTCCAGGGGCACTGTATCATG
Source organism: Silurus glanis (assembly GCA_014706435.1). NCBI lineage: Eukaryota > Metazoa > Chordata > Actinopteri > Siluriformes > Siluridae > Silurus > Silurus glanis. Next base: position 978,214 of record JAAIIK010000057.1, on the reverse strand, counting down.
GCTGACCCCAGCTTCATCACATCGCTAGGATATGTGCAGAGGTTATTTCAATGTGCTATGAAGTTCAGGTAACAATTATAAAGCACCGTTACATTTTTCGTATTGTTACAAGATAGTTAATTCTATAACATTTTCCATTTACCTACTGGTGTATTTTACTATGTTACAACTAATTATTTTTTTGCTAACTGGCTATTGATTATCTTTATTTTATGTCACAGAATCTTTGTATTCCTCCCTCTCATAACTACCATCATTCTTAAGAGTTTCAATGTAGTTACGGAGGTCGTTCATAATTCAGAATTTATACGCTCATGAGTAATCAGCCAAAAGCATAATAACACGCTCAGGGAAAGTATGCAGAAATTGCAAACGTATTCATACAGAGTGGCTGATGTACGAGCGGCGTTCAGGTCTTTTAATTGTACAGGTATAAAAATGGATGCTAGTGGGGTGATAATACACACAGTAGTAAGTGGCTAGTGTGTAATATTACTGATAGGTGGTGCACATGTCACAGGCCAGTCCAGAGACCCTTACTCAAGATGGCAGGCAACAGTGTATGTATGAGTGAAGTTTCTTGTGAATGAAGGCTTAAAACCTGTGGATTTCTACAGAACACTTCAAGCACGCTACGGTTATGAGGCGCTTGGCCGTGGTAAAACATTTGAATGGTGTAAATGTTTCAAAGATGGCCGTGCGTCCCGTCATTGATGATCCCGGTCGTGGTGGTTCCCTGGCCACAGCAGTCACTCCTGTGAACATTCAGCGCACGAATGCCTGATCCTGGATAATCAAAGCAGGCTGTCCGAGGACGGTTTGGTGTACTGACGAATGCCGAATCTTATCTTTCCAGGTGTTTACTAAAATGTTGAGAAAAGTGTATAACAGCAGGGGAGTTTGTGGGAGTATGTGGAACAATAAATGTAGTTTCAACTCCTTGAAATTGGTTCTTTTATTTTATAAACTCAAAAGTCCCGATTTGACTTGAACATCTCTCGGATAAATGCACCTATAATTATACTTTTACACCCATAGCCATAAGGTCTAAGGAAAAATCCATCTTACCGGCCCCTATAACAGAGCTCATATAGCTTCTCTAAAAGCCTCACTCTGACTGTTGTAGCTCATACAAGCCATTTCAGCCCTTTTAATAAAGATGTACATCTATAAGGCCACACGGCTCTGCCGCACAATACGCATCGTGATGAATGGCCGCACTTATTCCTTCTGAAACGGGCCTCGGCTTATGATGAAATTGCCCTGCTGATGGATGGCTGCCATGCCTGCCGCAATATTGGGGCTGTTAATACAAACTCGGAGTGTGTAATTTAAGACATCGGAGGATTGCCATGTGTCACGGTGCGTCCCGGTGTGGGCGGGTATTCACCCTGAGGGATTGTGCGTTACTGAACAGAGATGCGATACCAAGGACGTGTGTTGCTGACTGAAAAAGTAACCCGTCACCCACATAGAATTAAAGGAAGGACAAGATACAACGGGCTGATTTTTCCAGCCTTGAACGCACTTGGTGAAATCACAGACTTTAAAAGAGGAACGACCGAAATAGGCCGAGTTATATCATCATCTGGGGCTGATTTGCATTTCAAATGCTGATTGTTATGCAGAGAAGGCGTTGTGTTTTCTTTTCTCACCACACCCCAACCCCCCTCTCCACTGTTCATGCTGATTTCAAGGTGAAGCGTGTCTGAAGGGGGCACCACGGGAAAATAAACTGCCACGTTAGGAGTGCAGCTGAGCAGGGATCAGGGGCGAGCGTTTGAATAATACATGAGGGATACGCTACGGTACACCCTGCTATATAAATTTCAATCTTACAGATGTTTTGTCCAATCATGTCATACGTCCACATTAGGTGTTGTCAATTATTGCAAACTCGCAATGCCTTAATACAAGAGGGAAAAAAACACAGGAAGGGTTTTTTTTCTGAGGTGACTTTGGGCCCAAAATCACCTCAGAAAAACCCCTTTATGTGTTATGCTGGAGGTCATTCAGGGGCAAGAGGGGCACCGATCGACTTTGAGGCATAATTATGATGACGTTTCCTGAAGGTGTCTTCATGATGTTATATCCTGAGGAAACCCTACAAATAGAACTGTGTTAATGCTGGAAATATACTCTGAATGTGAAACCCTTCGCAGTGGAGAAAACCTGTAAACCGGGAAACTGGTACGAAATAAATCGTTTTTTCTGTGTGCTTTTAACATGTTTTGTGTCAAATAACATCCAGACTTACAGTTAACAGTTAACTCATTCATGCAACTGAGCAGCTACATGGTTAAGGGCCTTGCTCAGGGGCCCAGAAGTAGCAGCTTGGTGTGGCTGGGATTAGAACGCCTCACCTTTGGATCCAAAGTCCAATGCCTTAAACACTAAGATACCACCTCCCCACATAGGTTTATGCCCTAGTATTGCCAAGCTACCACTCTTTGGCCCTTGAGCAAGGCCCTTAACCCTCTGTACTACAGGGGTGCTGTATCATGACTGACCCCAGCTTTCTAACATCACTGGGATTGGTAATGAAAGAATTTCACTATGCTTTAATGTACATGTGAAGTAAAAAGCGCTTTTACCTTTAAATCTCAGTATCTGTATATGGATTTAGTCAAGTCAAGTCAAATCAAGTTTATTTCTATAGCGCTTTTCACAACAGACATTGTCTCAAAGCAGCTTTACAGAAATCAACAGTCAAGGTGAACGGTGTGCATTTATCCCTGATGAGCAGCCATGGCGACTGTGGCAAGGAAAAACTCCCTTAGATGTTATGAGGAAGAAACCTTGAGAGGAACCAGACTCAAAAGGGGAACCCATCCTCATTTGTGTGATATCAAGAGTGTGATCATGAATCTTTCAACAATACAGAACACTGGAGAGTGAGAACTAACATGAGCACTGGAGTATAAGATTATAAGTAAATGTTCTTTCTACAGTCTTAGAAAGATTTAGGTATGAAGTGGGTGTGGCCTAAACAAGAAGGATTTTTTTTCTTTGATTCTTAATTTTTTTCTAACTGGACAAAGTAAATGTAATTCCTCTAGCTCATGTGTTATTGTTTATACCTGAATATAATTAAAAAAAACAACAACAACAAAACGGATTAATTTCCAAAATAAAAACAAGCTAGTCGCTAATTTAAAAACTATCATTGACCCTGACCAGGCAGTTATTACGGATGAATAAATGAACTTTGCTCATGTTCATGTTAATACCATTGTTTATACAGTAGCTTCATGAAAGTAGAAAAAAATTTTGACCACAGAATTCCAGACCTGATAAACACCAAAAAAAAAGCTGTTCCTTTATATAAAAAAATCAATCTCTATTTTTTTTTTTTTTTTTTTTACTTTTTCATACACCCAATCACATTGGCTTCACTCATTCCCTATGTGATATCCTAGATGAACTACTGAAGTGAAATGAATCACGACCGAAAGCAAATTCCGATCCCATTTTCCATGTATGTGTCCAAAATGTCATTAGTGTTTGATTTAGCCACAATAAAGCCAGTAGTCTGGGAAAATAATGTCAATACCATGACCTGAGGCACAATAGAGATCGTGCATCCTTTGTGTTTCTGTCAGGCGTGAACGGAGGCGGAAGCCAAAGTGAAAGCAAATCG
>JAAIIK010000057.1:930765-945656 GCA_014706435.1 Silurus glanis | reverse complement strand
TATATTAAAATACATATTTTTTAAGTTAAGAATACAAACGCGTCTTTCTTTTCAATTATACCTTCTTGTTTTAGCGTGACAACGATTCCGATTGGTCAATTCAAACACATGACGCAAATCTGCACCAATCAGAGACGCCTGCTCGCCGGTGTGTCCCGCCCACCCAGAAAAGAACCCGGAAATGGCTCGGTGTGTCATTTGAGTGAGACGGAACAGAAGTAGCAGAAAGTCTGAAAGCAGGAGTTGTTTATTAGTGTTTGGTTTGGTTTTGGTTGGCGTTTGTTTGGTCGGTTAATTATGGCGTCGTTGTTTAAAAAGAAGACTGTGGAGGGTGAGTTTACATTCGAAATGGGGGAGTTTGGGTTGATGGAAGTCGAAAGAAGCCAAGTGAGCTAACAGGAGTGTAAATAAAAGAAAGAGTGTAACTTCAATTCATTGGCTCATGTGAACAAATGATGAATATTTGTTGGATGTAATTTATAATATATTTGCTGTAACCGATTTCTGGTCATTGTATTGGATCTTGGTCAACACAAAGGCTTGGCATGGCATGTGAATAGAAAGAGACAGAGTTCCTTCCTCTCTCTCTCTCTCTTTATATATATACACATGTTGACTCCGTGCCATTTCTGCTCTTGTATTTCAGATGTCATTAAGGAGCAGAACAAGGAGCTGAGAGGAACTCAGAGGCAGATCACGCGAGACCGGGCTGCACTGGAGAAACAGGAAAAACAACTGGTGAGACACTCCTCCTTCCACTTTTACACCAGCTGTGCGTCATTTCCGGTATCACAGAGCGTTACTATACACGAACGAGGCTTTTCGACGACTCTCGGGGGTCGGTGACGTTTATCCAAGAGTTTCAGGTTACGACGATGCAAGACGCAAAACTAGTGATGGAAAGATCGGATCATTTTAGTGAATCGGTTCTTTGAATCTCATTCATCAAAATTAACGAATCATTTTTTTGGGAGTCATTTAATTCTTTGTGTTTCCTTTGATCAAATGTGAAATAAATTGTTACATTTTCAGTAACAGGTCCCCCAAACATGTCTACATACACCAGTTTAGTTTCATTAATGAAAATATAACAATGCAGCTAAGGACAAATCATGATAAACAGAATGGGTAGCTCGTTCTTTTGAGTCACATTAAAGACTCGTTTCAAAATGAACGAATCGTTCTTGAAGGACCAGCACTATACACAACACACATTGTTCTGAGAGGGGATAAAAAAGAATAAGAACTCGGATTGTGACTTTTCTTCTAAAGAGCGAAACTAAATATACAAGAGAGAATAATCCAGGTCTCTTAAAATAACAAGTATATTGTCCATAAAAAAAAAAAAAAAAAGATTTTATTGCTGAAATTACATACAAGAATATCTGTGAAAACTTAACCCATTTAGTGGGTTTGATATATATAAATATATATAAATATAAAAATCCATGTCAAATTATATAAAACAAAAAGGTAAACACACTGTATCGTGTTTTCTTTATGTTATCCAAAACGTTGGAAACTTCCTTTGGAAGCCTTCAGAGTCTATTTCTTTGGCTTGAATCTTCTCCTCAGTCTTTCACTGTTTTCTCCCTCCAGCCTCCATGTTGTATTCTGCAGCATGTTCTGTGTTTACCTGTCCAGAGCGCTTCAGAGTTTAGCAAGTGGTGCCTCGCTGCTTTTTTGCATTCATATTAGTGGATTTACTCAAGGAATCGTTTCAGCCCTAATGACTGTGAAAAAGTCAGCAAAGAAACGTCAGTATCTTATTAGCCAATACTCAGACAGATAGACAGATAGACAGACAGATAGATAGATAGATAGATAGATAGATAGATAGATAGATAGATAGATAGATCTATAGCAAGGCATCACCAAGCTGCCACTCTTGGGCCCTTGCGCAAGGCCCTTAACCCTCTGTGCTCCAGGGGTGCTGTATCCTGGCCGACCCTGTGCTCTGACCCCAGGTTCTTAAAAAACTGGGTTGTGCGAAGAAAATAATTTCACTGTGCTGTAATGTATATCTGACAAATAAATGCTCTTCTATTCTATTCTATTCTTTTCTATATACCATTTTCTATTACCTACTTCACCTTCTGCACATGAATCGCTCATCCCTGTACATATGGACCCATTCCCCTCATTTAACATATTGCTATTTATAGATTTAAAAAGGCCACTAATGCACTTCTGGATAGATGCTAACTACATTTCATTGGCAGTTGGTAGTCTGTACATATACTTTGCACAATGACAGTAAAGTTAAAACTAATCTAAATATATAAAATATGTTTACAGTAAAATCATTTGAAGTCTGTGGCTGTTGAAGTAAAACAATTAAATGTAAAGGCTCTGAGCAGTGAAAAATGTTGTTAAAGTTTTTGCCCGTGTCTGAGGATATTATTAGAACATAGACTTATAGCATTGTAGTAAATTTTACTTCTAGTTTGATCATCCGTGATGAAGCCCCTGCAAATGAGCTGGATCAGAACGAGTGCATTAATACACACCTGAGATTTGTCTCGTAGTTTGCAACTGTAATTTAAGAGAAAGTAATCAGTATTCGAGATTTGTAACTATGTTTTTGGCAAATAAAAATCTTGACTCTTGATCACTTCCTCTTTGTTAAATTACAATTGCAAGCTACGAGACAAATCTCAGGTTTGTATTAATGCACACGTGTGGACGAAAATCGGAGAGAAAAATATGCTTTTTCAAATGAAAACGTATTACGTGTGGACATGGCCTCAAGGTGTTTTTGTTAATGGACTTTAGTTCAGTTTTATAGTTTCATGATGAATTGCACATGAACAATCCTTCTGTTTCTGTAGGATTGTAGTTTGGTGTTAATTTATTGAGCTACAGTAGCTTATTTGGTAATATACTAGCACACAACAGAGATTCTGACTCTGGCATATATCAGAGATTGTGAAGTAACGCGTGTTATAGTTGGAATTTAAAAATGTTTTGTCTGATGTTAAATATGGTCTTAAAAATCTTTAGGGAAGTCTGCATGTTTGTGTCTGGAAAAGTATGGAATTTTCAAATGAAAATTGTGTAAGAACCCTGTATACCGCCATCTACAGGAAGCTAGAGGAAGTGGTGTAGCAATAGAGTGGTGTGAGAGAAGCTTGAAAGCACTCGCTACGTGGTGATCTGTCTTTCATGCACACTGTATACATACTGTAACTGTCTTCTTGCCCAAACAGGAGATGGAGATCAAGAAGATGGCGAAATCGGGGAATAAGGAGGCGTGTAAGATCCTGGCCAAACAGCTGGTGCAGCTGAGAAAGCAGAAGACCAGGACGTACGCCGTCAGCTCCAAAGTCACATCCATGAACACTCAGACCAAACTAATGCACTCACAGATGAAGATGGCAGGAGCCATGGGCACCACGGCGAAAGTACGCGTTAGCATACAACACAAAGCCCGGGGTTCATCGTTAATCTTTTTATTGGAATTTAATGGTGATGGTGGATAACATGAAGTTTAAATTCCATGGTGTATCCTTTTACCAGACGATGCAGGCAGTCAATAAGAAGATGGATCCTCAGAAGACATTACAGACCATGCAGAACTTCCAGAAAGAAACGGCGAAAATGGAGATGACCGAAGAGATGAGTAAGAATCAGCCTTTTAATTTTTAATGTTTTAAAACATCGATCAGCTGGAGTGCAAGAATAGAACGCCTGTATGTCTTTTCTTTCCCCTTTTCAGTGAGCGACACGCTGGACGATCTCTTCGAGGACTCTGGAGACGAGGAAGAATCTCAGGACATTGTGAACCAGGTGCTGGATGAGATCGGCATCGAGATCACTGGAAAGGTGAGGCAGCGACGCGATTTCACACATGCCGGAGATTGCAAACTGAAAAAAATTATAATTAATGGCTTCAGTAATATAAACAGAAGATTCAGATTTTTTTTTTTAAACATGTTGAAATTACATACCTTGATCACTACTCATACTAAAACATACTCAAACGGGCAACATTTATACTTTCGATTTAATAGAAAAATCTACTCCGATATGCAAATGTCCCATCTGCCAATCACGTGGCAGCAGCACAGGTCAAGAGCTTCACTAAATGTTCACATCAGAATGTGATAAAAAATATTCTGTAGTAGAGGTCGACCAATTAATCGGTTTTGCTGTTTGATCAGCACCTATAGTTGTTTGCAAATTGGCAAAAACATGTACCGGTAGTTTTTCCAGGTAGCGATCATTGCTGGATCACCTGTCATTAAGAGAGCGGCCTTCTCTGGCATGGAGAAGCTGGTGTTGGATCTGTGATGATCGCAAATGTTGAGCTATTTTATGAGTTGCTCAGTAGCTCCTAGTTTTATAACCACAAATGACTGTATAAGACTGTAGAAAGAACATCACTCATAATCTTACATTCCAGTGCTCATGTTAGTTCTCACTCTCCAGTGTTCTGTATTGTTTAAAGACTATAATCACACTCTTGATATCACCCAAATGAGGATGGTTTCCCTTTTGAGTCTGGTTCCTCTAGAGGTTTCTTCCTCATAACATCTAAGGGAGTTTTTTCCTGCCACAGTCGCCATGGCTGCTCATCAGGGATAAATACACATCATAAATACACATCATTTTTTTTCTACATTCTGAGTTGCTTTTCTGCTCTAGACGCTTGTAAAGAGTGCTGATTTGAGGCACTGTAGTCTTCCTCAAACCATTCTAACCATTTTTTTTAAATCAATGTAATTCAGTATGTCCATTCATTATAATACATTCAAATTTCTTGAGTTGCTCAGCAGCTTCATGGATCTTAGACTGTAGGTTTTTCCTCCCCAGATCTCTCTTTTTTTCCCCTCAGACATGACTGCCTCTCATTGGATGTTTTTAGTTTTTCGCACCATACTGCATAAACTCTAGAGACTGTTGTGTGTGAAAATCTCCGGAGATCAACATTTTTACACAGAAAATCCCTCAAACAAGTCACAGATATCACGTTTTCTCAAATTCTGATGTTTGACGTGAACATTGAAGCTCTGAAACATGATTACATGATTGGCTATTTGGATCGAAATAAGGAGTTCCAAGTAAAGGGATATATTCAGGTGTAGGCATTTGGTGGCCTGAAGACAAAATATTACAGAATTTACCAAATTATTTATTTGGATATATTCTTGCCCAATGGACAATAAGTGTAACTTTTAACATTTTGTACTCTTTTTGTATTTATTCATTTATTGATTTGTTTGTCATTGTATCTTTGGCATGGTGGAAAAAATAAGAGTGTCCAGTTATAGAAAAATAATGAACAACCATAAGACCAGAAATCCCAAAGTGCCACTTATACCATAGTTTCGCCATCAATTTCTTTTGTACATTTATGTAGATGGACACAATTTATCCATTTAAAGTTAATAATATTGTGAACCTTCAGCGAAAGACTTTTTTGTTTCTAGAGAATTTCTAGAAACCATTACAGATCTGAAACATCATTTTAAGAGCTTTTATTTCAAAGCACTTTCTGCTCGCTTGTATTCCTCAGAACACCAGATGCGTTTGTTATCCTGATCATTATTTAAAATCAAACAAACCACAGCGTTTCTTTCTTTTTATTCTTTAATCCCGGTCATGTGATAGAATCTATATTCTTCCTGTATACTTTCTGTGGAATCCTGATATCTCGTTACTCCATGTCGATGTTGAAAGTGTTTTTTTTTTGAAGCCCTAACGGTTCTCTGGTTTCCTCTGCAGATGGCCCACGCTCCCGCCGCTAACCGTAACAAACCCGTCGCCTCCGCCTCCAAAGCAGATGGGATATCGGACGAGGAGATCGAGAGACAGCTAAAAGCTCTCGGCGTGGATTAACGCCGACACGTAGTTTTCTGATTCGCCTGGCAACATACACGATCACTACTGAACTTTCAGACTTGACATTTGCAGTCACTTAAACATACCTACTCGGGGGTTTAGTTCCACAGCTGGAAAATTCAATTCCGTTACTGTTTCAGGACTTTTGAAAATCAACTCAAATTCTCCATATTTACTGTTTTGAATGCATGCGTGACATATCCTTGGTTTTATTCACTATTGTAAAAAAAAAAAAAAAATTTTTTTACTTCAATGCATGAGAGGTTGAAATCAAATCCTAAAGCAAAAAACCCCCTCCTTTCCCTGAACTCTCTAGAGAGATCTACCTCCAATACCAGACAAAAAAGAGTGGCAGTGTACTTTGGGAGTTGATTCACTCTCTTCTTTTGTTCTTTCACTTCTCACATCTCGCCTTTTTGTTGTTTGATTCCTTAAAATAAAACCTCTAAGATGTCGGGTACGATCCGTTCATCAGTAGCGTTCATCTTATTGAAGAAATAACTTCCCAAGCACTTTATTCCCTCCTTCATGTCTCAGAGCTACATGTCTACGATTGCTTTTCAGGATGGATTTTTTTTGTGGGGGGGGTGTTCAGCTGAATAACAATGAATTAACGAGGAGTTAACGAAGCGTGCAAATCAGCAGCTAGCATGACCAAGCTAGATTTTTTTTTTTTTTTGCTGTCGTTCTTTAATGAGTTTGGTTTTTTTTTCTCTCCCTGCTCAAACCCTTACCTTTTTTTTAAATTGTCCATCAGTACGACATTTGCTGTAATTGAATGCTAGGCAGCGTTTTTTTTTTCTTTGCTCTTGCTGTCAGGGTTTATTAAGCACATCTTTCTGAAGGTGAGCTGAGAATTAGAGGTCAGGTTGGAATGGGAAAACTGTCTTACATGAAGGATTGCAAGTTTTGTTTTTTTGTTTTTTACAACCACAACTGGGATTTCTTTAACAACTGTTTGAATATGATTTGTACATGCGCCCACCCCCACCCCCCTGCCAGGCACGATCCACTGTGTCTTAAGAATCACACCGATAGTTTTTATACATGTGTAAATAATGCTTTTTTCCCCCCTTAATCATAGCTGTATTTATCAGAGTTATGGGATGTTGATATTTGTTCAACAGTATAACATTTGTGGGATTTTTTTTTTTCCTTTGGTTAAACATGAATAAAGCGCCTTTTTAACTATGTTTTGCATGGCTTCTTTTCTAAGCGTATAAACTGTAGGCTTTGGCCTTGACACCAGAGGGCAGTGTGTAAGCATGGCGTACTGTTGACTTCAGTTCGAGATTTGAAGCTGGGTGTTGTACAGCTGGGACTGTAATCCGTGGAGTTCTTGAGGTTGCAGTAAGGTTGCAGTGACTAAGCACTTGAATAGGAACATTACATCTGTTTTTCTTCATTTATACAATTATGCAATCAGCCAATCGTGTCGCAAAATGTCAGAACGAGGACAAATTGTGATCTCGGTGACTTCATGACATTCACAATCGTGTTGTTGGTGCTGGTTTGGTTATTTTAGAAACATCTACATCGACTGTATTATTTAATAGCTTATATCAAAGGCTTATTATCTTGAAATTTTCAAACAGAGTTCAGACTTAATGGTCTAAAAACATCCAGTGAGCAGAGGAAACATCGAGGGACCACTTTGCTGCCATGTTGAGCAAAAAAAAAGCTTGCAGAATGTTCATTCCAGTGGGTAAAACAGCAGAAGGACACTTCAGGCTACAATCCTTTTAGCTAAGTGTGGATACACACCGATCAGGCATAACATTATGACCAACTGCTTTATATTGCGTTGGTTTCCCTTGATGAGCCTCGGCTGCGTATGACCTTGTTGCCGGTTCACCACTGTTCCTTCCTTGGAGCACTTTTGATATATACTGACCACTTCAGACCAGGAACATCCTACAAGAGCTGCAGTTTTGGAGATGCTCTGACCCAGACGTCTAGACGTCACAATTTCAATGTCAAACTCACTCAAATCCTTACGCCCGCCCATTTTTCCTGCTTCTAACACGTCAATTTTGAGGATGGAATGTTCACTTGCTGCCTGATAAATCCACCTACTAACATTCAGTGTATCTGATCTACAGCTGGACATGAGGCTAAATGAAAAACTGGACTCCTTAATGGAAGTCAATACACAGAAATGTACACAGAATTAGAAAGAGCTGCTCGTATTGCTTGTATTGCTTTCAATTTGAGATCCTGAATCTTGTGGCCAGAAAAGTGTCCACATGTTCCGACCATGGATTAGTGGCATCATTTAAACAATGGACGTAGTTAAAAGACAAAAAGAAACTCTGTCTAACAAGCCAGGTAAAACAAAATCCATTGTTTCATCAAATAAAAATTCACTCAAGATGTTTACACAGCCTACGGAAAAAATGCTGATTTACAGTACTGTCATGAAGAAGGAGCTGGAGGAGGCAGATTTGAAGATGCTGCGATTTTCATCGGGACCGACGAGGGCGGACAGGATTGGAAATGAGTTGATTATGGGGACCTTGTTGCAGGTAGGGCGTTTTGGAGATGAGGAGGAAAGGAGGAAAAGAGGAAGACCAAGGAGGAGGTTTATGGATGTTGTGAGGGAAGACATGCAGGTAGTTGGTTTGAAAGAGACAGATGTAGAGATGTAGTGTGGTATGAAGATGTAGAGTGGTATGAAGACGGATGATCCGCTGTGGTGACCCCAAACGGGAGCAGCCGAAGGAAGAAGTTATGTATGGATTCAGGCAGTATATATTTTTTGCTATAAGTTGAATCCCAGCTGCTCATGCATGCATTTTTCTTCAAAAAAAAAATCAACCCACACACTTGACACAAGCCCTTCTGGTGTCTTCAATCCCGCTTCCTTGCTTCTTAGCTCCTCCCTCGGAGAACACGAGGACAGGAAACGTATTTGCCCAGTACGACTCTAATCTGTATACACACAGTTTGGTGTGATTGCACACTGAGCAAACATCAATAAAAACCATCACCGCACGTCTGTCTGTATGTCAGGTTCGAACAGCTCATTTTGCCTGATGTTTCACCACAGATTTTCCTTCACACAGTCTTATTTTTTATTTAATTAACACAGCGAACATTCTATTAGCGCTTCTGATTATGGTTTCATTACCGGAATTTGTTTTTTTGGAGCAGGGGATGTGTTTCTACCAAATAAAATCTCAAAAAAAATGTTTAGTGAATGTGTTTAAGCAATCGGTACGCCCTTAGACACAGTGGGGTTTTGATAGATTTTCTGGATCATGGGTGGAAGAATCAAGGAATCATCATGGCAGCAATTAAACTGACAGGATGCTTCATTAGAGGAAATGTGGCTCGGGTGAAGGAAAGGAAAAAAAAAAATAGGAAAAGCTTGACGTATTTGTCGGAGTAGTACAGAATCTAGAGTACCTGAAAAACATTGCTCGGTTGTTGCTTGAAACTTGTTCTCGTAGGCACACGTCAGAAAGTTGTTAATGCATCACCACAACATAACCAGCACAATTTAAAATGCATTGTCCTGCTTCGTATAAGAATAGATCAGACCCCACTCGTGATGCTTTTACAATCTGGCGCACACACAATTGTTGGGAGATTTCAGGGTAAAAATCGGTGCATCCTCTCACACTAGATTCAGGGTTTCTGTATGTTTCACCAGGTCAAATGTAATACTTTTTAAAACCATTAAGAATTCATTTTATATCACATCAAAAACACACAAACACGTTGTTAGCGACTGGACTTAACCGAGCCCTAAATGTATTTATTTTTTCAAGCCAAGTGTTGTTAAAATTGCAAAAATAAAACAATCGAATCAGTTTTATATCTGCGCTACAATCTAAAAGACTCGTTCCAATACCAGAAAGCCGATTGGCTGCTGCACGTCGGATTCATTTGTAGTCGCAATCCAGCGAAATTACATTTGGACTGGCGAAAGTACGAACTGCACCACGAACAAAAATGTGCCGCGGGATCATGTAGACCTGTTTACAATTATTTATGACCTAAAACAGAATATGTAAGACTTTTTAAGGGTTAAAATATTCATTTTAGACTTTTTAAGACGCAGCGGAAACCCTGTAGATTGCACTGCGCCCGCTTTTTCGAACGTTACAACAACTTGCTTTGTTGAGAGAACCGAAAATCATTTTCAAGCATCCACCATGTGTCATCGACCATCTGTCTCGGAAGCCAGCCATGAACTTGTGTATCTTTAGGCATCGGTTGTAGCCGTTATTAAACAAGCGAATTACATAATGTTAAATGGTGCATTTGTGCAGTCAGGCTCTTCTTCTTCTTACTCTCATTTATGTTTATGTAACTGTATGTATAATAGCGTTAGGTTCGAATACTACACTCAATTTGTCGAACAAGAGTCGTTCAAATGTTTGTGGACACCTGATCGTAAGATTTCTATGTGCTTGTTTGAACATCTCATTCCACATTTAGTCCCTATTTTCTAATATAATAAAAAAATATTGGGAAAAAATATACCACAAGATTTTGTGTAGAATTGTGCACATTCAGACACAAGAGCGTTAGTAAAGACAGATACTGATGTAACTGCTGCTGTGGCTGTTTTGCATGTATTTTAAACTGCCACCAACTGCTGCTATATAAAAGTGTATAATATATACAAGTAAGCTTTTTTTTTTTTTTTTTTTTTTTTTTATTAAAAAAATTGCACATTGATTAATTTGCACATTGTACTGTTTAACATATACAAAATGTATACTGGCCGGTGCTATTTTGTGTATTTTGTGTATCTGTCCTCTACTGTTTTGTTTTGTGTTGTCTGAATTGATTGGGTGCAGTCAGCATTCACATTCATTCCAAAAGGTGGTGAGATCAGAATGCTATAGCAGGAGATCTTCCACTCCATCCTCTGTAAAGCAGATTTTCAAAGAGTGCGTTGTCATGCTGGAACAGGTTTGGGTCTCCTAGTTCAATGAATGGAAAATTCAACGTTTCTGCATCCAAAGCCAACATTTACAATTGTGCCTTTGTGGTAACAGTTTGTGGAAGAACACATGTCAAGTCAAGTTTATTTCTATAGCGCTTTTCACAACAGACATTGTCTCAAAGCAGCTTTACAGAAATCAACAGTCAAGGTGAATGGTATGTATTTATCCCTGATGAGCAGCCGTGGCGACTGTGGCAAGGAAAAACTCCCTTAGATGTAATGAGGAAGAAACCTTGAGAGGAACCAGACTCAAAAGGGGAACCCATCCTCATTTGGGTGACATCAAGAGTTTGATCATAAATCTTTCAACAATACAGAACACTGGAGAGTGAGAACTAACATGAGTACTGGAGTATAAGATTATAAGTAAATGTTCTTTCTCCAATCTTTGGTATAAAAGTAGGAGCTACTGAGCTCAACATTTGTGATCATCATAGATCCAGCATCAGCTTCTCCATGCCAGAGCCTTTAAACACTCCAGGAGGTCAAATGCCAGACATGTAGTGGGATCCAATTGGCACTCGTACGTCTGTAGAGGGTTGGGGAATTTTGCGAGTTCGGCATCTACTTCTCCATGATCATCCATAGGTCCATAATCTTCACGAGGTGGGACGTGACTGGAGCTGGCCAAACCTCAGAAAGCCTCGGGATGGGGAGAGAAAGAGAAGCAGTGGAGATGAATTAGCGTAGCTGCTGTTCATGATATTAACAGCACAAGTTGATAATGTGCATGTGATCATATGTTCTGGAGCACAAGGTTATGATGTGTGTTATGTGTAGGCTTTGCTAAAAAGATATGTTTTTAATCTACACTTAAACTGGGAGAGTGTGTCTGAGCCCCGAACACTGTCAGGAAGACTATTCCAGAGTTTAGGA
Source organism: Silurus glanis (assembly GCA_014706435.1). Lineage (NCBI taxonomy): Eukaryota > Metazoa > Chordata > Actinopteri > Siluriformes > Siluridae > Silurus > Silurus glanis. The sequence goes on along the minus strand of JAAIIK010000057.1, from coordinate 933,976 downwards.
GCTAAATGTGAGAATGATCTACCGCCTTTAGTGGACTTTGCTATTCTAGGAAGTACTAGAAGCCCAGAGTTTTGAGATCTCAGGGAGCGTGACGGATTGTAGCGTGTTAAAAGACTGGAGAGATACATGGGAGCCAAACCATTTAGTGCTTTATAAGTGAGAAGCAGTAGTTTGAAGTCTATTCGAAACTTAACAGGAAGCCAGTGTAGGGACGCTAAGATTGGGGTTATGTGATCGTATTTTCTTGACCTAGTAAGAACTCTTGCATGTATGGATGGAAAAGTCCGGTGTCCCAATATTTTTGCCATATAGTCTATATTCAATCGGATGTAAGATGAAAAACCCTCTCTGTGTGACTACTCGGTGTGATGAAAAGAAGAGAAAGGAAAAGAAAAATGGATTGCCTTGACATCGAAAAATGCAGAGTGCAGAATGTTGGAGAGACTGAAGTTTCAAGGAGAACTTTTTGCCATCGTTTTTACTGAAATCGATGATAAATTAGTCTGCCATTGAGAGTCTGGTATGATTTATTAGAAAAACATACACCCAAACAACAGTGAGCCTTGTAGTGACTTCGGCACTGACTAGAGATGCTATGAATTTTTTTAATCGTGTGATTAGAGAAAGATAATTGTGTTACAGGATCTAAAGTCCTTCCAGAAACCAGTGCAGTGATCCATATTACAAGATCCGGAAGCTTGTCGCCAGAAAAGTGTAATAAAGCCATCAAAAGTTTTTCAGCCTGTTGGCAGAACATCTGGGCCAGAGGCCAGCAATAATATGTCCAGCTGTGCTGATGTTTTGTGAGATGAGCATGCATTCAAAAACTCTTTTTACAACAACAAAAAACCCCCCTAAGGATTCCAGTGAGAAATTTATAAAACAGGATTCTTGAAATATTTGGGAACAATTCCTATATCATTCTTATAAGACAAGATATAAATATCATGGACCACTTCCACAGTTTTTTTTTTTTTTAGTTTGTTCTGATTTTCCTTGGAAAACCATTGATTTCAGTGCAATTCATAAAAATATTTGTTGAGTATTTTCCCAAAGTGCCACTGTATCTGTGGTTTACAATACATTTCCAATAATGAGACATTTATTTCCGAAAAATTTCTAAAAAGCAAATAAGATCCAATAAGACAAAATAAAAAAATTCCAGTAGGGAAGTTTTTGTGATTTCGAGAATCATTTGGATGTTGAAATCCAAATCTAATCAAAATCGCATTAGTTCATATTAAAATTCACATTGAACTTAAATGCTGCTCAAACCACACCACAGAACAGATGCTAGCTAACTTTTTAGTATACTGTACATGAGCACTTCCTTGCATACATTTCCCCAATGTTGCTCTGATTGACAGGGGAAAGAGGGAGTCCATCTTTTTCATTCATAATAGTAATGAATACTGATTTAAGCAGTTGAATATTGAGTGAAACATGGATGCAAACTGCATGAATGAAGCTAATAATTGAATTCAGTGGAAATAAGACCATCCAACATAAGATATCCAACATTTCCTCAGGTGTGTTGGTCAGTGAATTCCAAAATGACTCCATGAGGCACAAGTACACAAAAATGAAACTGTTCACCCTCCTCCCATCCAGATACACGGTACACATGATACGGAGCCATTTGAACCAAAAACAACTGTTTCAGGGCCAGTTTTCCCTACAGCACCAGTTTTCCTACTAAACCAGTTAGAACACTGATATATTAGAGATGTTTTAGTGTTTTTACTATTAATAATAATCCTGCAGTCAAGTTAAAGTTTATTGCCATTTGCACAGCTACATTGCAGTAAATGTACATTAGAATTCACATGAGAGTCAGCTTTATTCACAAAAGGTTTACCAAGTGTTTACATGAAATAGAATGCAGAAATTTATATATTATTACGTAACATGCGTTACGTAATAATATTACTTTTCTGGAGTAAGGAGTAAAGTAGCGCGTTACTTTATAAATTTACACACTAATATCTGAGTTACTTTTTAAAAAAAGTAATGCGAGTTACTTTTCAGTTCAATTATTTTGCATAAAAAAATAAATACTGAATTAAAATGAACGTAGTCACGTAGAATTGCGCACTCATACGTGCGAGCAGCGGGAACAGAAGCTGGTCAGAAGCGGAGATGGCAAACTAGGGATTACATTACTGTGATGGAAGTATTCTTATTATTTTGAAATATTCGAGGAAAAGGAGAAAGGAATAATGGTTAAGTGTAGATTATGTGTTGGTGAAAAGCTCTTGTCAACTGCAAAAAATACCACTTAAAAAAAAAAAAAAACATCTGCATGCAAAGCACAGCACTACAGATGTGTGCGTGTGTGTGTGTGTGTGTGTGTGTGTGTGTGTGTGTGTGTGTGTGTGTGTGTATAATGTTGAATATATGTAACATTATGCAATGTTGCATATATGGAAATGGAGACAGAAATATAGAAAACTTTTGCCGACTTTCCACCACTGCAGATCTATAGACTGCTCAGAATAAAAGTTTTCCGTGGGAGACACATGTACGATGCCATCACAGCAAAGATAGGGAGCAAATTCACAGCTCGTTTGCTCTTTGTGGGAAGATAAACTGCCACGGTCACTGATAATAGCGCGAACTTTGTAAAAGCGTTCAGAATGTTTCAAGCTGATGATGAAGCAGAGAATGATGTAGACGAGGACGAGGTCATATTTACGGAATTGCACGAAGTTTTACGAGATGATAGCGAAAGGTATGTTCTCCCTCCACATCACCGGTGTGCAGCCCACACCCTTAACCTTATATACACTAACGATAGTTACATTACTGACGGCGAAGGCAGATTGAAAAGCAGTGTACAGAAGTGCGACTGGAAAGTGTTCAGCCTTGTGATCAAAAGTTAGTCGATCATCTTATTGTTCTCTAAGAAGCTATTAAACATTTTAAATGTTTAAGACATGTCTTTTGCCCTAATATAACTTATTTCTTAATGGCAATTATCTATATTACACCTGTTACACCTGTAAGGCCTCAGAGAGATACAAGTAACGCAAAAGTAACGCAAAAGTAATATAACGCATTACTTTCCATAAAAAGTAACTAAGTAACGTAATTAGTTACTTTTTTGGGGAGTAACTCAATATTGTAATGCATTACTTTTAAAAGTAACGTTGCCCAACACTGTATGTATATATATATATATATATATATATATATATATATATATATATAT
>JAAIIK010000057.1:903476-913777 GCA_014706435.1 Silurus glanis | reverse complement strand
ATATGTATGCTTGATTTGTGTTTAGATTGACATCTTGAATGTATTGTACATGCACAAGCTTTTCCAAAACCAGTGGCAGAGCCAGGGATTATTTACAGGGGTGGCGAGTTAGGGGCCAGCAGTTACTCTGCGGTGAAAATATCATTATGCAAACAAACACAGCACTTTTTCAACCTTCCAAACATTACAAACATTATCGAATAGACACGATTGAGGTTCTTCTAGATCAATATCAAGATCGATAAATGCAATTACGAGCGGGGTGGCCAGTTGGGTGGGCGTGATTATGTCCATGGTTGCCGCAGCCACCCCTGGCCACCCCCTTAGCTACGTCCCTGTCCATGTATGTAAAAGGAAGTAATGTTTGTCGATCATTTTGGATGTAACATGTATCTTTATTAAGTGGTACATTAATGAGGCTCATTGTCAGTGTCATTATGAGCTGAAAGAGAGGGTGTGAGAAAAGGGTAGTATAGTGGGAATGTTTTTCATGTCTTTTTTGGTCAATTTTGAAAAAGCCTGCTCTGACATGACACCAAATGCTCTACTAAATGTTTTTGCCACTTATATGCACTGCAGTTTTCAAATATTACTCACTTTTCTCCACCAATGAAGAGATCTAGAAGCAATTTTCCAGCATCTGGGCTGGATTTAATTTACAATCATAGCATTTGGCAGATGCTGTTGTCCAGAGAGACTTACAATTATCTTATTTTTACAATCGGGTAGTTGAGGGTCCAACAGTGGCAGTGCTGGAATTTGAACTCACCACATTCTGCTCAGAGGTCCAACGCCTTCCTTTTCAATTAACCCATAACCACTGCTATGGAGGGTATGGAGCAGTTGTTCAGGTTTGTTGAGTGACAATTTTTTTGTGTGACTTGTAATGTTATAAAAGAACACAATAGTGTTGTAGAATATCCTGTACATGCCAATGATTTGACTTAGGATTTGACTTATCGATTTTACGATATGACAAAAATTAAAAAAAATTTTACATTTCTGGCAGCATTTTAATTTTCATACGATACGTTGGGATGCTGCCAGGATCTACCATACCATATTTTCAAGTTACGATGATGTCATTGTAACAATTCGCCATCGTCACTATCAGTATTTCAATCCGGTTGAAGAAGTAACCTGATTCAATCATTTACCTGGCTAATATCCCAGATAATTTCATTTCCACACCACTCCTTCCAATTCAATTCGGATCAAGCTCAATCAAATCTATTAGTGTGTTTCTGATTTTTGGGATTTTCCGAACCGATCGAGCCAATTGACTGATTCAAATACTCACAGATTACTTGTTTGCCTGTAAAATGTACCTACTGAACAATGAGCTTCGTCGATTCGCCAAAATTAGAACGTTGTTGTGTTTAGCTCTGGTCAGAAATGCCATATTCATCCATCATGTATTAGAAAGTGAGAAATATGCGAAAAGCAGGAGCTCCTGTGTTTAAAACAGTAGTGAATCACACAGCCAACGGGTTTTCACTGGAGTCCCCTGTGATGAGAAATAGAGGCTGCTGTCATGTGATTAAGGTGGAAATTTATGCCGTGAAGCCGGCGCCAGACACAAAAGTGATGAGGAGTAAGTAAGTTGACCGGGTAAACGGTTATAGACGGAAATGTGGTTTTAATCAGTCGAGAAAAAAAAGATGAGGATCCTATCCAATCATGCACCATGACTGATATTAATGTTTGCCATTTTTTTGCTTCCATCCTGACTTTATCTGTCTGACAGACAATAGGAGCAGAACGCGCCAATTATTCTGAAAGGCCAGAGGGAAAGATGAGAGAGAAAAGAGAGAGAGAAAAAGAGAGAGGGAGAGATGAGAGAGAGAAGGAGAGACCTGCACACCAGGAAAAGGCAATGAAAGTCCTCTATGATTAAGAGATGAGAGCCCAGATGATGTCATAGGTGCACAGAAGCCCCATGACTACTTCCATGGCATTATTGTCTGGTCTTGCTCCAAACACATGTTCCAACCTCAAATGCCATTTGAAGCAAGATCTCCCAGGAAGCGTTCTCATTTAAAAAACATTTTCACTCTTCATTGCCCGCTCAAGCTCAGGCCTGAGCCTCAAATTGGCCACTAGTTCTGTCCCCCCCCCCCCCCCGCTTTAATAGCAGACACAGGTCAGGGTCAATCAGCTCCGAATTAAAACTGGTATTTTTTCCATCGGCAGCTTGGCTTGATTGTGACTACAGCGGTGTTCGAGGTCGCAGGTGTGATACCTCTGTGTGATATTAATGCACTGTTGTTCGACCTTGTTTTTTTAACACTAACTCATTATAAACTTTAGTATTGTCGCAGCTCGGTGGAAACAGATTGCATAGTAGCGGTCGGTGTAAACCTTTCAGTGTGTATGCCACATTACCAAAGGCAATGAAAGAAAAATCATTACGCTCGAATGTAGCAATAAACCCAGTAGAGTTTCTCTTTTCATGGAAAGAGGTAATTAATTTCTGCTGTTTTGCATCAAGGGTCAAATGTGCGCTTGAATAATGAATGTGTTTGTTGGATCAAACCAAATAGCTGTGAGAGATTTTTTTTTTTTTGTCAAATAGCAAGCGACTCGTGCTTCCGTTCATTATCTCATCTTATCGCATCTTACTTCCAGCGTTAGCTCTACCACTTCATTCCCTTCCATTAGCTGCCCTGTCACTCTTCTTAGCCTTTCTAACTAGGGTGTTAAAGGGATAGTTTAGCCAAAATATCAATTTTACACAATTACCTCAAGTGTAGTGGGTAAACCAAGACAATGCTGGGGTTGAACGTTTGCTTCTTTGGACGAGGTTAACGAGCAAGAGACGTTTGTAGCTGGGAGTTTAGCATCACAGCTAAACCTCTTACACCTTTAATATGAAAGAGATTTTGTATTTAATTATACTGTATGTGTCTGTGCTTTCTGATACTGTATGATGCAATGGTAATAAAGCAGAGATATACAATTCTTTTTTAATGAAGGGCCAAAAATCTAACTTGATCGAAGGCCGTGGGCCGAATTTTACATTATAACAAACTGAATTATATTAAAATTAAAGTTGCCCCGGTTCCCCTTATTTATGATACCATAATACAGGTAGTCCCCAAGTTACAATTATGATTTTGCGATTTACGCTGCAACAAAATTGTAAAAATATAGTAATTTATATAGAAATTATTATTTATAATAATAAAAATGTATATAATAAAATTTATAAAATATAAATATAAAAAATAAAATTACATAATTTATAATATTATTCTTTACATGATTTAAAATGATTTATATTGAAGGCAAACGCAGCGGCGTAAATGCGGTACGTTGGGACGTACACATCTCCCACCTTGCCTCACTCTTTTTAATTATATTCAGACTCTGTAATACGTTTAACTGATGCAGTTTTATTTTCAAAGTTTCCTTGTTTAATGAAAATTAGAGTACAATGAAATCATTAGAAATGATCCCATTAAGAGTGAAATAAAGCTCAACGCCTAATAAAGCTATTCAAGCTACAGTATAAGCAATACAGCCATATGTTTGTAATTTCAATTACCTTTAATGAGAGACATGAAGCTGGTCGTAATTTTTCAAACTGGGCTGCAGCTAACTTACTGACCAAGTCAGGAAAGTATGTACTGTAGGTGAGAGTCAGTTAGCCAATCTGAGCTCCTAAGCATGGCCCTTAACCCTATAGCTGCTCAATTGTATGAATGCCAAATGCTGTAAATGTAAATTAGAATGAAATAAAGGTCATAAAGGTAGGTCCTGCTGAAGTCTTGCCTGCTTTATTTAAAGCAGTGTAATTAGAAATCAAGATCTGTACGATTGGCATTTTAGATTTTTTTCTCCCAATTTTCTCATATATGGCAGTGTTTTAGTTTGGACTTCTCAGAAAAAAAAAATGCCAACAAGCTGAAGCCAGCTGAAAGCCAAAATACTTTCTTCTACATGCACACCTACAAGTGTTTACGTACTGTACAAATGATATTAATTTAGTCATGAAGTTTGCTCAGTGGTTAAGATGTTGGACTTCTATTCAAAAGGTCATGAGTTCAAATCACAGCACCACTAAGCTGCTACTACTGGACCCTTGAGCAAAGCCCTTAACCCTCAACCATTAACTGCTCAGTTGTATAAATGAGATCATTCACAGGCAGGCAGAGGCAGAGGCAGAGGCAGGCTCAGGATCAGGACTGTCTGCCACATGCTGATGTAGGTGCAGGGTAAAGATGGAAAGTCCAATACAAATCAAAGCAAGCAAACATCAGACTACAGACATGTCTTGACCCAATATATAAGCTGATTATTATTTAAAAGGACAATGATGTTCGTTATTTTTGCTCAAACTACCCACAATGCCATTTGACTACCTGCTTATAGCAGTGCCGGTGGGATTTAGCCTTTGCTTTATCTCTTTATCTCAGCAGAGCTTTAGTAGTTTGCTCGACTTCATCTGTACATAAACTAGCTTCTGATACTTGTTTGCGATTCCAGTAATCCTGTGTTGGATTGCTCATGACTCTGAGATCGCTGGAAATCGCAAATATATCAAATATTCAAATATAAACATGTTCCAGGGAGAAGCTTTACCTTAAAGATTCCCCCAAGTGCAACGAGCGAGACGAGCTAAAGCACTCTTTTTGGTTCCCATTTTTAGCGTTTTTTTTTACCCCAGCGAGTGTCCCCAGCCCTTTTCAGCATGGTTTGTTGATCTTTCTGCTGAATTACACCTGATTCGATTCATCATTTAATCACCACGTTGAGCAGAAATATTAGAGCATTGAGTTGCTCAGCACCATTAGACGGTATTCACAGGTCAGATAGAAAGGCACCGTCAAAGAAAACACGGCGCTGTGGTCTCAGCATTGCCATTCTTAGTCAATATGTTCCTTTTTGTGAAGCCGAAACTAGCGTTTCTAACACTATTGACAGCCTCACCTGAATCGATGTGCAGACATTTGCACTTATTTCCAACACGACCATTCTACCAGTGCTTACTGAATCCTACAACCACCCTGATGTACATCTCTGTGGACTGATCCACGACGGAGCATGTTCATGCACTAAATAAGCTCTTTGTGAAAATGATCCTAAAATCCTCTTTCATCCTCCTTTCTTCTTTTTTTTTCATTAATCCTTTATGCCTGTTTGTATAGGGGGGGATTTTAATCGTTCAAGCTCCCATCTATGTTAATTCTAAACACCGGATTAATTGCATAATAGCAGGTTTATCAGTTTTCTTCCATCTCTTCACAGTTTCCCCCGTCGTGTTTGAAGAGCACAAAAGCCGAGACCCGATTCGAAAACCCCGGGAGCGTGTGTTTGTTGCATTGTGTGGATGCCTGGCTTTTTTTTTTTTTTTTGTCATCCTTATCGTGCTTTCCCATACAGCCATAGCACAGGGTATTAGAAGCCTGATGAGCCGAGATAGACACCACATGACATTAGAGTTATTTAGACCTACTCCGTGTCGAGTGGGTGTGTGCGTGCGATACGCAAAACATGTGGACAAGCGCATGGACTGAGGTACAGAGGGGAGAAAAAAAAAAAAAAAAAGGGCAGTTAGGGAATGTCAGGTGAGGTTTGGCTTGTAAAAGTGGGGTCATCGGCTGTGATTGGTGCAGGAGGAAAGAGGAGCTCTGGGATTGTGTCCTATATATGCAAAGCTCACTGTGTCCTTGCTTTCTCTCTGACCTAGATAGAATATACACTAATGATGGGAAGATCCAACCATTTTAGTGACCTGGCTCTTTGAATCTCGTTGATTCGAAAACGAATCTTTTTTTTGGTCATTTGGTTCCTTTGATCAGAAATTAAATAAAATGTTACATTTTCAATAAGCAGATTCCCCCAACACGTTCACATACGACAATGCAGCTAAGGACAAATTTTGATAAACAGAATGAGTATTGCATTGTGTGGCGTCTATGGGAGTCACGTGACAAAAGAACGAACGATTCGGACCAGAAGATTCATGAGGTAAACTATTCAATTCTGTTTCCTGTACATAACCTATGTACTATGAACGACTCGTTCTTTTGAGTCACATTATCAAAATGAAAGAATCGTTCATGAACGACCCGTCACACCACAGCAAGGAAGCACAGATGGGATCTCAAGATATACCATTATTCACACTTTTCAGTGTAATGAATCAAATGACACGTCTATGAGTCGAGCAAAACATTAATATCTAAGACTTATCTTATTTCTAGCCATAAAAATCTTATTGATCTTATTTTAAGAATAAAATATTATGAAGAGCAGATTGTGTCAGATTATTATGATTGTTTTAAGATTATTTATCTGTTTTTTTTCTAAGTTAGTAAAGCTTAAATTTTGAAATTTTACATGTACTGTAGCTTTTATTGCATCTTTTATTTTAGCTGTAATAACTGGGTTTAAGGTTGCTATGTAACAATGCTGAATAATCACAAAATCACTTAATACTTGTTCATTAGTATTATTTATTTCAAATGCTTGTTTAATGTCAACACCAACACATTTATTTACAACTTAATAACATATTATAATAGTCTGTAGTCTTAAGTTTGCACACTCTTTCCAAACATTATCCAGTTTGGTTATTATTTATTGGAACTTTCTTCTTTATATAAAGTACTTATGGCTTTTTAATAATTTGTTCTGTAGTTTGATTTCAGTTTTTCATGTTGAATATCTTTGTGTTCTGTAATGACAAAAAACAAACAACAATTTTGCGTTGTTTTTGCATCGTAGCTACTGTGTTACGAAGCCTTTATTTAAGTAAATAAATGTTGACGCATGTATGCGTGATCTTGATTTTGATAATAATTTTGTTTTTAGTTTAAATGCTATATCTTATTTCAAGACAGAATTAAATAATAATGACAAATCTTGGATTGAGATTTTAAGATCTTTTCAAACGAATTAAGAAAAGTGTTTAAAAAAAAGATCATTAACACGCTAGTTTTAAGGTAATCAGACTCGATCGACTGCCTGAAATTAGTGTTTTAATGCTTCATTTAAGACATTTTTGTTCTTTTCTGAAGCCTAGATATGTTTTCTTACCACGTGTAATTATCTTCCCGCACTGGCAGATCATTTGAGTCTGTATTTTCTTAAATCATGCATTTATTTCTTATATTTCGACAGTTATTTTTGCAATGTATGTGCCGGCTTCAAGGCGTTACTGTATAACACAAACTCAGCTTTCCCCACAGAAAAAAAACCCTCTAACAACAACAATAACAAAAAAGCCCTGCTACAGGCGAAACGATTGCAATATACATGAGATGCGCAAAGGCTGAATTTGTAACAGGCTGCCTTTATCTTCTCTCACCACCACACATCAAGTAGCTCTCATTAATGTGGTGCTCGATGTCTGCGTTTCCTTTTTCAATCAGAAAAAAAATTGTGCAATTGTGGTCTCATCGTTCCGTCGCCTTTTTAAAAACACATAAAAACCTAGTGGAAAAAAATATTGCATTTAATTTTTAATTTTTTTTAAATGGACTGCATTTCCAGGGATACTGCACTCACGTAGCTCTGAGAGCAAATCACCTTTGGAATAACCTTTCAAATGGTGTTTGCATCAACAGGTGTTGAACTGCCTACACTGACACCTCTTGCACCTCACACTTTGTGTGTGTGTTTGTGCGTGTGTTTCGATATATAAAGCAGGCTCCTGCTCATTTGCTAACATTAACAGAGAATATTGTCAAGATGACACAGCGTCTGTAGGATACGATCGCAAGCGGGTTATCGACCAAGACCCGAATGAGTCATACTCAAGCTAGGCAAGGTCAAATCAAGACAGACAAGCAGACTATTACAGTCAGAGCAGAAAACAGCCCCTGTTCGAGTGAACTGGGTGAAGATAAAAAAAAAAAAAAAAAAACACAAAACCAAACCCGAGGATAAAGAGCTCGGAAATGTGCGATGGGAGAAAGACCTCACAAAGCGAAAGGGTTTAAGTGATGGTTTTTATAACGAAGTCCCATTAGCGAAAGCTGCGTATTGTGGTTATAGCAAGACTGTGAGCGAATCCGGATTCTCAAGTCAATTCTGGAGATCTGGGTGTGGTCAAATCTATTACTGCTTTCCGTTGTTCATTGCGTTCTTTTTTTTTTTGACCACCTACAGGCACTTACACCAAGAAAATGTGGTCCAGTTATGTACAATCTATTGCTAACCAAGGTCAGCTGACATGACTGAATGGTGGCAGCTATATTTTGAAATTCTCAATCTTCAATTATTAGGTTTTGGCTATAAAGAAAATATTTTGTTTTTTGCTAACAGTGGCTGACGTTACTATGTTAGACTAGATCCAAGGAGCCTGAACTGATTAAACTGATTAGTTTTGTATTTGAACCAAAGACAACAAAACTCTTTATTGCTTAATTTTTGAACATCATCATCAAATTATTGTTAAACAAGCAAGGTAATCATTGTACTAATAAGACCAGAGAGGGCTATTTCCACTGACAGATCAGTGGTAAAGGTTTTGAGGTAATAGACAACTAATTAGAAGGTTGGAAGGTCAAATCCCAGCACCGCTGAGATACCACTGTTGGGCTGTTATGAAAGGCTCTTAATCGATTGCAATTCAGAATTCAGCATTTGACGATCACAATCAAGTTGATAAATACTTTTAACTGTATGTCAAAAACATATTAGGAAAATGAAATAAAGCTAAAATAAATAAGAATTTGGATTATAAAAAAGGAATTTGATTTTTTTTTTTTAATTCTCCTTAATGACTTTAGCTAGCTAACTTTGGCTGCAGCAGCCAGATTTCTCACAAGGTCGAGAAAATATGATCATATAACCCCAATCTTATCATCCCTACACTGGCTACCTGTTAAGTTTCGAATCGATTACAAAATACTGCTACTTACTTACATAACACTAAATGGTTTATCTCCCATGTATCTCTCCAGTCTTCTAACACGCTACAATCCGTCACGCTCCTTGAAATCCCAAAACTCCGGACTTCTAGTAGTTCCTAGAATCGCAAAGTCCACTAAAGGCGGTAGAGCATTTTCACATTTAGCTCCTAAACTCTGGAATAGTCTTCCTGACAGTGTTCGGGGCTCAGACACACTCACCCAGTTTAAGTGCAGATTAAAAACATATCTTTGTAGCAAAGCCTACACATAACATACGTCACACATCATAACCTTGTGCTCCAGAACATCTGATCACATGCACATTATCAACTTGTGCTGTTAATATCATGAACAGCAGCTACGCTAATTCCTCTCCACTGCTTCTCTTTCTCTCCCCATCCCGAGGCATCCTGAGGTTTGGCCAGCTCCAGTCAAGATTATGGACCTTTAAAGAAATAGATGCCGAACTCACAAACATCCTGAACCATCTAGAGACGTACCAGTGCCAATCCACTTAATGTGGAGTTTTGACATTGGACCTTCTTGAGTGTTTAAAAGCTCTGGCATGGAGAAGTTGGTGTTGGATCTGTGATGATCTCAAATGTTGAGCTATTTTATGAGTTGCTCAGTAGCTCCTAGTTTTATAACCTCAAATGACTGTATAAGACTGTAGAAAGGACATGACTCATAATCTTACATTCCAGTACTCATGTTAGTTCTCACTCTCCAGTGTTCTGTATTGTTGAAAGACTATAATCACACTCTTGATATCACTCAAATGAGGATGGGTTCCCCTTTTGAGTCTGGTTCCTCTCAAGGTTTCTTCCTCATAACTCTAAGGGAGTTTTTCCTTGCCACAGTCACCATGGCTGCTTATCAGGGATAAATACACATTGTTCACCTTAACTGTTAATTTCTGTAAAGCTGCTTTAAGACAATGTCTGTTGTGAAAAGCGCTATAGAAATAAACTTGACTTGACTTGACTTGGATTTAATGCTACAAGCCATAATTTTTGTTGTTGTTTTGTTGCAATCAGCGTTCACATTCATCCAAATGGTGTTCGCTATCGTTGAGAATCAGAGCTCTATAGCAGGAGATCTTCCACTCCAACCCATGTAAAGCATAATTTCATGGAGTGGCTTTGTGGACAGGGGTATTGTCATGCTGGAAGAGGTTTGGATCTTATAGTTCAATTGAAGGGTAATTTTCATGCAGCCACATCCAAAGCCATATAGTTTGATAATGTATACTCTAATATACATATTAATGTCATTTATTTACATCATATATTTAAAAGGTACATTGTAATATGTTTTGATGTTCAAAATGTAGGACAACCCATAATGTATGTATGACATCACTATGTACAATATAAAAAAAACTTTATCTGTTTGATTAATACATATGTATGTTGTAAAAATATTTCTATATTTATA
>JAAIIK010000057.1:869228-896284 GCA_014706435.1 Silurus glanis | reverse complement strand
ACACACATACAGTATATACAGTATATATATATATATATATATATATACAGAAATCAGATAATATATATATATATATATATATACCCAAATTATTTATATAGCTTGACATGTCCAGCCAGGCTAAAAAGTTTTGTCAGAAATAAGATATACATAATAAATAATATAGCAGATGTTTATGATATTTAATTACTTGCCTCAGCTTTCAGTATACATAGTACAATATGGAATGTATGTATGTAATGTGTATACACACACACACACACACACACACACACACATATATATATATATATATATATGCATGTACTACTATACACTTCTTTCTTATTCTATTATATAAAAAAAATTATATTTTCTATTGTTCTTTATATTTTTTTAACACTGCTGAATTCCCATTAAACAAAAGTTCTAGCTGTAGAAATGTTTTTAATATACAGGTAATTACTTTCCACTAATATATAACTATATAACTTATATAACTATATATATATATATATATATATATAAATCATAAACATTGAAAAAATTTAAAAAATCTGCAAAATTTCAAGAGATGGGTTAAATCATCGTACACTTGGTCTAATTTTTATTCACGTGACATATAACGTGACATATACTGTGTTTATGTATGCATTAGATTTTGAATGTGCATTAGAAAGAGGAACACATTTCTACATGTATAATAACAGAGTACAGCTGTGTTGTTCACATACTGTTTCCTTCTATATGTAATATACACACATATCGGACCAAATTTTAGCATAATCATAGACATGGATTTTTACTAGTACTAATAGACATGACAGGCAGTTTACCCATTTCTAACGTCTCTCAATCAGCAATGAATTAGTGGATAAATGATGAATGGATGTTTGCAATTATCGATCACATGCATTGCTCATTAGTACACTTCATTGATTTAATGGGTCTGTTTGGCTTGAACACATGTATAATAGGTTGTAGGATTGTCTGGTGTAGATATAACATATCATCTTACTTTGATCTGATAGTCAGAGTAATCAAATCAACCAAATCTAAGTGGAGAACATGATGTAGGTAATTAGTTACAGAGCTATATATATATATATATATAAAAGTGATGAGATGAAGTTATATATATATATTTGCTCTTTTAATTCCTCCCACTCTTCTTGGAAGATGTTCCTCTAGATTTTGGAGTGTGCTTGTGGAGATTTGTGTTCATCAGCCACAAGGGTGTTGATAAAGTATAGTACTGATGTAGGGTGAGGAGGTCTGGGGTGCAGTCAGTGTTTTAATTCATCCCAGGGTTGAGATCAGAGCTCTATAGCAGGCCACCAAAGATCTTCCTCTCCAAACCATGTAAAGAATATCTTCATGGTGCTGGCTTTGTGCGCAGGGGTGCTGTCATGCTTTTTATTATACCACATCCAAAGACATCATATACAATTGAGTGCCTCCAGCTTTGTGTTAACAGTTTGGAGAAGAACCACATATGGCAGGAAAGGTCAGGTGTCCCGATATTTTCAGCAATATAGTTTATATAATGTATATTGATTTTTGGACACAATATTTTCTTGCTATAGTTTTTAATTTGTCTACTTATAACTAATAGTCCCTGCAAATCAATACAGACCCTCTGACCCCTTTAATGAAGCATTTCTATCCTCACGACCATGGTCTTTATCCAGAATGAGGGCTCAGAGGGCTCACTCAAAGGTTTGGTCCGGATAAAAAAGATGCAAATCATACGCTATGGCTTTTCCAGTGACCAGCTCTTAATCCCTGTGTGATTTGTTTGAGCTGTGTATTAGGCAGGGAACACTATTCGAGGGAAGAATGATGAGGTGTTCATGGCTCCAGGGCAGTTCCAGATACATGCAGAATTGTAGCTAAGCTAAGGCATAGTGAAGTACAGTAAAATGCGTAAAATTTGTCTATCTTAGATATGCACTTTATGCAAGGAAATTTCCAAAAGCTACTTTACACTGTGCTAGAAATAATTTCAAAGTAGCACAATTCATACTGTTTTTAACATTCTGGTGAATTTTTTATGCACTTTTTATCCTGCTTTGATTTGCTCTTCTGGGGAAACAGTCCAATGTTTTATGTAGCTCCCCATTTCTTTTTTACCATTCAGAAATGGTTCCATCAGAAAGCTGCAACCGCTATCCGTCTAACGACCCCCTGAAGAACCCTCAGAGTCGAATAATGTGCTCTACATCACTGCTCAGTATGCGCCTCAATTTTCCTTACAGCACGCTTGCGATTCTACCGTTCCCATTAATAACTGGTAGTATAAATGCAGACAGATATTTTCTATTTTTTTGTTGGCTTTTTTTACTGTTACAATTACCTTCAAACCTGCTCTATGAGCCCACTGTTACGGACCACACGCTCATTTACAAGCGCACAAAAAGACATCGGCTGAGTCATGAGAGTGGAGAGTCGCCTCAAGTCCGCGTCCATGAATTTCAATCACGGCTGATAACGTGGAATTAGTTCGCTCCTGCCTCACACCGCACACATAATTGAACATTAATAAGCTAAAATGTAGGGTTTCCTGCTGATTCCACCGTCTCACTCATAGCCTCTGAACTTATTACTTCAGAAAGATGAAAGAAGCAAACCAGACTTACTTTCACCCTCATTCCTAAAGTCTAACTTGAGATTCAGCCATTTTTTAAAAAATCCCAATGGAGAGATTCGCCCGGAGCATGAAATGCAAACGCAAATGCAAAAATCTATTGTAGCTCTGTTTCACTTTGAGTGTTTTCAGTGCAAATCAGAACTTCCCACAAACTATCATTGCGTACAGTGTTTTAATTATAGTCATGATATCTGATTAAGATGTAAGTTAATTAGTGCATTGTGTGAGGAACGAAACGCGACGGGGTGCGCCGTTATAGGAAAAGAATTAACGACGGGGTGGTGCGTTACGGCTCGAAAGCTGATTAATAACAGCATGCCCTGAAGTCTTTTATTCCTTTTATGCCACACCGGAGTGGTGCTTATAGAAACCGATTCCCTTCTGACCAATCGGATTTGAGAATTCTGCTGGTTGTCATTCATCAGTGTACTCTATTATGCAGAAACTTCAATTATTATTTGTTTAATTAACTACACTGAATTTTAGAAAAGGAATGCGGTCACCAGGGTGAAGAATGTCATTCTGGACCCAATGATGGATTCTAGTTCTTTATTTTGGTTACACAAGCTTATTTCTTTCACTAAATATAGACCAGGAGGTACAAGGCATTAAAAAAGGCGTTATTTGCAGATAGTTTGGAAAAGATTTGGTACAAAGTTGAAAATAACATCAGTGATTTTGCAGAATCAAAGATGACCCTCAGGCTTTACCAATAACTTTAGAATTATTGGCACCTCCATGGATAGGATCAACTATCTGTCATTCATGTTTGTTTGTTTTTTTTCTGTACTTCTTTTTCTCAAAGTCCCCCATAAAGACCCCAAAGTCTTTTAAATGACGGCATAGTCTCTCAAAAATAACCTCAAAATACCCTCATAAAGACCCTAAACTCTCAAATTACCTCACATTCTCTGACCTCAGAGTCTGCCATATGCCATTAAAGGCACCCATAAAGACCCCCAAGATCTTTTAAATGACCCAGCAGTCCCTCAAATGACCTCAAAAAACCCTCATAAAGACCCCAAAGTCTTTCAAATAACTTTAAAATCTCTTAAATGACATATTTGAACACAATGACACAATGAACAAGTAATTAGTTTTTTCTTTTTAGAAAAATGTACATTTTTATTGTTGAAATTGAATTTGATGTCATTTAATTGCCGTATTAAATCAAAATACAAATACAGTGCGTTCAAAAAGTCCCTCCGCAGTGGCCACGTAAAGTAGGTTGTGGGAAACTATTCTTTTAATGAAACATAATTATTATTGATCGACTTTTTGACTGCACTGTAGATAAATAAAAATATTAAAATCTATTTCAAAATTACTTTAAAAAGGGTTAACACGCTGTGCTACATTTTCTTTATGTTTAGAAATGATCCCAAACTTAGGAAACTTTCTGCCGTTTTCTTTGGCCTGAATCTTCTCCTCGTCCCTCGCTGTTTTCTTCCCGTTCCTCCATTTTTTTATTTTGCATCGTCTTCCGTATTGACCTGTCCAGAAAGCTCCAGAGTTTAGTGAGTGGTGCATCAGTAAAAATGGTCCGTGGGAAACACAGTGCTCCGTGTTTGGTTAAATAGACTAAATTTAGTCAAATAAATTTCCCTAGATGAATTTTTGTAATTGAATTACTCAAGTTATTTGCTGCAGCCTTAATTCAAAGTAATACAAAACAAAACATAGAAACTTACCGAAGAATTTAGCCACTAGTTTGCATGATGTTAGTGTCACAATGATTGCCATATTGCCTCAGGATGCCTATTCACACTCCATTAAATTTGTAATAAATGAATTTGATGAAATTAGGAAACAACTGGTCTACTTCTTAACCAGGTAGTAAAACACCAGACTCTCTAACAACAGATAGACCAATCCTCATCCAGTTTTGGGTAAAAAAAAAAAAAAAAGAAAAGAAAAGAGGATGGGCCCAACCCAACCTGACAAAATATTACGCTTTCTAATCTTAACAAGAAATCATTGGTCAGGAAATTAGCAAGAATGAAACAAATACTCTTCCTGCCTTATCAGTCCTGCTTCCATTTATGAGCTTGTTATCGGACTCTTGATGAGCTGCATGAGGTGTGGCAGATAACCAAATAAAAAAATTATGTGCACTCAGATATGTGTTAGATTTTTGTGCATTGAATTTTACATTCAACATTTGAATCATTACCATGATCAAACCGTAGCTTTTTTCAAAGAGTTTTCAACAGTAAAAGAACAAATAAAGGCACCAGAGAATCTCAAGCGTGTTCCATTCTTGATGATTTTCCGACCATTGATTTGTTATTAAGCTTTATAGTTGACCTTCTTCTTTTTGCCCAAGAGTGTATAACATATAAATGAATGCTTAGGAAGCTCCTCCATTATAGCAGAGCATGATGTCTGATGAGAACACGAAGAAGAAAAATGTAATAATGATGAGCGATGTTGCCGTAGCCAAAAATACACCATTGCTTTCATGTGCATGATCTATGTATGCATTTCCCAACATCTGGCCAAGAACCCCCACAGCAGCCTAAAGTTAAATTATTTATAATCCCCTTTAAAAAAAGATTTTTGGATTATTATTATATGCTTTAAACTGCCTCAAGTTAAAACTCGCCATTTTGCACTTTCACCTCGCAGTCACAGGAATACAGAGCCAGGGGTGTACAAATTATAAATGCATTAGGGTTAGTGCACCAGGCACGTGAAAGCTTTAATGTGCTACCCCTGTGCTCTGGAGTGCACCTGGAACCCTAATTAAGTAGAAAAATGGTAGTGAAGGTAGTAATGTAATAAAGCGCGGCGAGCTAGTTAGCTGGCTAAGTTGATTAACACCGACACAAACTTGTGTATGGTGCAAATTCCTGCATATGGCACGATTGCATAGACAGTAGAGATGGTTAGATTTAGCAATTCGCATCAGTGCGTCCACATAAAAGTTAACGATGTGATGCAACGTTTGCATTGGATACAAGTTGGCATTTGTATCACGATGCAATGTTTTTTTAAACATAATTGCATCTGTTAAAAAAAAAAAAACGATTTAGAGAGTGAAATTTAAGGTTTTAAACGATGTACTACAACTTTAAATAAGATCTGGAGATAATACCGCTAGAACAGCGATTTGGATCGTGGAAAAGAACAGTCTATGCGGGAGTTGTGAGAGGCGGCTAATGTATACGTTTCACCTCCTGAAGTACAATAAACCAAGTGTTCTGATCTCCTGAGCTCCTTGGTTATGAGGTCAGTGTCGTAACGGCAGTGGTGAGAAACCGATCGGCAGAACAACGGCAAGATCCCACGTACGCGCATAGGATAAAAACAGTAAAGCTCCCGTATAACACCACACGTGTAACAAATATATAATTATTAGTAGATGAGTTATACTTTTATTATTTAGAAAGTGACCAATGTTTTGTTGATTATATGTAGATTGATTTCTTGTCGCTAAGCTGTTTCTTGAGCACGATAGATCGATCTATCTATCTATCTATCTATCTATCTATCTATCTATCTATCTATCTATCTATCTATCTATCTATCTATCTATCTATCTATCGATTGTTTAGTTAGCTGGCTAAGTTCATTAGCACAGACACAAACGAGTGTGTGGTGTACATTTCTGCATAGGGCATGATTGCATAGAAAGTATATTAGAAGCCACACCTTCAGTGAAAAGTCGTGAAATTTCTTTCGATCTGGGAAAGTCTCTTGCAAGTAGAGATCATTGTTTTTGTTGTTGTCAAACATGTCTAAGGACCTGCTGGCTTACACATTACAGTGTTTGTCATATTTAACATGATTACTTTAGAGCTTTGTCTATAGATACAAATGTTTATCAACCCATTAAGAAAAGGTTCTCTGCTAAACTTTGGCGTTATTACGGGAAACGTCCCATCAAAGCTTTAAACCTCTTCCAGATATACGGATTGTAATCACCACAATAAAAAAAACAATAAAAAAAAAAAACCAGAGGTTTCCGCCCGGATTGAAGACGCGCTCTTTCTCTCGCGTGGGTGATGTGAATGGAGGAGAAGCACATTAAGATGCGCATTAAGAGTGCACGGCTCAGTTACTGACAACAGATAACAGCCTTGAGCTGTGGATGATGATGAATTTGCGTCTCTCTTCCCGCTGGAAGAAATGCCGGCAGTACGTCTTTCAGGAGTTCTTCCCACAAGGTTGCAGTCAGATGACATGACACGACACGACACGGCACGAAACGACTCAACCGTTCGCTGTCCTTTCATGAAAGTGTGCGCTGACAGTGATATAATGGTATGCGTTTCGAGACTATTTGTATCTCCGCACTAACGTGTACTCCGTGGCATATTTCCACACACCTACTAATCTTATCGTTGACCGAATGTTACTTATTAGTCACGCAAAGTGCCTTCTGTGTTGGATAAACAAAGCAATTACTCCAGAAGCACCATTCACACCTATCTGCTGAGATCAGCATACGGCTCACCGAACGAGGCAGGTGTCTGTAGTGCAAAGGCACGTTGTATTTTTGACGTTTGATCTCTGATTGGCAGGCGAGTGCCTCGCTCTGTTCTCTTCCCCCGCCCTCTTAAGACAATTACCTCTCCCACGCACCTACTCATAGTGCATATGTATAATCTGTGTGCTGTGCAGACTTTATTCACTCATTCCTCCAGTACTCTCTCTTTTATTCCATGTGGAGTTAATCGGATTTTGCTTTAAACAGGCCCTACAGAAAATCCAGGTTTTCTCCTCCATCTGCCATCCGTTCAATGCCAAATTGAAATGTTGTATGAGTTTTCATACCTGCACAATGTTGGACAGACTGTGGATGCACTGATCCTTTTACTTAATTCAAAACAAGGTATGTACCATGTTGCCCAATATATACTGGGTAACAGCCTTGGTTTGTTGAAGCTTGGATTCTACGAGGTGTTTGAGATTTTGTTGTCAATCTGAGGTTTGTCAATTTAAACTGCCATTATTGTCTAAATAACTGGCAACAAAAGTGAGTTCACCCTAAGTGAACATGCCAAAACTGTGTCCAAAGTGTCAATATTTTGTGTGAGCACCGTTGTTATCTATCACTGCTTAAATCCTCCTGGGCATGGAATTCACCAGAGCTGCACAGGTTGTTGTTGGGATCCTTTTCCACTCCTTCACAATGACATCACGGAGCTGCTGGATGTTAGGAAACAACCTCGATTCTTCAAGGCCTGAATTCTACAAGGTGTTTGAGGTTCTGATCCATGTTGTCAAACTGAGATTTGCAAGTCTAAGAATCCCAAAGGTGCTCCAATAGACTCAAATCTGGAGACTGGACCAAAGCACACTGAACTCGTTGCCACGTTTCTGGACCCACTGTGGGACTACCTGTGCCTTGTAACTTTGTTCTTCATAATGATAAGGTAGTCATTAGGAACTAGATAAATTATGGCTTTAAAGGGATGAGTGTGGTCAGCAAAAATACTCAGGCTATGTCTACACTAATCCGGATAAATAAAACAACGGTGTTTTTGTCTAAAAATGTCCACAACATCGTTTCCAAACGTTTCCTAAATGTTGCTCATCCACATCAGATCACTCTTCGATCTGCGTCATTTCCGCCTGGCATTTATTTACTTACCTGCTCTTTCTTCTGAGGACATGATTAAAAATGTTTCCAAAGGCTACGTTTTTTTGTTGACTAAAAACGCCGTCTCAGTTTGGACGGAAGGCAAAAAATATGCGTTTTTTTCACACCAGATTCTGACTGATCAACATTTTGTCCACTTTTAAATTGAGAATGAGCCCATTGTACCTCACTCTAGCTGGTAACAGGAGAGGAGCCCAGTGTGGTCTACTCTTGTTGTAGGAAATCCCTCTAAAGATTTCATGATTTGTCTTGTGGATTCTGACATGGATTCTCAGTTTAAAAGGGTTTTTTTTTAGTTACCATAGACTTCCTGTCAGCTCAGACCAGTCTGGCCTGTATCATCAATAAAAAACTCAGTAACCCCTCAGTGTATTTATTTTTTTTTGTTGTAGTTCCATGTTTTATGTAGCACCTCAATCCTAAGGGAAGTTGTTTCAATTCATGGTGTACTGTGCCAGCTGTGTAATGGCTGAAATGACAGTAAAAGCCACTCAACTTGAGCAAGGCGTTTCCATCCACAGCACTGCCATTCACTGGATGTTTTTTCTTGATTGCACCCTTCTGGGGACCGTTGTGTGAAAACCTGAGCAAATCAGCAGTTTAAAAAGACTAAACCGTCTGGCCTCAGCCACTATGCCAGGGTCAAAATCACTGCGATCGGATTTTTTTTTTCTTCTTATAATCTCATCCTGCACAGTTTTATACCCCGCATTGCCGCCACTCGGTTGGCTGATTGGGTAATTGCAAGAGCAAACGCGATTTACAAACGCGAGCGCTCTGACACAAATCATATCAAGTATTGAACTTACTTTCAGCTAATTGGATGTCGTGGAGAGGATTAAAAAGGAAACCCTGCTTTGATTATGAAGGTGAAGGACGAGAGCCAATTTGATCCAGGTCCAACTTTTAGGGAGGTGAAGCCAATCCTGACTTTCAGGGCTCTCAGTCTGACAGGGAATGTGAACGGGTTACATAATTAGAGTGTGGTATATACACGTTTAGATTTTGGTCATAAATACCACAGAACACTACTAGGAAATACACCATCACATGAAAAACGTTCTAGCAAGCCCTACACAAACACAATTTATTTCAACCTCCACATGTTTTAATTTATAGTATGTAGGTTGTGAGATAGGATGAATACAGTGACACTAGGATGTAAGTAATGTTCAGGTGGTTGTTTATAGAGCAGTCCGGAGAATAAATCTGATCTTTTTTTATTATTTGCCACGGATTCATCACTGGCAAAGATGTTGTTAAGGTGCCTTCTGCTCCTGAGTTTGATGGAAAGTTTCCCAGAGATTGGTAATCCTGCTGAGGCAACACTTTACTGAGGATATTTATTGAGCTCTTCAATCAGAAGCAGTGGCAGATTATGATTCCCCCCCCCCCCCCCCTCTGTGTTTAGTAAAAAAAGAAAAAGATGTGGTCTCTTCCTGGAAAATGATCTCGAGATAAACCAGGCATTAAGACAAGATGTGAAGAAACTGTAAAGGATATACTCAGAAAGGTATATTTATTTTTTTTTACACTCTTTAAGGATATTTGAGCTTTTGGGCAGACTGACTACTTAAAAAGCAATGAATTTATTTGATGGTATTGGAATATGTGTCTAGCTGGCTGTACCAAAAAAATTATTTTATTTTTTTTTTTTTATACAAATTATTATTATCGAGCGAAAGATAAACACTGCAGACTTAAATTGTTTTTAGAAAAAAGCTTTAGATCGTATTACTTGTTACTGCAGTGGTATTCTTTTATTTTCTTATAACTATTTCTCCTACCCCGAGCTTTAGGCACTCCACTCAGGGGAAATAGAGAATCTTGTATTTTATTGTACACTTTTCTGGCAACAAGCTTCAGGATCTTGAAGGTAGTTGTCTGATAGCTGTAGCGCAATAAGATACAGAGGCAAACAAATTGGGTTGAGTGGTGCTTCAATCAGTAAGTGGTATGTAAACTAGATAATCTTGTGTGTTTGCTAACAGGCTATGAGACATGGTCTGTTTGTTCTGCCTTATTAGTGAAATTACCTCGTTCGGTGGAGGTAGGGTGTTTTTTCGATTTGTACAAACTCGTTTCAACTCAAACAGTGGGTACCTCAAAGGTGGAGTTCTTATAAATAAATAAATAAATAAATATATAAATAAATAAACCCCCTCAATACAGATTTATTTTATAAAAAGATATTTTTAGGGATTATTTAAGACAGGCTAATTATTGATTTAATTAAACCAAACTAAATATAATTGTACTATAATTTACTGTATAGAAAAACAAACTATAATTCAAGTACACCATATGGACATAAGTATTAGGACTCCTGCCATTTGTGGTTCTACAAAGTTTAAGGCACATAATTGTAATGGATGTCTTTGGATGTAGTAGTATAACATTTTCCCTTTACTTGAACTAGGAGACCAAAACCTGTTCAAACCTGACTTTGCCCTGTGCACAAAGCCAGCTCCATAAGGATATGCTTCATGTATGTTAGAGTGAAAGATCTTGAGTGGCCTGCTTTAGAGCTCTAACCATATTGAACAGATTGTACCTGACTTTACTAACACCTTTGTGGCGGAATGAGCACAAATTTCCACAAGCACACTCCAAAATCTAGTGGAACATCTTCCCAGAAGAGTGGGGGTTTTTATAACAAAAAATGGAGGCTGACTGTGGAATGGGATGTTCAAAAAGGTGTCCACAAACTTTTGTCCATGAATATGTTTAATAGAAAATAAATAATATCTTTGATAGTAATCAGTTGTGATTTTGACACTGGTCAAATTCTTGAAGATTTCACCACATTAACAGACTGTAGTACAAATAAGTCCCTGTTTACTGAGTTTGAAGAGCATTAAACCCATTAAAAATCATTTGGTCATGCTTTAACATTTAATTTGCAACCTCCATGGCGAGGAAAGAGAAGAGCACATGTTCCTCGAGCTGTGAAGCTTGTGTTCCTGAATATTTGCCACCGATAAGCACCGAAGTGCAGGTGAAACGCAGAACGATCGATTAATTGTAGCTTAAGTCTCCTGCTGGCAGGCTGCTGAATGCTTGCAGCTTTCCACTCGCCCGAAACCCGAAGGACCTCTTGGCTCAGTGTGACTGATCCTTCGTCATCTACACATCTGGCAGAGTGTTTCTGAAAGCTTTCAAACCCCAATCCAAACCAGCTCTCCCTTTCCACTCTCCACCTCAAACTCTATTTTTTATATTTCCTTTCCCCGTTAGCCAACGACAAAAAGAGTCACCTGACCTCCTGAGCCAGTGACCTGAAGTGTGCTTTGCTTGAAAAAATCGAACTCTTTACTATTACAGAGCTCAAACCAACGTAGTGATGGAAGAAAAACCCACCAATGAGAATATAGTTGATAACATGATCAATTTTCAATAATCATAGAGAAAAATCTTTTTTCATAGGAATACATTGAGTAAGCACTTAGCAGTCATTAGAACTTTTTGATTTTCTTTTCTATTCCAGACTTTTCAGATTTTTTTTTTCCTCCCTACACAGGTTTTCCACCTATTTTTTATATTTCATTCAGCTTTTATTTAATCGAGATGAAGGCCAAAACATGCCGCAGAACGCGAGGCAGTCACTCGTCACAGAGAACAACAAAAAAAACCCCACCTTAGTAATGAATACACTACGCTATGATGAGTGCTCCGTGATTAAAAAAATAATTTGTTCGGGAAGAGCGTCGAGCAGCAAATAAAACGGGAAGACTGGGGCTTTATTAATTAATCAATTAAATGAATTCCCTCTGACGCTTTGCAGTTACCTTCAATCTCGCAGCTCTATTCGAGACATGCGACACAGACAGGGATTTAAACGTCTCGAATGAAAACCGGGCCATCGTTTGTGCCGGGTTAAGAGCGAGGACATAATATTGAAAGACACACGGTCCCACCTCTGTGCAAAACCCGCAGAACGCAGGAACGAGAAAAGTAATTATGAAACATCTGCGCTTTTGATAAGAAAATCCTTTTTTTTTTTTCCATTTGTAGTCATCATATTTCTGCTGTGAATTATGGAAGCACAATAATTCAACATTTTGCAAATCAAACCGCGGTTTGTGGCTCCTTAGTAGTTGGCGTTGAAGGTTAGCTTTGTCACTTAGGTCTTGTATGTCCTTTAAATGTACTGTTACAAAAGCAGTGTTAGAAAAAAGCTCATGAATAGAGGCTAAAAACCAGCTCTTATGGCTGAGTAGTTATCATTTAGGTGACAAAAAGAAAAGGTTATGAGTTTAGGGACTGTAATCATCAAATCTCTCAGAGGAAATGATTCATGAATTTTGAAATGGTTTCGGTTTTGGCTCATACATGTACGAGATGGTATCAAAAAGTTTCTATACTAATGGTGTTATCTGGAGCTATTCTGAGCATCTGCATGTTCCGCTTCAAGAGCGGAAGAACATCGCCGGAAGATGCCGAAAGATCAGGAACACCTTTGCGAGCATGCACCCTGCTGACCCTTGGCTCCTGCAGACTTCACTCTGTTCCTGAAGATGAAGATTTGGCTCAAGGGTCTCTGTTTTGACACCGATCACAGAAGGAGCTTGACACGCTTTGAAAAGAAGACTTCCGGGACACTTTTCCGAAGTGGCAGGAACGCTGGGAGCGCTTTATTGCTGTGCAAGGGGACTATATTTTGAAGGTGATAGTGTGTAAAGGTAAATAAATATAGACATTTCTTGCAAACAGAGCTAATTTAAAAACATTTTGATACCACCACGTAAAAAGACAAGCAACTGAGATTCCTGTATCTTTCCAAAAATATAGGAGAAATCACGACACTTTCTGGTAAATTAGTAGTCGATAAAATGATTGCAGTACGTTTCAGAAATGGACACCATATTCCAGATTGTCAAAATGATAATTGACATGTTGACCAACCATTTCAGTGATATACTGGAGAGATTTTTACACACTTGTCGGAAATATACAACAGTATAGCAGTGAGGATTTGGCATCACTGCCTGCATGGTGGTTCTCCTGGTTGTATTGGTTCACTGGTGTTCTCGAACCTCGAACCCACATACAGTACACTATATGGACAAAAGTTGGTAGACACCTGACCATAAGAATGGTATGTGCTTCTTTTTGAACATCCCATTCCACATTCAATCCCCATTTTCTGTTAGAATAACCTCCACTCCTCTGGGAAGATGTTCCACTTTAGAGTGTGCTTGTGGACATTTGTGCTCATTCAAACACAAAGTTGTTAGTAAAGTCAGGTGCTGATGTAGGTGGGGTGCAGACAATGTTCACATTCATCCCAAAGGTGTTCAATAGGGTTGAGGTCAGAGCTCTATAGCAATAGATCTTCTACTCCAAACCATGTAAAGTATATCTTCATGGAGATGACTTTGTGCACAGGGGTATTGTTATGCTGGAACAGGTTTTGGTTTCCTAGTTCAATTAAAGGGGAAATGTAATGCTACCACATCCAAAGACACCATATACAATTGGATGCCTTTCATTTTGTGTTAACAGTTTGGGGAAGAACCACATATGGCTGGAAAAGTCAGGTCCCATTACTTATACATATAGTGTACATCCAGGCAGGTGAACTGTCTAGTCTAAAATTGCTGATCCACTCCAAGACATATTTCTCTCTCAATGAACATTCGGTGCCACCCAGATGAGAACAGATTACCTTTTGAGTCTGGTTCCCTTTCAAGGTTTCTTCGTTATTCCATCTCAGGGGGGTTTTCCCTGCCACAGTTGCCACTAAACGCTGATTAGGAACAAACGTACCATTTTAAGAAACAAACTTATATTCTTTTATAATTGTTTATCCATCTAAAGCTGCTTTAAGACAATGTCCATCGTTTAAAGTGCTATACAAATAAAATGAATTGAATTACGGTAGCGAGGTTGCTGGATTGCAAAAAAAAAGTTATACCTCAGAAGATCAAATGTGTGTTTACAGCTTATAGCGTTATTAATTCCCAAGGAAATAATAACGCTTTTCCTAGTAACTGATGGAGACACAAGAAAACTAACCATAAAATAAAAGTTAATCAATAATTGTACATGATGACGACAAATAAGGACAATGATTCACAACAGAAAACTGTGTACAATGATATAAAAAAAATAAACGCGAAAAAAATATGACAAGTCCATATTGTTTATAAAAAAAACCTTTAGAAGATAGATCTAACCTGAGAATGTTAGCACGGATTATTTACAGTAGACCTGCTTTCAGAGATATATAGGAATGACATTTATGGGTAAAATTTGTGCAGCCACACTGCCTACTGCAAGCTGTGAGTAATTTTTCACAATAACAGTTTGACCATGAGTCATACTGAGAGGTTTGATATACAGTATATGATCCTAGATGTCCACATTTGTTTCTTCGAGCAAGAAACCCTCAACCTTCACTTGCTCCTGCTTTGCTTGGCTCAGATTCTGTCTTAATAGTGAAGCGCTTGGGAGAATAAAAATCAGCTGAATTAATACACATCAGTTGAACGTTCAGAGGAGAGAGAGTCTGCTCTCGGCGACATGAAAATTAGCAGCCTGATTAGCAGGATGGTACGCTAATGTGATCTAACTGGCATGGTCCAGCATTGGGAGAGACATGTTTTTCCATCCAGCCCTGTGTCTTTTACTTTGGGCAATCCAGTACAGCATGTGGATGATGACATGGGTTGTCATGATAACAGCATTTTGACTCTGATGCCAAATATAGCATCAGAATTTCTGCACATCAGTAATATGGCAACAAAAAAAACAACTATTTATGCAATTTGACTCATTTAGTGGCATAATACAACATAAACAGTATTTGAGCTGGCAAATTAAAACATCCAGGTTTAAATAATGATATAATAATTAGTAAGCCCATAAAGGCAAGATAAATTCTAGCTCTGGATATATTTCATAGCTTTAACAATGGTTTAAATTGCACATGGTTTAAATTGCAAAAGAGCTCAATCAGGTAGGACTCCATTCTCTAGACTTGACTTTATTCAGGCAGAAAGAGCCTTAGTAGGTCTGACTAAACCCTCGGGACTTTAGATTTGAGTCTGTCCAGGTGGGAGGGCATACATTTGGTCTAACATCACCCTCTGGCCTTTTTAGGCTTGACTTTGTTCAGGAAGAAAGAGCTCAATCAGGTATGACTTCACTCTTTGGATTTTACACTCTAGGATGAGCTTTACTAGGTCTGACAAAACTCTCTGGACTTTAGGCTTGAGTCTATCCAGGTGGGTGGACATCAATCAGGTCTGATATCACTCTCTAGCTTGACTTCATCCAGATAGAAAGTTTCATTCCATGTAGAAGATGGTCAAACAAGTTAGATTTCACCCTCTGGACTTAAGGCTTGACTCTGTCTAGGTAGGATGAGCTTTATTAGGTGTGAACTTTAGGTTTGAGTCTGTCCAGGTGAGAGGACCTCAGTCATGTCTGATGGATTTTTTTGGCTTGGCTTTGGTTATGTAGAAAGAGCTCAAACAGGTAGGACTCTACTCTCTGTACTATAGGCTTGACTCCTTGAGTCTGTCCAGGTGGAAGGACATCAGTCAGTTCTGACTACCCTCTGGCCTTTTTAGGCTTGACTTCATCCAGGTAGAAAGATACTGTTCAGGTAGGAGATGCTCAAACAAGGACTCCAGCCACTGGACCTTAGACTCTATTTATGTAGAATGCGCTTCATTAGGTGGGACTAAACACTCTGGACCCAAACAAGTCGGAATCCAGCCGCTGGATGAGCTTTATCAGCTCTATCAGTGCATCAATATTCTGTTTTCTCCCCCAGCATGGAACTCTCTTGTGCAGCAGTGGAGTACCCTGCTAGCCAGGACACTGCTTGCTGTCATTAGAAGCGTTCCAGTTCGCCTCAGGGGCATGTGCTAATATTATCATTATTATGTTGAGTGCTAGCCATGATGCTGAATTGAACACAGAGTTCTTGCTCTAGTTTGTATTCTGATATACTCTGATATCCTCAGTGCCAGAATTTCTCAAGGAGTGCCTTTTGACTGACAGAGTAACAGTCGCATCTATAAACGGTGCACTTTTATACATTTGCGTGATTGAGCTGCGGTTCCACTAAAACTGACACAGAGCAATAAACTCTTCAAGGTTTTATTCAAGTTTGGCGAAAAGCCCCAAAATGTTATTTTGAGTACATTATCGGAAACGACCGAGCCATGCCAGTGCCTGGAAAGGAGAGGTATAAACTTTGAAGTTTTAAGAGGCTTAAAGATTTGAGGCTCCCGTGGCTGTGAGGAGAAAAAAAGTCAACCACAGAGCAAGAGGAGAAGAGACAACTAATACAGCATGCAAAACATAGTGTCTGGTGAAGGTTATGACATGAAAAGCATATTATATAGTGTGTCATGTGGAACAGGAGTAACAGTGGTAAACATATCAGACTGTGCCAGATGAGCTTATGAGGTGGAAAAAAAAAACATTCAGAAAAAAAACAAAAAAACATCAAGTTAGCATGGGATTGAAAACTCGTTTGAACACACAGGACTGAACATGTCAGAGTGACCCACTGGCACGTCCAATAACAGTAGATATATTCAATTGTGTTACATTATCAATAGAATGCTGTTAGGACAGTTAATCTTGTTTATTGTTGTACTAAATGAAACAACCAATAAATGCTAGCATGGTTTATAGGTGTATTGATTAGTGTGTTCTCTTCAAGGATGACTTTGCCTTATTCGCAGAGGGTCACTGGATAGTTTGGTGAAAATGCCTCAAAGTAATATGCTTTGGCCTTCACGGTGATTAGATCTGAACCCATATGAACACCTATGAGAGATTTTTGATGTGACGTGTTAGACATCGAAACACAGACTGGAGGAATATCTTTTTTTGGAGAACTGTGTTTATCACTCCAGGAGGAATCAGCAGATTTGCTGAATCGATTCCAAGGTGCAATAAAACTATCCCGGAGGTTTGTGATGTCGTGAAACCTTACTATGACACTTCGTGTTGATTTTCCTGTCATTTGGAACCCATCTGTATCTTGTACTTAAACCCAGGATGCAACATGTTTCAAAGCAAACCTGATGCATCTTGCCTGTAATGTTTTTATCGCCTGGCAAAAGAAATTTACAGTGCAGCATTTTCCTTACAAAGAAAAAGCTCAGTGTACTCTGGGCTCTTGTAACAATGATTTTATTGTAAATAGTAAAAGAAATGTTGCGCCTCCATGGTTACAATTGTGAGATTCAAAGATATGCAGGTCCACAGGTTGATCTGGGCTAATCCAAGTATCAGAATCAGCGCATGCAGCAGAAGTGGACAAGGCAGACAGGACATAAAGCATGCCACTCAGAATTGCAGGGTTTATCATGTGGATACAGGCTTTTGTTCCCACCATTTGTTTTTCAGCTGGCAAAGATGTGGCTTCAAATAAATATCTTAGGAGTAACTCTCTTAGATGTGTATATACTATCAGTTCCCTCATCAAAGGATTACATTCTTGTAATTATGTAGATGTGAATAATGTGAAAAGAAAAACCATATACCCAACATATTTCTAAACATAAGAACGATATGATTTTCATTTTTACATGTAAAGGGAAGGGAAGACAGTGTCTCATCTGCACCAGATAAGCAGAATACACATCACCTGGGGATTTCCTAAGTGCTAGAAACTGGCTACATCTACATTGATCCGGATAAATTTGAAAATCATGTTTTCTGTATTTCCTTCGTCCACACTGATGAAATGCAGCGGGTGACAAAAAAAGACATGAAAAGATGTCCAGCAGTACCATCAGCGAAAAACTGCCAGTAACCAGGGCGACCCAGGTACATCCATTTACTGTCTGGAGAAGTCTATATTGATTATATTGAAATTTGAAATATTTGGCGGTAGCAGGAGTCAAGTTGTTTTTGCGCTGGAGAGTGGTACAATAATGAGTGTCTGCAGGCAACAGTGAAGCATGGTGGAGGTTCCTTGCAAGTATGGGGCTGCATTTCTGCAAATAGAGTTGAAGATTTGGTCAGGATTAATGGTATCCCTAATGCTGAGAAATACAGGCAAATACTTATCCTTTAAGCAAATACCACAAGGGAGGCGTCTGATTGGCCCCAAACATACAACCAATGTCATTAAGAACTATCTTTAGTGTAAAGAACAACAAGGAGTCCAGGAAGGGATAGTTTTTGCCCTCAAAGAGACCTGATCTCAACATCATCAAGTCTGTCTGGGATTTTATGAAGAGACAGATGGATTTGAGGCAGCCTACATGGACAGATGATCTGTGTTTAATTCTGCAAGATGTTTGGAACAACCTACCTGTTGAGATCCTTCAAAAACTGTGTACCTAGAATAATCGATGGTGTTTTCCAGGCAAAGGGGGCTCATACACAAATATTAATTTGATTTGGATTTCTCTTCTGTTCATTCATTTTCTTTAATTTTTAAAAGCATTCTCAATTTACAGCATTTTTTATCAAACTTTTGTCTCAAAACAAACAAGATGGCGGGTGTTTGAGAGCCTTGTTAAAGATTAATGTACACTTTGTACAACCTGCCGATTGCATTTTCTTCGAAGGGGACAGAATGTTCACTCGCAGCTCCCGAGAGACGGAAAGTAAATATACACCGTTGGACATGACACGGGGCGTTAGTATAGGGAAGTGAGGGACCAACGATTTTTCGCAAACATTTAAAAACACCAGTGTAAATGGAAATGAAAATACAGTTTCCAGATCTATGCCGATATATGCAGCCTTAAAAACCCTTCAATTTTTAATGCTTTATTTCAATAAACCAGGAAACGTGAAATTAATTAAATTAAGAGTTTAATATAAAAAAAATGCACTCGTTTCCTATTGTGTGTATGTAGTGTGTTCCTGTTATCCTGCTGAAAAAGCTTTATGGACAGATTAAGCTGTTTTGCCATTAGCAATGGTATTAAACCATTATCCAAGTTGGCCAGAAAAGTCAGTTCACAGGTTACAGTGGGGACGAAGTGTGCGGTTCATAAATACATTGCAAAAATTACGAAATTAGAATTTGTTCCAAATTCCTTACATATAAAATACATATATAATCCTTAACAAAGGGTTAATTGCAGGAGGTGGCTGCTCAGTGGTTAAGGCTCTGGGTTACTGATTGCAAGGTTGGGGGTTCAAGCCCAGGTATCGCTAAGCTGCTACTCTTGGGGCCCTTGAGCAAGGCCCTTAAACCTCTATGCTCAAACCCCAGCTTCCTAACATCGCTGGGATATGTAAAGAAATAACCATTTTTCTGTGTGATCAATAAAGTACTCTAAAAAAACTCATTGTTTCTAAGTATCAGGAGTCCAGTGGTGGATGAAGTACATAAACAATATACTTGATTAAAAATACAGTATACAGTAGGTAAAATATCACTTCAGTAAAAGTATCCCTTGAAACTTTTACTTAAGTATTTGCCTTCAAATGTACTTAAGTATCCAAAGTACTATGATTTACTGAGGCTATAATGTTCCAATTATCATTTTTGTCACAAGACCCTTTGCTTAATAGACTTAGTTTATGTGAAAAGACTCTAATTTTACTCTTAACACACAGATCTATTAATAGAATGATATTAACGAGTTAAAGTTTGATTGATATATATCACAATTATCATGAGCCCAAAACTTTATTTTCAACTGCTTCAAAAAAATCGTCTTTCTAAGCCTTTAAGTTTTGAAGTCGGAGCCTTTCTCTGTTTCATGTACTCCTAGTTTACAATTATTTGATTTTTTTTCCAACCTTGTCCTCCTAGACTTTCTAGAGTCCTGGTATAATCTATCAGTGTGCCATGCTGTTTTGTACTTTCAGACTGCAAATTTGCCTTCGGGAACACCTGCAGCTGAATCCAACCGAACCTTACCTGCTTGACAACTTCTTCACTCTCCCTGTACTAATTTGTTTTTCATGTAAAAACAGCCGGTTTTGTATTAAATGCTAGAATCTCTGTCAGCATACTATTCTCGGCAGTGTTCTCACGGGTAATGACAGGACACATCCGGACCCATATAGTATCAGTAATAAACACTATTTTGGTGACGGTGGCTGTTGTGTAATTTATAGTTCTGCTGCTTGAGGCGCCGTGCGAAATCCAATAAGGCACTGAAGTCATGCTCTGAAGATGTTACTGATCGTGACTCAATAAAAAGCAGATATCAGTGGATCAAACAAACATCGACATCACGCATAATTTATTTCCCTATACCAAGTATAGGGTGGAGGGGGTAACTTAATTGAATACATTTTTATTTGGAGAGCTATTTTAACAATGGAGATTGTCTCAAAGCAGCTTTACAGAAATAAAATGGTAAGAAGAAAAATTATGTTTGTCCCTAATGAGAGAGCCAGTGGCGACAGTGGCAAGGAAAAACTCCCTGAGCAAGAAACCAGATTCAAAAGTTAACCCATCCTTATCTGAGTGACACCGAATGCCCGTTCATTACATTTCATCATTGTTACAGTGTGCAGTTATAGATGATTAAATGCAATCTGTGGTCCTGAGCCATTGTAATAGACTGTTGACATTAAGTACAATCCAAATCCATCCTCAAGGCTCATGTGTTGCTCCATAATTTACCCCCAGGTCGTTGATGCGAAACCATCCCCGTCACCACAGAGTGGCCTCCACTCTCCATTGGTCACCCAGATCAGTGGTGAAGGCTCTGAGTTACTGATCAAAAGGTTGGGGATTGAAGCCCCGAGATTGTTAAGATTCCACACATGGGGGCCCTTAACTCACTGTGCTCCAGGGGTGCTGTATCATGGCTGACCCTGCGTTCTGACTTCAGCTTACTAACATTGCTGGGAAACGCAAAGTAAGAATTTCACAGCACAAGGCTGCACACACATTCACAAGGAGCACCGGCCTGCATAAGTCAGTGTACCGAAAGACTTTGTCCTGTGTACATCGGGAGCTGTGCAACCGGTGCTATTCTGACCACATGGGTTACCACGTCTGCTGGAAACAACATGATCTCACTTCCGCATCCACCCTACTCACCAGATTTGGCTCCTGCGGACTTCCCCCGCTTCCCGAAGATCAGGCTCAAAGGTTGCAGTTTTGACACCATTGCGAATGGCAGAAGGTGTTTGACACGCTTCGAAAAGAAGACTTCCATTACATGTCTCTGAAGTATCAGGAACGTTTGGAGCGCTGTATTGCTGTGCAAGGGCACTAGATAGTGTGAAAACGTATATAAATAAAGTACTTTCTTGTAAAAAGCGCAAGTTTTGAAACATTTTGATACCACCTCGTACATGCGTCAAGTATAAAGCACCAAGTACGAACAAACGTTTAATTCAGATCCTCACTGATATGAGGAGAAGAATGGAGCCACTAGGTAGAAGAAAAGAAGAGAAAGGCCAAGGAATAGGCTTATGTATGTGGTGAGGGAAGACGTGCAGGTGGTTGATTTGAAAGTGGCAGATGTAGAGGACAGAGTGATATGGAGACAGATGAAATGGAGCAGTCCAAAGAAAAAGAAGAAGACATCTGTCCTTGCTGATTGCTTGTGAGAATGAATTCTAACACCTCATCAGTCTATACTGAGTGATTTGGTTTTCATATGCTTCCTCCGATTGTTTCGTGAAGCAGAATATAGATAGAACGACTTACATAAATGGCCTAGATCTATTTTATTTTACAGCAAGTCAAACTTTGAATTAATACAGTAGAAAGTGAAGATTGAGCCTGTGCAGGTTTTTTTTTTTTTTTATCTAACACTTGTATGAAGGTTAGTGTGGGAGTGGAAGTTGATGAATCAGTTGACTTCACATGCATTGTGCATCGAGCTTTCTTCCAAGTGCAGCAATGTGCATTTGACAAAATGACTTAGTGCTGTCAAGCTGAAATGGCTTTTTCCTGAAAAATAGCATGTGTGTGTGTGTGTGTGTGTGTGTGTGTGTGTGTGTGCGTGTGCGTGCGTGCATGTAGAGGGGGGTTATGTGGTTAAATGAATAAAAAAAAGGATATTTGAACGTTATTTTGACGAAACACTGACCCCAGATGAAAGGAAATGTAAACATTCTTCATTAGCAGGAAATTCTTCCACGACAATGCATCATTTCAGTCCCATTAAGAGTGTGTTCAAATAAAATTCGAAGACAGAAAATATTCAGCGATGTTTAACATCCTGGTTATTTGTCACAACAAATTGTCAACAGTGAAAGAACCATTAAAGGGCTGCTTTGAAAATGTGCATCTGCTACTTATTACAAAAATAACACTCGATTTAATAATGATTTGCATTTTCTTTTCTCATGTCTCTGGGTTTATTAAAAAAAAATAAATAAATAAAAAAAAAAAACCACACTAAAGTGTGTGTAATAAAATCTTGCAGTCATTTGTATAATGTAGTATTTATTTATTTGTTTGTTTTTTTAATTATCTCCTCAGGTTCCTACAGTTATAATGAATTCCCTGGATCTGGACTTAATGATGATTTGCATTTTCTTTTCTTATGTCTCTAAAAAAAAGTGTGTGTAATAAAATCTTGCAGTCATTTGTATGATGTGGTATTAATCAATCAATCAGTCAATCAATCAATCAATTAATTAACAAATTTGTTTGTTTATTTTTAATTCTCTCCTCAGGTTTCTCCAGATTCATTCTAAACCATGGATCCGGTCAACTGCACCTCAGTGGAGCTTTCTGATGATGCAGATGCCCGGATCAGTGGCAATAAAATTGCCCTCTGCTTTATGCTGTCCGTCCTGGCTGTAGCCACCACAGTCATCAATTCCATGGTGATTACAGCCATTCTGGTGACTCGCAAGCTGCATCAACCCGCCAACTATTTGATCTGCTCTTTGGCCGTCACGGATCTCCTGGTGGCCGCGTTGGTGATGCCAGTAGGCATCGTCTACATAGCGGAAGAGACGTGGGTGCTAGGGCCGGCGATGTGCCACTTGTGGCTAGGCGTAGACGTTACCTGCTGCACGTGCTCCATCATGCACTTGGCAGCCATCGCCCATGATCGCTACCGCGCCATCACCGACGCCGTGGCGTACTCGCAAAAACGCACATCTCAGAGAGCGGCCGTGACCATCGTAGTTGTCTGGGTGCTTTCCGTCCTTGTCTCACTCCCCCCTCTGATGTGGAGGAAGATGCCTGATGCAAGCGGGGAAGGCGGCTTTATGGAGTGCATGATTGAGCACGACCATGTAGCCTTTACTGTGTACTCGACCTTCGGCGCCTTTTACATCCCGCTAGTGCTCATCCTGGTTCTCTATTACAAGATCTACCGGGCGGCGCAGACGCTGCGCAACCGTCGAGGCAGCAGCCGGCTGGTGAAGCAGTCGGTCAACAGCGTCGTCCGGAGTTCGGACAAGGAAGCCCCACCACTCAGTCCAGACACGCTCAGTCCCACCGAGAAGTCTTTCTCAGAGCCGTCGACAGATGGCGAGCGAGTCAAGATCACTCCCACCACAGGCAGGGTGTTCAAGAACCGACGGAATCCCGCCGCCAGGGAGAAACGGGCGGCCCTCACTCTCGGCCTCATTCTCGGGGCCTTTGTGATCTGCTGGCTGCCTTTCTTTCTCAAAGAGGTCATCGTAAACACATGTCCTTCTTGCAGCACGTCGGCTCTGCTGGCTGACTTCCTCACCTGGCTGGGTTATCTGAATTCCCTCATCAACCCGCTTATTTACACCATTTTCAATGAGGACTTCAAAAAAGCTTTTCAGAAACTCATTCCTTTGTCTTGTACCCAGTACAGGTGAACTCAGGCGCCATGCTATTCTGGCTGTTTGGAGGGTCGAAATCCTAGGTTTATAAAGTCTTATTTTCGAGACTGTTGAGGGTACAATTAAAAGAGATTTGTGGGTACTTCATAGAAAATATATACACAATTAGTTGGACTGGATTATTTTTCTCAATTCAAAATGGCAGTAATTTATCCTGGAG
The DNA here is from genome assembly GCA_014706435.1 of Silurus glanis. Classification (NCBI taxonomy): domain Eukaryota; kingdom Metazoa; phylum Chordata; class Actinopteri; order Siluriformes; family Siluridae; genus Silurus; species Silurus glanis. The sequence goes on along the minus strand of JAAIIK010000057.1, from coordinate 872,149 downwards.
CTGTGTTAGCCAAATTTGAGTAATAGGAATTTGCCATCATCATCTCAGGACTAATGGTTACAAGTGTTGAAACTTATGCCAATTTTAAGATCACCTTTCTATAAAGATTAAACTTAGTCTCCATTTCAGCAACAACTCCAATCCCTCCCAAAGACAGGTTTATGACACTATGGTCATGACTTGTTACATTCCCTTTTCATGCAATTCATTTTCCAAAGCAATTTGGATTCTGCCACCAGGATTGATCATATTGGTAACTAATGTAATGTGCATGACTCTTCCATTTGATCTAAATAAAAATTTTATTGTTTACCTTTCCCTTTAGACTTTATCCAAAAGATTCAGATAATATGGTCTGTGGCAGTGCAACGAGTTTGTACACAATATATTGCTTATCATGTAAACACCAGAGAACAGTTTTATCTGCAGTTGCATTCAGAATCTTTTATTTTGAATTATTAGTTTTCCTTCCCAATTTCCATCGGAGGAAATTGCTCAAAAAGCAATATACCAGGACCTCGTGTGTATCAGACCGCAGTTTCACTCCCTCAAAATAAATTGTAGGTGGTGCCCACCTCAAGAGGATATCCGAGCACAACAGCACCATCTACAGGATAAACGGCAACACTTCCACAACAAGTATCAAGAATAAAACTTTTATTTACACAAATAAAAATGACAATTATTTAAAAAGACAAAAAAAAAAAAAAGCGCAAAATCAGTGCTGAGACTCAGACATAAGCAAAACGCTCTCGACTGGTTTGAGACGCCGGTTTATAGTTTCCCATATGCTTCTCTTTACCACTGGGCCAAGAGGTGCACAGAAGTCCACCACCAATCACCATGAGCACAGCAGCTCCCCAGCATATAAAAATGGATGCCCCAAGCTCATATTTTTGTGATTGAGCCACCAAAGGATTGTAGAAATCGCTGATCACGGAGTTTGCAATCCAGCTGGGTGGCACGAGACTGAGTATCCCTGCCACGATGAAGAAAACCCCAGCAGCTGTAGCTAGCCTGGCCTTGGCAGGGCTTCGGTCCAAGCAATTTGTGCATTCGCCTCCAGCTACACTAGCAAGTATAGCCACCAGTGCCACCATTGGAACGATGACTAGAATGGCCCGAGAGGCTTGAAGGTCTGAGGATAGAGCGAGCATCGAGTCGTAAACCTTACACTGCATTTGGCCGGTGCTCTGGACCACACAGGTCATCCACAATCCTTCCCAGACAACCTGCGCAGTCACAATGTTGTTGCCAATGAAAGCGGTAACGCGCCATAGTGGGAGAGCACATGCCAGGATGGTTCCCAGCCAGCCCAGACCCCCCAGCATGGTCCCAAGCATCTGTAGCCCTGCAGACATGGCACTTTTTGGGTAGAGAAGGATTCAAACTGGAAGACAAAACCACAAGAGACTTGAATAAGTAAATGCCAAATCAGGGTTCATTCCAAAAAGTGCTCCAGGCCACTGGAAAGTGCACATCAGAGAAACTAAATGAGACATTAAGATACCAAACAACTGGAAGGCTTAGAAAGCATCAGCCTTTGCCCAAACCAATTAAGATGCATTGAGTGAGCGTTCTTTGATTACAACCTGGCCAACCTGGTTACCCTTAATTATTTATTCAGCTGTACCAGGAAGCAAGCACTCAAAGTCTAAACAGCTTTTTGTAGTTTGATAAAGAGGGTAAAAAGAGTTTGCCACAAACACCATTTACTCAACCAGCTTCAGGGATACAATCCCAGTTCTGGAGTGCTAATGGGTTTAGTCATACAAGCTCATTAACCATTACAAAAAAAAAAAAGAAAAGGGTATTTCTCATGTTCTATAGTAGAAATTACTACTACAGACAAGAATTTGATACAAAAACTTTACAATGTAGTGTAACTCAGAACTGCATTACTTGAAATACAAGATGGTTGGCCAGCAATTATTAAAAATAAATGCTTACTTCTATGTGAATTAACACCTTAAGAAAACATTTTTATCAAATAGAAACAACTGTTTAACAGTTAAATTAAACTCAATATTTCTAAACCAACAAAGAAACAACTCACCTGGAAACTTTAACACGTTTGCAATACAAATAATAACAAGCAAACAAAAGCATAAGAAAATCCTTAAGTTACCCAAATGCTCCTGCTTTTACAAGGCAGCAAATAAACTACCAGGTAATAAACTACCAGGTAATAAACTACCAGGTAATAAACCCTTTTATTAAGTCTATGGCTCACTGAATTTACAACCTGCTGTGCAGGCTTATATAGGCCCACTGACTCCTCATGCTAATTTCTCATTACTGATTGGTTCCCCTATACAAGCCTAATTAAGTCACGTGACAAACACACTAGTCACGTGATACAGAAGTCCACATGGAATGAAGCAGAAGAAATGATTGTAGTTTACATGCTTTGTTGCATGCACTATTATGGATTAAACGAATTAAAGATATTTTTTTAGTTTATGATGTCTCGGTAAAAATTATAACAAAAAAGTATACACTGTTTATTTGTCATATGTACAGATGTCAGTGAAAGTTTGTACAATGAAAAGGAAATAAGGAAAAAAGTAATAATGCGGCATAAGGAAGTTATTAATTACAAGTGTTTACAGGATATATATATATATATATATATATATATATATATATATATATATATATATTTCTGTATATATATTTCGTTCTAATTCTTGAGACACTTGAGAAACTTTGAAAAGTTTTTTTTTTTTATACCAGTGAGAATAAAAACGTGTTCAAATCGAATCACTATTGCGCATTAATTAATTAATTCCATTAATTAAAAGGGCAATTATATGTTTATACATATACGTATATTTACACATTTATTAAATATATACAATTATTTATGTTGGGTTTCTTTCTTTCTTTCTTTCTTTCTTTCTTTCTTTCTTTCTTTCTTT
>JAAIIK010000057.1:835214-865329 GCA_014706435.1 Silurus glanis | reverse complement strand
TAACACTAATACTGTAACCCTAATTAATACTGTAACTTTAATTAATATTGTAACACTGTAATTAACTAACACTAATACTGTAACCCTAATTAATACTGTAATTAATACTGTAACACTGTAATTAAAACTAACACTGTAATCAATACTGTAACACTAATACTGTAACACTAGTTAACTAACACTGTAATTAACACTGTAACACTAATACTGTAACCCTAATTAACACTGTAACACTAATACCGTAACACTAATAATGTAACACTGTAATTAGTACTGTAAAACTAATAATGTAACCCTAATTAACACTGTAACACTAATACTGTAATAAGTACTGTAACACTGTAATTAATACTGTAACACTAATCAATACTGTAGCATTAAGATTTTCTGTCAGTTGCTACACTTCCGTCCTTGCACTAACGCACTTATTCCCGGAGTAGGAATGCCAATCAAGTCTGGTGAGGTACCAGAACGTGTACTTGCTGCAGGTTAAACACATTATCAGAGATGGAGGGCCTTGGGCGAGTTCTGTACTGGAGGGAATCCTAAAGGAAGTGGAGCAGAGACAAGAAGAAGGTGTGCATATTTTTTATTTTTATTTTTTAACTTATTGATCGATAAATTGCTTCCCAGCAAACAATTTCTGAGAGTAACCAGGGTTCCTACACATTATGGAAAAATATAAATAAAAAAAAAAAAAGAAAGTATGGAATTTGATTACAGTAAGGATAAAAAAAAAATGGTTGTTTCCCCATACTATTGCTCTGTTCGGTTTTCTAAAAGAATTTGTAAAACGGGTTTTTTTTATATATATATATATATAAAATAAAATGTCCTTTAAAGTCCACCCTTCCGTTCTAATTTGTTTGCCAAACGTTGCTCATTCACACCGAAACGTCTAAAACCACTTACATCCCTGTAGCGTGTACGAGAAGAACGTTAGGAACATTTGGTGGTTTTGGCTTAAATTTGTATGAGCTCCAGTAGCTACAACCTTCTACTTACTCAGTAATATAATAGCTTACATCAGAGATTCTGGCTTACATACGTCAGAGATTGTATCCTGTAGTTGGAATTTAAAAATCGTTATTTCAGATGTTAAATAAGGTCTTTAAAATCTTTATGGAATTCTGCATGTTTGAGTCTGGAAAAGTATGGAGTTTTGGAATGACAAAACCCTGTAACTTCATATCTCCTTGCTGTACAGTGGATCACTATCTCGGCTCCGAGGCGTTCATGTTCTTCGAGTTGCGCGTACGTTACCTGCTGGCCTGCGAGCGGACGCGCGAGGCCATGGCGTTAGCCCTGAAGTGCAGCCAGCACCCGTCTGCAGGCCGCCGCCTGTTCTTCAAGCAGGTCCACCTCGCCTGTCTCTGGAAATCCTCTCAACAAGAACACCTCGTCAAAGAGGTGCATTTATGTGCTCTGCTTTTATATGCTTTTATAATATGATCTGATTCTAGACCTTTTTTTTTTTTCTTTCTCATCCTTGTATTCGGTGTTCTTTTTTCAAGATGGCGGAGATTGACGGGAAGGACGCCGTGGAGATCCTGTGCATCGCGGAAAATGAGGAAAAAGACGAACTGCTTCTGGAGCTGAGCCGAGGCTTTCTTTTGCAGCAGCTCAGAAGTGGAGACATGTATTATCTTTGGTGAGTCCCAAAATAGCTTTTCACACCAGCACCTGAGTCAGCAGCTGCTAAGACCAATCAATCGGCAGGGTTTTTTTCCCCCAAAAACGTTTTCCTATGGTTATGGTAATTATGGAGGGTTCATTGTTTTACCGAATTACAGCTTGTGTGCTACAGTTGTAAATCATTCTGTTCGGCGAAAATGGGCGGTGTGTCAAATGCCCTGTAATTTTCTATAATGATGGACATTCTGGCTCTCCTCAGGGACCTGGTCTTCATATGGTGTAAACTGTACCTCAGAGTGAAGGCCAAGGAGACACCGTTTCTTCAAGAATGCAAACTGTTGCTCCTGTCGGCCACCAACGTCAAAGCGATCTTTCCGTTTATGAAGGTGATCTTGGCTGAGGTATGTTCCAGACACTGTTTGTTCCTTGTAGTGTCTTAATAACGTGTGCTAAGGAGAATAAAACACTTTAGGATTCACTGTTAAAGCAAAAAAAAAAACTTTGGGGTTTCTAAAATGCTGTTTAGCTGTTCCATGTTCTTCGCTCATGCTTGTTATTTTTGTATGTTTTTCCGATTTCAGAATTTGGGGAAAGAAGGGCTCACGTTTTGTATCGAACTCTGCGCCCAGGCTCTTCAGACCGACCTGAAGAACGACTCGGTCACCAAGTCTCTCATCTACAAAACCATCGCATACCTGTTCCCCAACGACCTGGAGATCTGCAGAGCCTGTGCGCTGCTCGTGTTCTTCCTGGAACGCACGGTTGAGGCCTACAAAACAGTGTTCTTCTTGTACAACCACCCGGACCTGGAGTACCACCTGGACACCGGTCCTGTCGGGAACAACGTGCGCTTCGAGGTGATCCAGATTCTGAAAAAGGGTTTGTCTTTCGACCCCGAATTCTGGAGCCTCCTGAACATTAAAACAAACTGCCTGAAGCTCATGAGTGACGAGGTGGCCAGGGCTGCCCTCTGCGAAATTACAGAAGAGGATAAATGGGAGTCTAGTTACTGCGTTCGAGAGCATTGCAAGTGTCGCGCAGAGCCGGAAAGAACGGCTATCAGACAGGAGGTGAAACCTGGTAGTAGAGAAAGGCAGGAAACAGGGACTGTGGAAAAATGGTTCACAAGTTCTTCTGCCAATGTGTCTTCCGAAGCTCCTCGGTATAAGAAGAGAGGGAGGAAACCAGGGTCTCGCTCCACAATCTCGAACCTGGAGCCGTTTCCGGTCCGGCGTTCCTTCAGGCAGTTGGATTTGGCGCAAAATCACACCAGGCAGCTGAACAGCAGATGCCAGAGGTTCCTCACCCGGCAGACAGAGAATAATATTCTAAAACGACGGGGAAGGAAACCCCGGTGGCTCCTGGAGCAGTTAGCCGCCCTGGGAGAAAACAGCACACTCGGGCAAAGGAAGAAACCGGGGAGAAAGCCAAAATTATTGAGCTCGCTAAAGGACATCTTAGTCGCCACCCCTGTCATCGAAATCACAATGGAATATTCCTACCCCGATAATGAAGTTGAGCTGCCTGCTGATGTTCAGGGCCGGCCTGCATCCAGAGCAACATCTTCCACAGAGCATCCCTTTGATCAACCTCAAATGCAAATGTCTCGCGGAAGAACTCCGGACTCGCTCTTTCAGTTACTGAGCGAGAAGTCTTCTCATTTGTGGCGAGACAAAGACGACTTTCAGCCGCACGAGGTTATGGTCGCTATTAGCAAATTCCACACCTACGCAAAAGTGCCTGAACAGGAAGAAAGCCCTTCACTCAATCGCCTTACGGATGCCGCAGCGCCGCACGCTGCGACGCTGGAAGTTGATTTTCGGTCTCTCGCTCCTGTCAAGAAACCCAGCGAACCGGTAGAGGCGATTAACATGACCTCACCGACTGCTGCTGTAACCCTGGAGATCCCTGGTCTTAGTGATGTAGCTGACCTGCCATTGCTTTCACCTGTCGATCAGGATGTAGTCCCTGATAGTAAAATCAATACTACTACGGTCTATCCTTCCAAAGATCAAACTGTGACTGACGATGTTCCCGAGCCGGAAAACACCCAGGAGGTTGCGAATCTCAGTAGCACACCTGACAAAGCTACTGATTCTATACCTACTACGTCTGATATTCTTTCTACCTCTGAAAACACACCTGAACTGACCCCCCAAAGCAATGTTTCTACCCCCAAAGAAATACCAGACACTCCTAAATATCCACTCAAAGACGAAGTAGCTGCATCTAAAAGTGTGTCTGTGGCTGAAATTATTCTAAAGTCCTCTGCCTCCGTTGAAGAACTGCCGTCGCAGCAGACCGCCGAGGTCGAGCCGCCTCGGGGCGATGACTCCCCTCCCGTATCGGGTTCTCAGACTTACGTGCAATGCAGGCTTTGCGATAAAAGTTACGAGGATCCCCTGACTCACGCGTTGTGGCATTACCGGAAGGAAAAGAAATGCATGTTTTGTGACAAGCCGACGTTGACTCGTGGAGCTTTACAGCACTTCCAGAAGCACATAAAAAATTTGAATAATGCTGAAAGTCCGCACGAGACAAAAGAGTCTGAGGATGTATCCGAGGCACCCGGGAAGCCTGCCGAACCCGTTCCCGAATCTCCGCCAAAGAAAGCAAAGCCTGGATTTGCGCAAATAAAGTCGAGACTGCTGATGAGACTGAAACTGACGAGGAAAGCCCAACCTCAGCGCGAGGCAGAGAAAACCTCGGATAATACCGAAACAGCCTTGAAAGAGACGGACACAAAGAAGCAGGCGTCGGCGCCCGACCAAAAGGAGAGCGGCGCAAAGGACGAGAAGCAAAGCGTCCCGCAGGAGACGATACGATATTTAACGAGAGGTTCGGTTAGGAAGGCTGAGCACAAGGGACGGCTGCGTAGGACGAAACTAAGCAGGGAAGGAAAGGCTCGAACGATGGCCAGGAAAGATAAATCAGAACCCAAAGATGGGTCCGTTCACAGGCTAAATGGAGTGATTCAAAAGAAACGATTTTGGTGCCTTCAGGTTGACAGAGGTCCCGTGACTGTACCACCAGTAAAAAAAGAGAATAAGACGAATGCAGAGAAGACCGCTAGAAAAGAAAAGAAAGCGAATTACGATATCAGGACCAAGGCAACCATTAATAACGAAAGTAGAAATTGTGCAAAAGCGAAGGAAGAACCGAGAGTAAAGAAGAAAAGGCACAGAGAGGATGAGGAGAACGTCGAGGTAAAAGCAGTTAAGAAACTCAAAAAAGAAGAAGGTGCTTCAAGTAAGGTGCTTGTAGTTAAGTCTACAGATACCGTGGGGGAGTCTCCAAAAGTGGAGAATCAGCAAAACGGTACAGAGGAAGAATCCAGTGAGTCTTCCAAGTCGATCCGGAAAAGGAAAGCCAGTAATACTTCTGCGGTCAGCTGTCCTAGAGACGCATGCACCTTCCAAGCCATGCCTGGCCCGGTCCTCTCGCACGTCCTGATCCACCACCCGGGCGACACGAAAGCCCTCGAGTTCTTCTACAACCTCGGCGAGAAAAAATGTCTGGTGTGCACCAGAAGGATTTGGACTCCTCAGCACTTTTTCGACCACATTGCCTCTCACCGGGGGAACCTAAAACACCCGTGCTACCACGCGACCTGCCAGAAGAGGTTCAAAACGCGATCGGATGCGGGCGACCACATGGAGAAGAACCACAATCCTTTGAAAGCAGGCTGCTGCTTCCACGGATGCACGGTGCAATCCGCCAGCCTCAAGGACTTGTACAGCCATGAAAAAAGTCACTACAGGGCAGTAACGCTAAAAAAGGGCACATCTGTCACTTCTGAGAAAAGTGCGGACAAACCCAGTCTCGGAGTAACGAATACTCAAGCTCAACAGGCAACTGAAAGTGTAGAGACGGACCCTGAGATGCCCACCCTTCCTCCTTCTCCTCCTTCTCCACCTGCTAAGGTTACACAACACAAGACGCCCGTAAAACCAGAAGACGAAAAGCCGTTGACTTTGAACAGAAGTTCAGTGAACTACAGCAGCAAGAACTCCCGGCTCATCAACGGTCACAACGACCACACCTCCAGTGTTAAAGCGCCCCCTACAGCTGAGAAAGAGCAGGAGCCAAAGCACGACAAGAAAGTGGCAGTCAAGCCTTTCAGCAGACTTCCTCCTTCGGCTTACCTGGATGAGCTGTACCTCAGCATGCCCAAAAAGTGGAGGGGGCCCCAAGCGAACGCCAAAGGCACCGACCCAGGGGACGGCCTCGCCGTAAAGAGGCAGAACTGCTCGCGCTGTAACGCGGCTTTCAACTGCGAAGGAGAGCTTCAGCTGCACCGGGAGAAATGCACGTCTCTCTTCGGCTTCGATTCAGACGATGAAAGTAAGTGCAAACAGGAAGTGTCATGAGAAATCCATCATTATCATAACCTGATTAGAATTTTTTTATTTTTTAATTTTTTTTTTTTTTAAGGTTGTAAATGTGAAGCCATGTTGAAAAAGTCAACGAAAGCATATCACAGTATTTGATAGGAGCAATAGCTATATTTTGGATTATTATTTTATTTTTTCGTATCGTAATAGTTTTGTCCCATCACCCAACCAATGATTGGCGTTTTCAGCACAAAGCTGACGTCCTTGGATTGCCTGCAGTGGTGGATGAAGTTCCATGTACTTGAGTTAAAGTAGAGATACAGTCAGTAAAATATGATTCCAAAATACAAAAGTATTTAGCCTTCAAATGTATTTAAGTATCCAAAGTACTATGATTTATTGTGGCTATAATGATCATTTTGGTCACAAGACCCAATTCAGTTTATGTGAAAAGACTCTGTTACACTCCCAAAATAATTAAATAAATCACACACACATTTATTTATTCCTCTCCAAATGTTCTGCTTGCTGTTGAACTCACGCTGAACTGTATGTTATCGTGATGGTATTCGTTCATTTTTAACCATGTGACTCAGAAGAACGAGTCGTCTCTACTGGACGCACACGAGCAAAGCATCGCAAAATCTCTGTAGGTTATATACAGGAAACTTTGTACAGGAATTATGTACTTCATCTCCTCTGGTCTGAGTCGTTCCTCCTTTTATCATGTGTCTCCCTAATACACTATACAATGCATTAGAGCAGGGTTTTTTTTGTTTTTGTTTTGAATCTTGACATTATTGTTACAATAATTATGGGAGTCACATGAAAAAGGAACTAAAGACACGGCCCAGAAGATATGAGAGGTGAAGCTAGTCGTTCTGTTTATCATAATTTGTCCTTATCTGCATCGTCATATGTTCATTATTGGATCTATAGTCAGATTTGGTGTATGTAAATGTGTTTGTCGATTTGGTTATTGAAAATTCTGACCAAATGAAAAAAAAGATTAGTTCATTTTTAACGAAATGATCCGATCCTCCCATCACTAGTATGTTGGTGATAAGTAGATACTGTAGATTGGTGTCTTGCTGCGTTCTTGACCCAGTTATTTTTTCATCCACTCAAATAAAAAGGAACGACTGATTTGGCAAAATATAGTCGAGTAAAAAGTAAGATATTAGACTTTGAAATGTAGTGAAGTTAAATGAAAGTCTCCCCAAATTGAAATACAGTGGTACCTTGACCTACGAGTTTAATTCGTTCCGTGGTCGAGCTCGTATCTCAATCTCAAGCGGAGGCGGAGGGAAAACTCGTTTTTTTACTATCACTCCTGTACACTACGTATCCCTAAACTTTTATTTTTTTACTTTTTTTTCTTTGCTTATCTTAATTTTCGTCACAATCTTCGCTTTCTGGCTTCGCTTCGCCATCTAGCAGCGGCGTCTCGAGCTCGTACCTCAATTTTTTGCTCGCGTTTCAAAGCAAAAAACCGACCGAGTGACCGCTCGTACCTCGGAAAACTCGTACATTAATGCACTCGTAGGTCAAGGTACCACTGTACTTTAGTAAAGTACATGTACTTAAGTACAGTAACAAATTACATTTACTTGGTTAATGTCCACCACTGTTCCTTTAACAAAGCTTTCAGCAGGGAATCAGACAATGAGTGTTGAATATATATATTATATATATATATATAATATATCAAGTTATGAGACGATCGTTCTGTTCTGTTGTATGGAAAGAAATAGCCACTCGAGCCAAAGCATCATTTTTGAGACATTAGACATTATTGGTACCAGAAGGCCCGGCTGCTGTCGAATACGTGTACCGTTACACCAATACTACAGCATCCAAAGACAGGAAATTCAATCGTGTCTACAACTTTGTGTGAGTTTCAGGAAGAACCACAAACTGCCAAAAAAAAAAGTTGGGCGTCCCAATACTTTTGCTCATATTCCATTTGGTCAATGCTTGAATTATAGATTGTATAGACAGTAAATTATAGTTAAAAAATTATATTTGTTTGTTTGTTTATGAGAACCTCTCTTCTTTAAGGTACCTATTATTTGGGCAAAAAAAAAAAAAAAAAAAAACAGTTTGTACAATATTATCAGTTTGAACCTCCCATGGCTGGAACAGTCAGGTGTCCCAGTACTTTTGTCCATATGGTGAATATTTAAATATAAGGTTTGTTTGTTTTCACCTATTTACACTTTTCTTGTAGATGCCTCCTGAACGGTGGAGCCCTTTTTGACCAGTTGGACGTCACTGTAAACATTCAAAAGAATCAAATCTTGACTTAAAATAAAAAATATAAATGTATTAAAGTTGGAAAATGGAGCTTGTTAGAGCAACGCTTTCCTGCATCAACTAGAGAATAAACGTCGACTGCACTAGTTCATCTCCTGCCACGATCCCGGACCGTCGCGGCTGGAGGTGACGTCCTGTTTCACCGCCCATTTTGCAGCGTGGAAGTTTTTTAACTGCAGTATTTGATCCGACAATGAAAGCGATATCCAGTTCCAACGCCGGAGTCGATGAGGATTCCGCTCCGACCTTCGAACGCGATTTGACTTTTGCTTCAGAAAGCGCAAGGCGTAGATGTAATTGCAATGGCAATGAAATCGGGAATATTTCCAGCACCTCTGGAAACTTTCTGGTTATTTGTGAACTTTTGTCACGGATTTTTATTAACATTTAATCTCACACAGACACATACACAGACACACACACACACACCTCTTTTATCCTTTATACGCTAAAGCCGTCGCTCCTCAAAAGATTTTGATTTATATAAGGGTGAGGAGGACGACTTCAACGAAAGATAGACGAACCCACATACAACAATGTTCGATTAAACGAGACGGAGACGATAAAAGACACTCGGATTACGACATTTAATGTATATACACAATTATAACTCTCTTCACACGCCAGTGAAACGACAGCGAGAAGAAATAAATGCCTCCCGATCATGGCATTGAGCTCTTCTACTCAGTAATGTTGATTTACCAATTTAATTTATTCATCTTTTTTCTTTTTTGTATTTTATGTAAATGTTTGAAAAGTTTGAACGGTATATAATTGGGATGTGTTAATATAGGGGGTTTCTATATCAAGAGTCTTTTTTTTCTGGCCTACAAAAAAAAATTAAACGTATGATTACAGAGTTTTTGTGTGGTTTTTATTTAATATATACAATCAAAAAAATGAACGTGGTTGTAGAGCGCATGCGCAGTGCGCTCTTCAGTTTGTCCTGTAGGGGTGCTCGGTTTGTATAACGGGATTTAGTCTTGGCTGTGTGTCAAACCGCAAACTAGTGCACTAGGTAGTGCGTTGGAACAATAGGAAGATGCGCACTATGTAGGCTGACTACGGAGTGTAGGAGCGTGCGGTTTGGGATGGATTTGTTGCTGAAATCACGGCCGCAGCCATAGCAGCGGGTGGCGTAAACAATAAGCACAGGGAGCGATTGTAACGAAGAACAAGCGGAGTAGCAGGAAAAAAGTTACTAAATAGAAGGATATATATTTACATTTATATAAAAACAATCAATTATTGGATTTTTTGCGATGTGGAGCTACGAATGCGCTAGCTAGGACCGGTTAGCTTTGGTAGTCGACTGCCGCTATGCTAGCTTTGGGTTAGATTAGCCGAATATTATGGGATGTAGCTAGTTAGACGACCAGAGCTTTAGGGTAAGTAGGTGAAGATGAATGTGAATGTATTCCATGGCTTGATGATCTCTTAACCCATGCAGTAATGATCCCACAGGTTTTAACTGGTTACCTGTAGGAGAAGGTGACGGTTCCAGGTCCATGAGTTTGGAGTGTGATGTTCAGTCTGATGGCGAACTGCTGCAGCTGGCTGAAACGCTGGAGAGAACCTGCCAGGTGAGACCCCCATCAATTCACCTGTTTCTGCACAACTTTCAATATCATTGTTGATCCAGGAGATGTGCATTACATAGTATTAGTTCTGCTTTTGGCATGGCGATTTGTTTACAAGCCGAAAGTCTTCAGGGGGAAAGCAGATAAAGCAGTTAGATGACATCATGAGTCATCAATTAAGGTGCAACACGAAGGACACTGTGTTGACAGAATATACCTTCTCTGAGGAAAGTGACAAACCTAGGGGCACAAGGATGTGAGAAATGGTGGTGATCAGTAAATGGGTATGAAGAAGAACAGTGGTGATGATCAGAGGTGGCAAAAGTACACACATCCTTCACTTAGGTAGAAGTACAGATAAATATGTTGTAAAAGACTCTGGTAAAACTCGCTGGTGACCAGATGTCATATTAATATTAAAACAAAACATGTTACCTAATAAATGTGTCCAGGCTGAACCGCCACCATATAGAACACAATCAGAGAAAATATGATAATGATCAGGAATGTATCTGTTCTCACTCATGTTTACATCGCTGACTCCCTCTGTCTCATCCACGTTTACCCCCCCCCCAAACTCCTTGTTGCCTTCTGTCTTGCTCTTTGTGAGCTTCGTGAACTAGCCTGTGGTGTGTGTGTGAGAGACTGAAAATGATACACCAGTGGGAGATCGAAAAAGGAACAGGTCGATGGGCTGAAAACGGCGCAAAGAGAAGAAAAAATATTGACCGTATCACCAAATAGATTAGAGTCTGGATTGAAAATGTAAGAAGTAGAAAGTAAAAAGTTGCCTGAAAAATAAATAGTGGAGTAAAGTACTGATACCAGAAAAATCTACTTAAGTACAGTAACATATTTGTACTTTATTACTTCCCACCTCTGGTGATTAATGATTGGTCGTTGGGGACAGTGGTGAATAGTGGTTGGTCCTTCGGGAATTGATGGTGATCAGTGATTGGCCGTTATATGCAAAGAAACCCAGTGATTGATCCTTAATAAATATTAAAGTGAAAGTATTTTATATATATATATATATATATATATATATATAAGTATTAAAATGAACAGAAGAGAACTTATATTGATTTGACAACTCTTTATTTATTAGCAAGTAACACAAGCGACATATTCGCTTAAAACACAGCGTTTTGTTACGGCCTGGCGTGGTGTCACGTGAATCCAAGCGGTACATGAGTCTCCAGAACCCTCTTCCTACTGGACATTTTCTTGGTACACATGTTGCAGTTTGCTCATTTATTGTCTTTTTCCACACACCTTGTAGAATTGGCAGAGCAGGGAATGATGTTTATCAGTTATTGGTCATTTGGGACAACAGTGATCAGTGATTGGCAGTTAAGAATAGAGGTCGACCGATACAGGTTTTTCTCAGGCAGATGCCGATATTTACAAATCGCGGCGGCCGATATATTTTTTTTGGCCAATATGTTTGGGTGATTTCCTTCTTCCTCCCTCTTCGTGTCATAAAATCAAATTCTTAATTAATAGGAAAATTGCTTGAATTATACATTTATTTGACAACACAAGCCCCTCCAATCAGTGCACTGTTACCAGGTTTTTGCCTGTAGCCTGAACTGCAGTTGGATGATGGATCGCTAACAAAACAGTTCTAACTGTTGCTCTCATTCGCTCTGCAAATGTTATACTCGAGCCGACTCAAGAGTGGGTTTTTTTTTTTAAACTATCGGCTCTGGTCGGACCGCGTCGGCTGTTTCTGGGCTGATTCTGCAAGTCGAATCGGCGGCGGAGCTGGTCGCCGCTAAAGAGAATCCGATTGGCTAATTATCTTAGCGAATGAGCACGAAAAAAAGGAACACACTCGTCATTCTTGCTCTTGTCTTCGCAGCTTAGAAGACACGATTGGAAAAAAGCTACACGAATCCGGTTAGTGATGATCGCGGCAGGTGGAAACGCTGCTCTCTTCAGATATATCCGGTTGTATCTCTTCCGGTTTCCCTGTTTGAATGCTGTATACAGACTACTGCCACCTGCTGGTATGAGAGGATTGGTGTGTCAGATGCAGATTTATAAAAAAATGCCAGCTCAATCGGTTAACCTCCTAGTTAAGAACGATGACCAATGATGGGCTGTTATGAATGATCGTATATAAGGATCGGTCATGGGGAACAAAGATCAGTGAATTGTAGTCGGGAATGACGGTGATCGCAGATTTCTGAAATACTCAATCTGACACCAGCAACCACAATGTTTTAAAGCGTAGCGTTGCGTCTCGGAGTCTCGATGCGTGAAAGCGTGATTACGGGAGGCACTTTGCATTAAGTGTCCAATCCTTTCTATTTAGCAGCAGCACCCAGATTAGCCTGACTCCCTGAGAGCGTTTGAGTCAGAAATACAAACGTTCTCTTGTGTATATACTCCAGTTGTACAGTTGATTCTCGATGCTGATTGGTCAGAAATTGTGGATCATTTCAGACACAGCATCTCTAAAACACTAAATGATTGCGAGATGAAATGTATAAAATAGCGAGGAGACCTTTATTGATAATTCAGGACGAAGAACTTTTTAGTATTCGTGTGAACTTCATACCAGTACACATTTTTGAACATTTATAAGCGGAGTCCTAAATAAGCAGTGAGGCAGAACGCTAAGCTAACTCGGACGAGCAGCGTCCGTCCTTCAGCGCTGATCCCTCAGCGAGGTCAAGTTGGAAATCCCCCCGGCTAATCCCACAGCAGCAGGGTTAACTGAGGCCGAGAGAGACCACGGCGTGTTTGTTTCATCGTAAGTGCAGGTCGCTCGGCACGCTTTAACGCTCCATGAAGTCCTCCTTGCTGCAGAGGACGGTCACTTGGATCGGGCGCCTGATGTCTTTATGGCGCAAGTGCCGCAGGTGGGTATTGTGGTGAAGGCACTCGGGATCGTGACCTACAGGCTTTTAAATGATGCATTTAAATCAGGGTTCAAATGCTATAGAAGGTTTTTAGTAGTCGCATGTGTGTTTGTTTGGGGTTACAGGAAGGTTACGCTGGTGATGGTGGGACTGGACAATGCTGGGAAAACCGCCACAGTACGGGGGATCCAGGGAGGTATGACTCACTCCATTAATTCTTCTATGAATTCAATGTTTTTAAAAGTGATACAAATCTTTTATTTAATGGTTATTTTATTGCTAAAACAGACGGACAATGGACTTGTACGTGTGTGAATAAACCGTATATACGAGTTGGTATCATAAAGATTCGAGACTAGTCCTGTTAAGAAGAAAGTACTTTTCTTATCTATGTTCACACACTATCACCTGACCGGGTGGTCAGAAAAGCAGACATGGTGACGCATGTGGTCCGAATATCGCCAGTTCTACAGCTCCCGATGTTGTTGTTTATTTATTTATTTATTTATTTATTTATTTATTAGCCACACTGACTTATGAAGGTTGGTGCTCCCTGTGACTGCGAGTCCTGCCAGCTGTTGGCGTGTTACAAAACTAGAGAAACATTCCGATACCACTTCGTACATCTCGGCGTATCACGCTGTAGGTATTCAGTGTAAATCCGTGTAATTTTTTCAGAGAGTCCTCTGGATGTGGCCCCTACGGTCGGCTTCTCCAAAGTAGACCTGAAGCAGGGCAAGTTCGAGGTCACCATCTTCGACCTCGGCGGGGGGAAGCGGATCCGGGGCATCTGGAAGAACTACTACTCTGAGTCGTACGGCGTGGTGTTCGTGGTGGACTCGAGCGACGTGCAGAGGATCCAGGAGACCAGAGACACCATGGCGGAAGTGCTGCGGCACCCTCGCATCGCCGGCAAGCCCGTCCTCGTGTAAGTCTTTCAGACGCTTTACGGCAGAACGATGTGGATGTGATAAACGCATTATAACAGACTATAATGGTCCATCAAGTGCTGCTGTGTTTCACACTCTTGTCCTCTGAGACAGGTGCAGGTCTTAACCCATGTGTTTCTAACAGCTGTCAGCACCTTCTGTCTTTTCTTTTCTTCTTCTGTTCCCCCTCTTTCTGAATCACGTCACAGGCTGGCCAACAAGCAGGACCGAGACGGCGCGATGGCTGAGGCGGACATCATCGAGAGCCTGTCACTTGAGAAGCTTGTCAACGAGAACAAGTGCCTCTGTCAGATTGTAAGTTCTTCACTTGCTCATCAGTCGTCGTCGTCTTCTTCTTTCAAAATAGAATTTAGGGCTCGATTAAGGCCGGCCGCTAACAACGTATTTGTGTGTTGTTTTTTTTTTTTTTGTTTTTTTTATGTCCTGATACAGGTATTAAATTTAATTCTTAATGGTCTTAAAAAGGTCTTAAATTTGACTTGGTGAAACCTGCAGAAACCCTGAATAGATCTATATAATATAAGATATATTTTTTATAAAAAAAAAAAAAAAACAGTACTGAATCATGAAAATGTGCTAAAAGAAGCGCTGTCCGTGCAGCGCACTGTCTCACGTGTAAAAACGAACAGAACGTGGCATCACTGATTCTAAAGGCCGCTCTAAAAACAACTGGGATTGATTTTTGCCGATTGTACCAGTTATCAATACCAATAGTTATTATAGCGGCCTCTAGAGGTAAATTAGTGATTCCACGTTCTGTTTGATTTATTTGCCATAGGATATTTAGAAATGAGAAGTGCTTTTTGTTTTTAGGTAGAAAGCATGATTTGACATCATGGGTAATTTGAGTAAAAAAAAACAAAAAAAAAACGTTGAGAATGTGGTTTGTGTTGTCAGGAACCGTGCAGTGCAGTCCTGGGCTGCGGTAAGAAGATCGACAAGTCCATAAGGAACGGCCTGAACTGGCTCCTGAACAACATCGCCAAGGACTACGAGGTAATCACGGAGCGCGTTCAGAGGGACACGGCCGAGCAGCGCGTACAGGAGGAGCAGGATAAGAAGGAAAGAGCCGAGCGAGTGAAACGCATCCGAGAGGAAAGGTCTGGGTTTTTATATTTTTATTATTTGTTTATTTAAAATTAATTCATCTTTTTAATGTAAAGTAGTAAATAAAGTAGTAAAAAGTAGTACCACAGTCTGTTAACACAAATTACAATAAAATATATAAAAATGCTGGTTTCACAATTTTATTTTATATTGAAGAAGAAAAAATATATATTTTTTTTATGTATTTATTAAATTATTTAACTAGGAACCGGAAACACCACAACACAAACAAACAAAAATATCAAAAGATATGTTTAATATTGTACAAAATGTACTTCATGTTCACCATATATTTAAAAATAAAAATGAAATCAGGTTCTAAAGTGTTTGGTAAATAATTGACAAACATAATGAACTATGTAACAGAAATAAAGCTCCAAAGTCGGCTGAAATGATCGATTGCCGCTGCCACTCGTATAAATTGAAATCTACGGCAGAGCAATTTTTAAACGATTATAACGTGGTCGATTATAACTTCTAAAGCTTGCTTGACTTTGTGGTTCAGGACAGATGAAGATCTCACAGGCTTTTTGTAAACGAACTTTCACAAGCATGTGCTCTATTTATTCTAACTATGAGCTACGTGTATGGACCCGGTTTAATTAGCATGATCTCCAGCACCCCCTGTGGTAAACTGAGAGCTACTGAGGGGAATGCATTATTTATTTATTTATTTTCCATAGAGACAAACAAGAGCGTGAAGAGGCGGAGAAAGCAGGCGGACAAATAAAGGAGGAGGAGTCAGAGGATGCCGAAATGTCCAACCCGTTCCAGCCTATAAACCATGTCGCAGAGGTAAGCGTTCCACTCAAGCGTTCTTAATCATGTTAGTGTTACAGCTTAGTAAAGT
Source organism: Silurus glanis (assembly GCA_014706435.1). Taxonomy (NCBI): domain Eukaryota; kingdom Metazoa; phylum Chordata; class Actinopteri; order Siluriformes; family Siluridae; genus Silurus; species Silurus glanis. The sequence continues at coordinate 849,687 of JAAIIK010000057.1, read as the reverse complement.
CTTGTCCTGGGTTGTTCTTTCAGAATGAAAACGAGTCGAAAAAAGGAATGGAGATGAAAAAGCAAGGAGAAGAGGTCACGCAGGACGGCGTCCTGGAGTCAAAGAGCAAACAGGAGGACGACGACGAGGAGGAGGAGGATGAGGAACAGGGAGAGAGCGAAAGACAGACGCCCGAGAGCCCAGAATCAGGTCGGTCTCTCTTCAGTGCGATTGCTCCATCGCCTGATAATTAAGAGCACAAAGTAGTTTTATCAGAGCGACGTGATTAGCGCAAGTGGCCTCATTTGTATTCCAGTGATTTCCACGCTAACGTTAATGAAGGCAGCCATGTTTCTGTAAAAAGAAAAAAAAAAAACTGTAGGTACTTTTACTGTCCTCCATCTGAAGTGCACTAATATACATAATTACCCAGAAATCGAATGAAGACACAAAGTAACTCTCGGTAATGAAACTCTCAGGTCCAGCAGACCAGAGCAAAAAGAAGATCAAGAAAATACGGCTCAAGCGGAAAAACCGAGTCGACCCTCTCATAACAGACGACGCAGCCAAGAGCCCGACTCCGCCTCCCGCACCAGGTAAGACGTCCCTCTACGTATACAAAAAAAAAATCATATTTTATCAATTATGTTATTTTTGTGCTCATTTATATCAGTGCTGTCGAATTCCCGAATCTGATTGGTTTTCGAAGATCTTAGAATATTTCCGCTTGGTTCCTGCAAATCTTTTGTCTCACACACACTAGGGGTGCGCGTCTCCATAACGGCGGCCGACGCGATTCGCCTCTCGCCGCATAGCCGACGATACGATACATTAAAGACGCGTATGAAGCAGCTACCGATTGCGACGCGATACGATTCAATTCAGGACAATACAACGCGATAAAAAGTCCTACTTCTAACGCATGGCAGACGATCTTTTCCTGTTCTGTCTCCAAGAAGACGCAGCTCTACCTCTGCCATGTTAATCTGTATCCTATGTGACCCTGAGGACACGCCTCAAACTCCGTACCGTTGCGATACGCCATATAACGGTTTAGCGACGAGAAATCGAACTACATATCAAATATCGGTCACAAATGATCGTTACTTTCCAAATAATAAAAGTATAGCGCATCTAACGATTAATTGTATCGAAATAAATCGTTTTTTTTTTCCCCCCCAGATGCAAATACCTTCAACTTTAACGCCGATGCGAACGAACCGAAGCCAAGAGATTATAGGTCTTATAACCATATAGCAACAATAACTTGTTAGAAAAAGTGCATTATTATTAACTCTGGGTTTATGGGACAAATGATGAATGAATTAACTTCTGACCAATCAGATCTTTTGGAATATTTTATTTGAATTACTATCAAATGTCCTTATAAACCACAGAACCCGGACATTCTCATGGAGGGGGGGAAAAAAGAGCAGGTTTAAAATGTGTTGTTCTACTTCTGTTTGTAGTTGGATGGGCCACTCCCAAAGTTTCTAGACTCCCCAAGCTTGAACCTCTTGGAGATACAAGGCGTTCTGGTAACTCCTTTCTTTTATTTTTTTTTTAAACCCCTCGTCACTAGTTCATCGCTACGAACCATTCTGTCCCGAGCGTCTCCATCGCTCACGGCAGTGTCTCACACTTCCACATCGCATGCTTCAGCTTCACTGACTCTCTGTATCTCACCATGCTTTGTGTATGCATGATCCTGACTCACCCGCCAATCATCCCTACTAACCCCATGTATTTTTGTACCATGAATTTATCCTGTGCTTTTTTTTTTTTTTTTTTTTTTTTTTTTTTAAGCCTGATTCTATGGGCTCCTGGTTTGATCAGTATAGTGTTTATTATAGAATAGAAGGTCAAGACAACTGGACGTCTCATGAAGGTTTTTTTCTTGCCACCAGCTCGTTCATTAGGGATGAACTTCGAGACGGATATATTAATGTAAAATGTATATTTGTAATCTATTTATTGCTACAAAGCTGCTTTGGGACATCGCCCGTTCTCAAAAGTGCTCCACAACCCGAATCGAACTGGACATTACGTTTTATAGACGTTATAGACATTTGTATAGAATTTCCACCAGCTGGATCAAAACGAAACATGCACTCGCACACGTTTTCTTGCTTAAAAAAAATACCAGCACTAATGATCAGTATTCTAAGCAATAATAACGCTTGCTTTTCCAAACAATTATGTGTCGAGTTTTGATCCTTCCCACAGACATTTCCAATAGAATCAGAACTAAAAAGGTTCTAAACAAGTATAACTTGCTTTGATCTTTCAGTTTGAGAAGAAAGCAGCCATGTGAACATTAGTTACAGAAATATCTTTACAGATGTTACAGAAATCCTTCACTGTGGCCAAATTTGATTGCTGTTGCCGACACACTACACTTCAGGGGGAAGTGGTAGATCAGTGGTTAAGATGTTGGACTGATTAGAAGGTCATGAGGTCATTCAAATCCCACCACCCCAATGCCCCAACCTGCCACTGTGGGGGTTCTAGAACAAGGCCCTTAACCCTCAGCCGCTCAGATGTATGCATGAGATACTGGATGAAGTACAGTACATTATCTGGCCAAAAGGACCCCCCCCCCCCCCAGTGTTCATTTTTGTTTTATCGCCCCAATTTAAATATAGTTATAATTAGGGCTGAAACGATTCCTCGAGTAATTCGCTTACAAAAATTCGTTTAGTCCATTTGCAAACAAGCACTGTGTTTCCCCACGGACCATTATCACTGACGCACCGCCCGTTAAACTCTGGAGCGCTCTGCACAGGGAACCACAGAAGATGGAGGAACGGAGAAAAAAAGTTGCGAGGAGAAGATTCGGGTCAAAGAAAACTAAATTCGAAAATTTACGAAATTCAATTTCCAAACTAAAACACGAAGAAAACGCCGTACAGTGCGGTTACCGTTTTTACAGACATTTGAAATAGTTTTTTATATTTTTTGTATTTATGTACAGTGCTGCGGCGTAGAGCAGAGTAGCGGCGCACGTTTTTAAAGCAGGCGATTAACACACGGATTTGGTGCGTGGAAAATTTCAAGCTGCTTTTCCGGAGACACTGTGATACTGTGCGAGATTTAATAAATAAATACACCAGCGAGAATAATTGAGTTTTATCAAACGTTTCCCATAACCTACTTTACGCCTGGGGTGCCTTTAGTGTTCCAGTTCCTCCTAAAGGTGTTCACTAGGGTTGAGGTCCGGGCTCTTTCAGTCCAAACTTGGCTCTTCATGTGTTCTGGAGCTCGCTTTGTACACACGGGCATCATAAATCTGGAAAAGCGTCTAAGTTTCACTGAAGGGAAAATTGCTGCAGCAGCTAAATACGTTCCGGATTATTTTTTGCGGAACGGTCAGGTGTCCGCATACTTTTGGCCACGCCAACACGCTTGATTTGAATTTCTGCACACGAGAGAGTCCAGTTGTCTTGAGTTCAGGAAGTGAAAATGATCTGGATGCGTGAACGGTCTTCATTAACATCACACCGCACGCTGAGTGTTTTCCACGTGATGCGCTGGATCCAGTATAGCGACTGTTCTGGCGCGGGATACTGTGTCCAGTTAACGCTGAATCGAGGGTGAACTGTGATTTGCTGTTATGGCTTTGAAGGGGCAGTTTGTGGTGTTTAAATGGAAAAAAAAAACAATTAAAAGCGTGCGTAGATTTGCGTTAATCAGAATCCCAGAAGACTTCAGGAAAATTCAGTAGTAAATGTTTTCAGGACAATTGCATTTTAATTACTAGCAAAAAAATAAATAAAAAAAGATTGAAAAACAAAAGAAAAGCATACAAACTGCTCTTTTAATCGGGTGGCTCTCACTAAAGTATCTTCCGTGGTTCTCTCCTATTGGCAGATTTCTATGGCAAGCCCCTCCCACCTGTAGCAATTAGAGAGAGACCAAACGGAGAAACCCATGATGTCATTTCCTAGCCCCTCCTCCTCTACTACCCCCCCTCCCCACCCCCGCCCTTCCCTCCATAAGGTTAGAGACGCCTCGTCTCCACCAGTGACCTTGTTTTATTTCTCTCATCTCCAAGCGCGTGCTGTGTAAATACGCAACAATCACCAGCACCCCTGTATGCGAGAGGAACCAATCGGCTCGGGAGGGAGGGATCACGTGACCGGCCCAGGAAGAGAAAACAGACTGCGGATCTACACCATAAAAACGTGGACGTTTTGATTTTTTTTTTTTATAAATCTCAGATAACAAAGATTATAATATTGCATATAAAAGCTTTATTTTTTAGACTGAATCACATATAAACTGTGAACTTTTCGAAACAGAAGATTATTATGATGTGCGTGTGTGTGTGTGTAAATGACGCTAAGAGTGTGCCGTTCAGAAAATCACGATCACATACACACGATCGTTCTCAAAACGCTATTTATATCCTGCACAACACGGACGTTCGAAATCCCGCTCCAACGTCCAAGATTTCACCAGCAGTTTTCTACACTACATACACTTTATGGACTAAAGTTTGTGGACACCGGAGATTTTGTGCTTTTTTTTTTTTGTCTCCATTTGCTGTTGTAATCATTTCCATTTTTCTGGGAAGATGTACCACTAGATTGCGTGGTGATTTTGCGCTCCTTCACAAGGGTGTTAGTAAAGTCAGGTAGGTGAGCTGAGGAAGAGCTGGGGTCCAGTCAGAACTCACTTTCATCCCAAAGGTGTTTAAAAGGGTTGATCTTTCATTCCAACTCATGTAAAGCACATCTTCATGGAGATGGAGCTGGTCTGGATCTTCATGCTTGAACAGGTTTGGGTCTCCTAATTCAACTGAAGGGAAGATTTCATGTGCATCCAAAGACATACAATTGTGCACCTCCATCTTTATGGTAACAGTTTGGGGAAGAACCACATATGGCTGGAGACGTCAGGTGTCCTAATAGTGTATCGTTAAAAGAAAACTCCACCCTGAACGTTTCAATCTTTTCCTGTTACCTATAATGAAAATTGCCGATCTGGGCGTCTGTACCCGAAGCAATCGATGCGGCGGCGCTTTAGTCTTTTAAGTCTGTCTGGAGTTTTTTTTTCCACGGTTATTTTTCTTTTCATCTTTTAAGCTTTTAAACACAGCTTTTACACTAATACCTTCATCGTCTCTAAGCGCTCCAGCCCGATGCCGGATCTCTCCCTCTGCCTCATATTGCAATTTGGGGCTTTTCAGGATTTTTGCACTACAATCTCCAATGTTGTTTTTTTTGTTTTGTTTTTGTTTTTTTGTTTTTTTTAAGTTGCTGTTTGAAATCTATTCTCCTATTGAACTCCATTGCAACTACTCCAGCAATCCTTAATTCCTCATACCATTTCACAGCATCTAACCAAACTAACCCACACAGGAGCTCCTGTATATCCACATCACTGAGCTCTCAACACATTTATTAATGTTTCAGGGTGGATTTTCTTTTTCCTTCAAAGTGAATCTTTTCCCGACGGTGAAACGCACAATTTAGGGAGTTCATTTTAAACTGCTTTCTGGACACTTTGATGCTTTTGACATCAAAAACAGCAATGTTTCTCCCCCACCCCCACCCCCACCCACACAATTGTGGCGGTTGAGACTGTTACAGATGTCGTTTTTTGTCGAAAGCTCGTTTTGCAGAAACACAATTCGCAAATGTTACATTAAGCTGGAACATTTCACACACGCATACACACTACATGGATTTTACATACAGAGGTATATTCATTTCCTTACAGAAATGTACTGTAAATGGTATAAGTAGGTTATTTATTTAGTTGTGATTATTTTTTTTTAACCCTGTGCTTCCCTCATGTTTTTGCTAATCTATTGTTTTATATTTGACACTTGTTTTTTTTTTTTTTTTTTTTTTTTTTCCATTTCAAACACGTAACACCTTTCTTGTTCGCTAATCTCACATTCTCATACTGTTTTTGTTACGTGCACTTTTTAACCGTCTTGTTTTAATACGAATGCAATTAAATCCATAACTATATTTTATTCATACGGTGTCTTGGTAGACTTATTTTAGGTAAAGGTACCCAACATGGCAACCATTCCATACTACAACACTGTGCAATTCCATCTGGACTATGGCTCATTGGAACCGACTTCACCATACAACGAGACGATGAACCAAATTGATCTATGACGATCAGTGTATACTTGTATATCTGTTTGGTAAAAGTAAATCTTCATACTTTTGTAGGACCTTGTTTGTTGCATAACATCCATAAAAAGGGAACCCATCTTTATCTGGGTGGAACTGAATGTCCATTTATTAGATTTGACTGGTGTCTGGAGATGGTTGGGGGGAAGAGAAAGGATTATTGTTGTGGTTTGCAGTTATAGAACCTGTGGAAAGTTTGGAAACATCTAGTCTTTTATGGTTTGTAAGAAATTAATGTTCCTTTTGTTTCTATGTAACGAACTCGAAAGGCAAAAACGTGCAAGAATTGAACAGTGAATGACTGGAAGTAAATTCTGTGGTTTGGACATGGATTGGACATGTTTGTCTCTAACAGAAGAACTTGTGTAATTCGGAGAATAGGAAAGATGATGTAAGCAGACTGCCTCACCCCCACAGTCAAACATGGAGGTTGTTTTTGGAGCAGGGAATATTGGAGACTTATTCTGGATGAAAGGAACCAACATGGCAACCATTCCATATTTCAGCAACATGCAATTCCATCTGGACTGCAGCTCATTGGAACCGACTTCATTATACAACAAGACGATGAGCAGAAGAGTACATCCAGTGTCTCTAAAGCATTACCAAGCGTGGTGTATAGTGTTAACTATCATGGAACGCCTGCCCAGTCACCGCACCTGAATCCCATCGTGCTGCTCTGGGATGTACGGAGGTCCTAAGAGGCCATGCATTGGAATATTTAAAAAGAAATTATCGTGATCATACAAATGGTTACGATTATTATCCATGATGCTGCATCTGAAACATTTCTTTTCTTCAGGACTTCATTTTTGAGGAAACAACGTTATGCAAAGGTCACGAGAACCAATTCGCGATATCGAGAACACAACTTTTATGTCGAGATCACTAAAAAAACAGAAAGGAAAAATAAATAATAACGCATGGCCTCTGAGGACTTCCGTAAGGACGAGCTGGATCACAAGAAAGAAATCTCCAAGTGGTGAAGGACACTTCTATATATGTTTGGTCAAAGTAAATATTCATCCTGTTATATGACCAAGTTTGTTGTATAGAAACAGAAGGAATATCCATGTGTCACTTAAAAACTAGGAAAGACTAAGTGCTTGCAAACTTTTGACAGGCTCAGTAAACTGTTCAATATTTATTAAAATGTAGATAATGTAAATCATAAGAGGATTTTCTCTATAAACTCATTCTGATATGCAGGTATAATATTGGGACTTTCAACCAAACCATTCCTATGATGATTACAAGATTCAGGTAAACCACACACACACACACACACACACACACACAGATTTAAGCCTGAGCAGGTTTTTTCTTTTGTTAACGTTCAGAACATCTTTTAGGTATCATTTATGTTTTATAGTTTTAACAGTCTTAAGTCTTTAATGTAAAACAAAATAATGTTGTTTTATCTCAAATTTAAAAAGTAAATCAACATTAATGTATGACTAAGTGATGACTCACCACACATATACTCACTTTGCTGAACTTTTTTTATTTTGCAGATCTGCTGATATCTTCTCTTCCAGAGGAACTCTTGACCAGACTGTGAACTTTGTCATTTAAGTTTGGTGCTACATTGTAGTCAGTGCTTTTAGCAAGCAGCAAGCAGGATTCAACTAAAAACACAAGAAAATGATGCGCCTCTGCAGACGGTGTAATTACCGTATAGGCAGGTGTGCACTGTATAACCTGAAGTAACCCAAGTCTGAATATTTATTCAAGAATTTTAGACCATTTTAAACAAACAAAAAAAAAAATGTGTATATTGGTTTGGTATGGATTTTGGGAAAATGTTATAAAACCATGCCACAATTGGTTTTTCATTGTTACAGCATCTCCACTATATATGACCTGCCATAATTGACCTCCTCTGAAACTTTTTTGGCACAACCTACAGGATAATCCTGTGACCACATTGTGGACTAATCCCATGTTTTTGTTACCTGGAAACGCACTTGACCAGGCAGAAATGTAGTCGCAAACACAATGTAATACCTTATAGTGAGCTAGTTAGTTAATATTCTTTGCGATTCACTTACACGATTGCTAGCTTGCATCATTGGACAAAAAAACAGACTTGAATTGTTTTTAAAAATTCCAAAAGGCTGTATTTCATTTTTTATTTATTTTTTATTTATATACATCGAAATGTCAACATTATGGCCACCTGCCTAATATTGTGTTGGTCCCCCTTTTGCTGCCAAAACAGTTCTGACCTGTCAATCATTAGCAGCATGAACTTCTTCAGCAGTTTGAGCTCCAGGAGCTCGTCTGTTGGATCGGACCACACGGACCAGCCTTCGCTCCCCACATACACCAATGAGCCTCGGCCGCTCGTGACCCTTTCACCAGTTCACCACTGTTCCTTCCTTGGAGCACTTTTGATAGATACTGACCACAGCAGACCAGGAACATCCCACAAGAGCTGGTTTTGGAGATGCTCTGACCCAGTCGTCTAGACGTCACAATTTGGCCCTCGTCAAACTCACTCAAATCCTCACTTTTTGTACCAAACAGAATTGTATTCAGATTCACTGTTGGTATATTTTGAACAGAAATGTGTAGCTAACAATTCAAGTCATTACTGTATAAACTCGTATCATATAGCATATGTGTAGCTTATGTGTGGTCGTAAAATTCACTGGTTCACCTTCATTTATAAGACCCTTCTCGGCCACTCACCTCCTTACTTAGGTCACTTGCTGCAGCTAAAGCCTGTCACACATAACACTACATTGTTCACGGACATATGTAGTTGCGTCTCTACATAATTTAGTTTTAAAATGTATTTATGTAATTGTTAAACTGTATGTATTTTTAATGTTTTGTAGTTATTTTAGCCCTACTTCCTTTTCCCTATTCCACTTGTCAGGCCACCATTGTAAATAAGAACCTGTTCTTAATGACTTGCCTGTAAAAATAAAGGTTAAACAAACAAACAGATATAGCAAATCATTATCCTAAAATTGAAATCGTATTGTTTTGTATCAGCTTCATTTGTATTGTAAAATATTCGCCTGTTAATTACTGGACAGAATGGTATCATATATTGTTTCCGAAGTATCATGGAACATCTGGTTAGTCTAGCAAATTGTATTGTATCAAAGCAGATTTGCGTTTACATTTATGGCATTTGGAAGACGCCCTTATCCAAACACAATATATACAATTATCTCATTCATGCAACAGAGCGGTTAAGGGCCTTGCTCAGGGGCCCAACAGTGGCGTTTTCACGGTGCGTGGATTGAGGCAGCCTCACAACCTTTTGTTTAGTGGTCTAACATCAGTATCGAATAGTTGCATTAAGAAAGAATTGAACTGAATTTGATATTGTGTGGAAAGTTTTCTTCTAATAATGAGCAAATGGAGGGGCGGAACGGATGGCGGCGGTCCGTGTTGGCGGCGGTAATATGAAGCGGACGGACCGGCGTTTCACCAGCTGTCTATAATGCTCTGTCAATGTTGTCATTAAAATGGTTTTCCAAAACGAATGTCTTCACGGCATGCTGTTGTATAATAAAAGGATGCTCCGGCAGTGTCCCTGTCTCCTTCCAGTTAAACCGAATCAGTCGAAGACTTCACACCGGGGTTAGTTTCTGTTTATACTCGGGAGTAATGGCCGCCGGTCACGTGGTGCTGCTGCTTCTATAAACCCAGTATATAAAAGTTTTAACGTTACATTTGTAAATTCCAGCTTTGTGTCCAAGAGGAGACACGGAGAAGAACTGAGAGGAAAGTGTGTGAATCCGTGCTGCAGCATTTCAACTCTCAGTACACAGAGGAGCTGGGAGATCTCTGGCTTTCTGCAAGGTGGGAGATAACGTTTTCTTCTGTCTGAATATCATCAAAACATCAGCAGAATCATTACCTGAATCAAAAGTGTGGAAACATCTAGTCTGAGGGTTTTATGGTCCTTAGTACCATTGGTACCTTAGAACCAATTAGTTAAAGTAGAAGTAATAGTACCAAAGTACTATGATTTATTATGACTATAATGTTCCTATTATCATTTTATTGTCACAAGACTCTTTGCTCAATTAATACAGTTTATGTGAAAAGTCTCTACATGTATGAGGACAGTGTGACAGCAGTGAAGTGTGCAGTAGGAACGACAGACTGGTTCAAGGTGAAGGTCGGACTGCATCAAGGATCGGCCCTGAGCCCTTTCCTGTTTGCATTGGTGATGGACAGGTTGACGGACGAGGTCAGACAGGAGTCTCCGTGGACTATGATGTTTGCGGATGATATTGTTATTTGTGGTAAGAGTAGTGAGCAGGTGGAAAAGAGCCTGGAGAGGTGGAGGTACACGCTGGAGAGAAGGGCAATGAAAGTCAGTAGGAGTAAGACAGAGTACATGTGTGTGAATGAGAGGGAGGGCAGTGGAGTGGTGCGGTTGCAGGGAGAAGAGGTGGCGAAGGTGGAGGAGTTCAGGTACCTGGGGTCAACAGTGCAAAGTAATGGAGAGTGTGTTAGAGAAGTGAAGAAAATAGTGCAGGCACGGTGGAGTGGGTGGAGAAGAGTGACAGGAGTGATTTGTGATAGAAGAGTATCTGCGAGAGTGAAAGGGAAAGTTTATAGGACTGTGGTGAGACCTGCGATGTTGTATGGATTAGAGACAGTGGCATTGAGTAAAAGACAGGAGGTGGAGCTGGAAGTAGCAGAGCTGAAGATGTTGAGGTTTTCGTTGGGAGTGACGAGGATGGACAGGATCAGAAATGAGTTTATTAGAGGGACAGTGCATGTAGCATGTTTTGGTGACAAGGTGAGGGAAGCGAGATTAAGATGGTTTGGACATGTGCAGAGGAGGGACATGAATTATATTGGTAGAAGAATGCTGAGGATGGAGCCACCAGGTAGGAGGAAAAGAGGAAGGCCAAGGAGGAGGTTCATGGATGTGGTGAGGGAAGACATGCAGGTAGTTGGTGTGAAGGAGGCAGATGTAGAGGACAGGGTGGTGTGGAGACGGATGATCCGCTGTGGCGACACCTAATGGGAGCAGCCGAAAGAAGAAGAAGAAGATGTGAAAAGTCTCTGTGATTCTCACTGATCTATTAATAGAATGATGATATTGACTCAAACACTGATTGATTTCTATCACAATGATCATGAGCCCAAAACCTTCTTCAAAATAATCACACAAATTATGTCACATTTCTTCCATCATTTATTGTTCTCTAAATATTCTGCTTGCTGTTGAACTGATGCTGAACTGTATGTTGGTGCTCAGTAGATACACAAAGCGACAATCAAAACATCTCGATCCTGTTCGGTCGCTCGCTGCAGGTTTGATCAGTTACGTTTTTATGCTCGTAAATAAAAAAGGAACGACTGATTTCGCAAAAAAAAAAAAAAAAGAGATTTGACTTTGAAATGTAGTGACTTCAAAAAGTCTCCCCAAATGAAAACCCTCAGTAAAGTACAGATACACAAAAAAGCTACTAAAGTACAGAAACAAATTACATTTACTTCCTTAGTGTCCACGTACTAAAAAGACAAAAACCCGCCAGAATTGGACCGTGAATGACTAGAAGAAAGTTCTGTGGAGTCCAAATTGGACATTTGTGTCTCTAACAGAAGAACTCGTGTAACACAGAGAACAGGACAGATGTTAGATTGTCTCACCACCACAGTCAAACATGGAGGTTCAAGCTTAATATTCTTTGGGAGCAGAGAAGTTTGAAGAATAGTCTGGTTGAAAGAAACCAACATGGCAACCTTTCCCTACTTCAACACCATGCAATTCCATCTGGACTGTGGAAGGTTTGGCGGTTATTTATGCAAAGGGAGGATTTTTCAATGAAAATAAAGTGGAAAATCTGTACATTTGTATATTTATTTGGTCAAAGTAAAAGTTGATACAAAGAACATGCATGTGTTTCTCAATAACGATAAAAGACTTGGTGTCTCATATCAGCTGACCGGCACAGTAGTGTAAAAATACAAGGTGTGAGCACGTGAATTTGATTGACAGGTGAAAGATATGATTGTAGTCCACACATAAAATCTAATGGGTTCATGCTGTTATATTAATATAATAATTCCCCTAGCAATTTTCTGTTCTGTTTCTTTTCCTACTAAATTACTTTTTATCTGTTTTTAGATACCTTTTATGTCGTTGAACACTCTCAGATATAAGATCCTGTGATCACTTACTGTTATTCCTTTATCAGCCTTATAATAAACCTGTGACTTTTAGAAAATTTAGAAAACGTATCGGCACCTCCTGAGCGATCATCAGGCTCGGGTGTATGTTAAGGCAGAGTTGATGGTTGCACACAGATAAAGAGATTTAAACACACACTCAAGTGTGTGTGAAAGCTGGGTAAATTCTTAAGATGGCTCCCAGAGAACTACAGTGAAGGACTGGAAGTAAAAAATAATATCAACATGATCTTAATTACACTAAAATAATCATGGACAAGTCTCACAGGACATGTCTCTTATTAATTAAATAAAAAAAAAAAAAAATAAAATGTCTTATTTATTAGTTTTTTTGTAATTGGTGAATCTTTTTTGTTTTTGTCATTTTTATTTTAGCATTTATTTATGTTTTGTATTTATTTTAATATCTAATTATTGTATTTCTTCATTTTTATATTTAGTAGTTATTTTAGTATTTAATTTCTTATCTATTTTTTATTTCATATGGAAAAAAATGTTTGTTTTATTTTAGTGTTTATTTATTTGAAAATGTTTTTTAATTATAGTTAATTTTTTTGTGATTGTATTTATTTTCAGTATTTATTTGTAAAATAAATATTTTTTTTAGAACTTTCTCAGTATTATCTGGTATTATTTCTTTATTATTTTCATATTTTTGTATTTATTTGTAACTATTTATTTATTGTAACACTTTTGTTTATTTATTGGTAACTGTTGATTTTATAGTTTAAGCATTTGTTCATGTAAACATTGGATTTATTTTAAATAGTAATTATTATTAAATAAATAAGAATTCATTATGAAGTATTATTAAAAAAAATTGTATTTAGTATTTTTTAAATATTATTTATTTATTTATTTAGGGAAGTCCTGTTGAATTTAATGATTACATTTATTTTTTTATTTGAATTGGGGTTTCTTTTGTTACTTTTTTTTAAAAGTATACCTTTTCTTACTTTTTTTTCCTTTCTTTACTTACTTACTTATTTATTTTATTTATTAATTTATTAACTTATTTACTTCCTCAGGGAAGTCCTGCTGAATCCTCAGTGCTGGCAGTACAGCGTCCTGCTGAATCGCTTCAGTGATCATGTGGACATCGAGGCTGATTTAAAATCGTCTGGATATTACAGCCTCCTCTCTCCACCGCATTCTCCTTTATCCCGATCACAACACCTTCAGTGTCTCGTCCATAAAGAAGCAGCGCGTCTGCCCAAGCAGAGACATCGGGACGGCTGGCTGAAGCAGTACTACCTGCTGAATGCTGCGTCCCTGCTGCCCGTGCTGGCTCTGGCCGTGAGGGACGGAGAGAAGGTGCTGGATTTGTGCTCTGCTCCTGGTGGGAAAGCCTTTGCTGTGCTGCAAACAGCAAACCCGGGTACGAGCCTGCCTTCTTAATCACTACTTATTCTAATAATAAGTATAAAAAATATCACAAGGAGTGTCATTGCCAGTGCTTATGTTGTGATAATGTGACTTTCAGCGCTGCTGCATTGTAATGAAGTGGATAAGAGCAGGTACATGTGGCTGATGAAGACTCTGCAGTCGTATGTCCCTCGTGCGCTGGGGGACACCCTGTCCGTGACCAACGAGGACGGCAGGGACATCGGGAACCAGAAGCCGGGGATGTTCGACAAGGTAAGAGGACCACGTATGTTTATAATCTGCTTTCCAGTTTCGCAAGTGTGTCAATCACTGATTCACTATATAAACAAAAGTGTTGGGACACCTGATTTTTCCAGCTATAAATGGTTCTAATTGGAGTTTGAGGCACACGGTTGTATATGATGTGTTTTTCTATTTGACTTGAACTCAGAGACCCACACCCTGTTCCAGCATGACTATGCCGCTGTGCACAAAAAAGCTTCATGAAGATCTGCTCTACATGGGTTGGACTGGAGGATCTCCTGCTATAGAGCTCCAACATTATTGAACAAACCCTGGCTGCACCCCAGGCCTCCTCACCTCAAGCACATCAGTACCCAAATTTTCCTAACATCCTTGTGGCTGAATGAGCACAAATCTCCACAGGCACACTCCAAAATCTGGTGGAACATCTTCTCAGAAGTGTGGAGGTTATTATAAGAGGAAATGGGGACTGAATGTGGAATAGGATGATCAGGTGTCCACAAACCTTTGTCCATATATATATATATATATATATA